>CM045765.1:178282817-178679079 GCA_025200525.1 Camellia lanceoleosa
AAATTGTTGTATAAATTAATTTATATAATTAATTCGGGAATGTTATAGAAATAATGAAATTGGCTTATTATAAGAGGGAATGTTGGAGTTGGATTTATTAATCGTTCACTTATGAAATTGTTACCAAATTATCTGTTGATGCATTTATTGTCTATTTAGAAATAAATTGCTTTGGGTTATCGGTGGAGGATAGTCTTGAATGTTGTAGACCTTGCATGATGATTAGGTGAATTAAAACCAATCAATTGAATATGTCATTGAATATGGCGGTTGGAATAATACATTAAATTTATGTATTGATTGATTATGTATATGATATGTGTTTATATACATTGTGTTGTATGGGAGGAGATAGGGGATGTATTCCACGGTTTAGGAGGAGATAGGGGATGGACTCCTAAACCGGATATTATTTGGAAGGAGATAGAGGATGGACTCCATTGATATAACAAATATGTGTATCTATTGAAGTATTGATATAGCGAATATGTGTATCTATTGTGAAGTATGGAAGTGTTTTATGTGATATTGATACAGCAAATATGTGTATCTATTGTGAAGTATGGTAGTATAGTTGATATGAGCTGTGGTCTGATGGGAATTGTTTGGCTAGGTTCTAAGCCATATTTATGAATTGAAAATCGGTTAAGTAAAGGAAAGAGGAATGAAACATGGACATATCTGTCATGTAATTGAAATGGATTACGAAATGATTTATGTGGGTTAAACATTTATCAAATGCTAATGTTTTAGTCTTTACTCATATTATGTTTAGCATATCTCTACTGGGCATTGGCTCACCCTATATGGGACATCCTTTTCAGGTACAGGTGTTATGCCACCTCCAAGGATATAGTTTGGGAGGCTTGAGGCTGTTAGACTCTTTTTTTTTTTTTTTTGGTTTCCATTGTATTACATGTGTATCAAGCCAAGGGCTTATTTTGTGTAGAGTTAGTACTCTCCTTTTTGTAACCAAGTGTTGACTTGGAAAGTTGTAAGCCTAAAGGGCATTTACTTTTGTTGTCAACATGTAATACCTTTTGTAAGAATACTCTGATGATTGTAATATGAAATCTCTTTTCTTTACTGTGGTTGTATGATATTATGGGTTTATTTTGAGGGCTTTACAGTGGTCTATCCCCTTTTGTGGCTGATTTTGCTTTGCTTTGTGCTATCCTTTAAGGCCTTTGAGATCATCTTTGTTTAGCCTTTTTACCACTAAATTCTAGAGGAATTTCAGTGGTAGAAAACTTGTCTTCAGGTCCCAAATAGGGCGTGGCCTCCTCCTTATCTCACCATACTATGCCTAGTTAGCCTTGCAAAGTAACATGTTTTTGTGACTTGTCTTAGCTCGGTTTAAGCATGTTTTTGCCACTGATTTTCCATGTTATAAGTTTGTTTTTGGCTGGTTTGGTCAGCTCTTACATGCATCTTGCACTTGTAGTGTAAACTTGCTTACTAGCCTAGTGTACTTGATGGTTTAGCCTATTAATCTAGCATATGTATGCTCACTCCAGATGTTTTTGGCTCGATTTAGCATGCTTTAGGACTGTTTTGAATGGTCTTGGTCATATGGTTCATGTATTGCATAGCTATAGTGCAAGTGCCTTAACTAGCTTTGAGTTTTAGGGCCTCTAGCACGCTTTGCTTGGGTTTTTTGCATGCCATAGCATCATTTAGCATGTAATTTCAGAGCATATACCTCTGTCACACTCTCACACATATCACTTGTTAAGTGCTTTTGAGAGTTGAGCGCTATGTCTTGTTTGCGAGCCAATGAATGAGCATGTATTTCTTGCTTTTTGTGCCTAAGTTTCAGCATGATTTGGCCACTTTTTTGGAGTATCTTAGGTCTATCCATAGCTGGTTTGACCATTTGAGCTTTGTATTGCATGCCTCTAGTGAAGTGCTCTTCACTAGTCTTGATGTTTATGGCTTTTCAACACGTCTTGCATGCTTTGCTTGAATGCTTTAGTGTCTTTAGCATGCCATTTCAGTCTTTGAAATTTGTGTTATTGCACTCCATGCTTCACTCTTTCATTTTCCTTGAAAGTGGTCTTAAGCCTTTTGTTGGCTTGAGCATGGAATGGAGGCTCTCATGCCTAATGGTTTTAGCCTTCTCTTGAGGGTTTCTACCAACCAAAAGCATGAGGCTTCTTTCATGCTTAAGGTGCTTATAGCTTAGGCCATCTTTTCCATTAGTGGACTCTTGCATTGGACTTAACCAATTAAGGAATGGATTGGTAATGTAAAATGTGTAAACAAAATGAACCAAGTAAAACATGCCAAGATAACATGTTTGTGTTGCATTGCATGTGTTTGGATCGAGCGTTAATCGAAACATGAGAAGCGAGGCGTTTCATACTGAAGTGATTCGCGTGCCTCATTCCTTGGTCGCCGTTCCCGTTAATTGTGCATGATAGGATGGAGGTCTCTTGAGTCTTGCGTGTTATTTATGCATTCATCGACTTGTACAAACTTGGCTTCTCGGCCATCATGCATTGTCATGCTCGGTTGGTGGCCCGAGAGTCGAGTACCACACTCCATTGAGCTTGAGAAATGATAAGGAGGGTAGTTGTACACACATACCCTGCAAATGCCTTGCCTTGCCCCTTTTGTACTCTGTTTGCAGCAAAATTGAAGTGTGTAGGAGCAAGTGGCCGACCGGCCAGATGAAGTGGCCCACAGCTTCCCCTGGTAGCCGATAGCCCACCAGCTTGAAGGTGGTTCAAAGTTGTTCTAGTTCTGGAGTAGAAACAACCTGGAGATTGGTCCGGTGTTCGGGATCAAGACAAATGCAAACAGAGGCAACTGGTGGCAAGGCAACGGATTTTCGGGAGGAAGCCGATTGAGCATGCATGCATCTTTCGCCCTCGAGGCCCTTTTAACTGTTTTGCTTAGATGGTTAATTCGTTGGTTCTGTACTTAAATAGTTAATGTGTTTAGCTATTCATTTGTGTTTGTAATTAGTTAACTAGATAGTTAATTAGTTATGATTTGTAATAGTTAGCTTAATTAGCGTAGCTAGTTAGCATTCATTTCATTCGGACCCTCCGTTGAGAGGGCAAATGTTGTAATAAGCGTGCGTGTGTGTGAATGTCTTCCAACCCCATGTCTTTCTCCCTTTTATTTATCCGCTTTCAGTGGTTAGATTAGGGCATATCTTAATTAGCATACCTTATGCTTGCATGTTTGCATCATTCATTTGTCTTGCATGCACTGGGCTCGGCGCATCATTCAAATTGCATCATATTTCAATACACTTACTTGAATACATGTCTCAAAGCATGTTATCAAGTGTTGCATTCATATGCCCTTTTAGATAGCCGAGCCTATTTAGTTGCATTATTGCATGCGTTACATTAGGCATTCTAGCATAATTAGGATCATGCATTGATTTCTAATTAGTTTCTATTTTGGCTCGGAGTAAACTGTAAGTGTTTACACTTTAGCATACTTGCATGAGTGTGAGTGATTGCCATGATAGCATGCTTGCCATGAGGCTATTTGCTTAATTGCTAAAACTGCATGAATGCCTGTGGATGAAGGCTTCATTACTTGAATTGGAACAATTCATCAAAATGTGAGTTTTAAGCCCACTTGGAGTGGCAAATCATCATGTTTTAAGCCTACTTTGTTTGGTGGCAAATCCGCGTTTTAGCTTACTTCTGAGTAGCATCTTCAAACCATTTTCGGAAAACAAACATGAGATGTTTTGTTCCAAATTGAGCGATTTAGTCTATACTTGTGTGTTGTGCACATCACATAGTAATTTAGCTCATAATCAAATAAGAACACGTGTGTTTTCAAAACAACATATCATGATTAGTAGAGGCCGATCCTTTGATCGGGCAAGCGGGGGTGCTCATTTCATGACCTTCCCCCTCGTACCCAAGTTCCCGAGCCGAAGCAACTTTGGTGATGACGGACACGTGACCTTAGGCACAAGTCAGGGTTTCCTAAATTTTTCAAAACAAAATATTTAGGTGGCGACTCTGAAATCTGGCAAAGCAGTCCATGTTTGGCGCTTTTTGATTAAAATCGATTTTCCAAAATGATTTGCTAGATTTGGACTCTTTAGTGATTTATTAGTCTTGCATTACACTTCATGAGATTAGATTCAGAACGGTGACAGGAGTCCGAACTGTGGTAGCTAGAACCTAATTCACGCCCTCTCCGAAAGGGGGGCGCACGGAGGAAGTTCGGGCGGTCTACAATCACATATCTAACTCACATCATAACTTACCTAAATAATAATAATTAAAAACAAATAGAAACCATAGATAAATTAAATTAGAAAAAAAAATAGAAACCCACAACTCCTTCTTAAATAAATTGGAAAAAAAATAAAATAAAAAACAAACCAAATAGAAATCACAAAAAAAAAAAAAAAAAAGAAGATAAGAATTTAAATATGGATCTCAAAAAAATATGACAATATCTAAATTTGAATTATAATTTAGTAATATAATTATCTATTTTTCTTATGTATATCTATCAAAATTTTAAATCACTTAATGGGACAAATTAATCAATTTTCAAGTCTTATTTGAAGAATAATCTGATTAGTCATCTCAACTCCTAGACTTCATGCAATTGGCGGAAGAGCTAACAGATTGGGTTTGGTGAGATCTAAGTTTTTGGAGGTAACATTCTCTCATTCCATAAATTTATTTGTTTTTTAATTCTATTTTTTTTCCTTATGGGATTCTCTTTCTCTGTTGTTGGTTTGATTTTGGTTTTGGTGAGATTTATGTGTTTGTTTATAGGTTTGCATGGTGGAGAAAAATTATTGGTAATTATGGTTGTAATCGAAGTATCTGTGTGCGTTCTGTGCCAATGATTTTGATTGGATTTTGTTTTCTTCAATGAAGACCATAAAATTGAAGTAAAAAAAATGGGGATCAAATTTTTTATTTTTTATTGTCATTTTACTTTATAGAAAATGTGAAAATTTATTGAGAATTCAATATTTTACTATAATAATAGATTTTTGTATAACTAGGTAAATTTAAAACTTTTAAATATCATTGTGTTGTTTATTCGTATCCTTTTTCTATCCCATTATACCATTATTGCTATTTGTTAGTTTGTTAATTATAATTCAATTAATTGAAAATGAAAGCTTCATATAACTTTTCATATATATTATAGTTAATTTATTACAGCTATAGTTGTATATAATAGCATAATATATAGGAATAATCTCTAAATATAATTTTTATTTTTTATGTGATTAAATAATCCATTTTAAATAGTATATAGAAGAGTTAGATGACTTATTTTATCTCTAAAAAACCCAATCTATTTTTTTTTTACTTTTTAATTTTTTAAATTGAAACATCAATTGTTTATGTCTATAAAACAAAACTGATAAACACATATTCAAAAGTTACACATTTTTTTAATATGTAGGATATTTATAAATGGAAAATGTTTGACACCTAAAAAATTTTCCCATACTTTGACTTCTAATGATGTAGTCATAAATATCAATTTTTATATAAATATGAGAAGAGAATTAATTAAATTATATATTTCAACTAACCACATACTCAAACTTTGACTATTTCAAGATGTTATTTCACTATAATTTCAATTAAGAAAATCTTCAACCCTTAATATTTTTTTTTATCAAATTCTAATTTGAAAAAAATTTAAAAAGATGAAACGTTGAAAATTATTATTTTTTCCATCAAAATTGGTGAAAAGAAAAAAAAATTGGGATAAGAATGAAATTCTTTTAAAAATTGATAAAAATTTAATAAAAAAAGTAATTCATATCAAATCAAAATTTTTATTCAAATTTAAAATCAAATTAGCTATAAAAAAAAAAAGAGAAAATGATGAAAGTTTGAAACTATGTTGAAACTTTCTTATTCTTAAAGATTAGAAATCCACGTGTGTATTATATTCATATTGTATTTTTAGTTATGAAATTGAAATTAAAAGAAATTTAACTTAAATTATTGGATTAATAATAGCAACATCATATTAATTATTGTTAAATATTGCTTCACTTCACATTTAATAATAAAATTATAGATTTGTCTTAATTATAACTTTTAAATTTGTATATTTTCATAACAAGAAGAGGTATGTCATAACACATTTAATATAGCGATCCTAGTTTTTGACCCAACCTTTATTATGCTCCGGACTCGGGTTCTGTGGTTGTTTATTGTGTCCATGTGTTGTTTTCCTCCTTTAACTCTTTGAATTTGAGCTTTGGAATATGTTGGGCATGTTTGGAACATGTTGGTTGTTAGTTGGTCTAGATTGTTGTTGCCCAGTTTTGGCTTCTTCGCTCGAGCAAGGCTTCTTGCGCTCCAACGAGCCTTGTGAAATTTGCTTCTTCGCTCGAGCGAGGTTTCTTGCGCTCAAGCAAAAATTAGGAGTCCTCAAGTCTCTTTCCCAGACGCAGAATTTATGGGAAGGTGAAGTGCTTCGCTTGAGCGAGGCTTCTTGCGCTCGAGTGAGCGTGTGCGTCTGTGAAATTTTTGAAGCTTTGCATTTTATGCTCGAGCGATGCTTCTTGCGCTCGAGCAAGGCCACTTGGTGTGTTTGGTCGCGCGAGCGACAACTCCTTCGCTCGAGCAAAGGTCATGTATATCAGTTCGCAGTAAATCTTTTTTGTATCTCTTTCACTCAAAACCCTAGCCCAGCTTCTTCTCTCTCTAAAATACTCTCTCTCTCTCTCTCTGTATAAATACACCTTGATTTGGGGATCTGTCAACTCTAGTCCCTTTATTAAAAAGATAGAGCATCTTGTGAGTTTCCATTTCATCCGAGCAAAATCGAGTTTGGACATCTTTGAGGTTTCTTCCATTCTTCCTTTGAGCTTCTACACTTGAGATAGGGATATTCTACTATTTGATATGGGTTTTAACCTAGGTATTTGTCATTTTGTATAAATGGCGGAATTTGGAAAGATTTGGGTGAAGTTAGGGTTTAGCTTAACATTTAACGGAGGGGTTTCAATATTGGGTTCCATGAATACATATTTGAGGTTTTGAATAGGAGGTTATATGGGTTGAAATGATGAAATTTGGTCTTGAGTTTAATATTTGGAAAAAGGGAGAAGATTGCCATAATTTGGATTAAATAAATTATTTTGTATAAATAATGAAATTGATGTGGGAAATATGAAATTGGAAGGGTGTATAATTGAATGGTATAGTTGGATTTGTTAAGTCACTCACCTATGGAAATTTGATAAATTATCTGTTTGATAGATTGTATATCTGTTTAGAAATATCTATTTTGGGCTATCGGTGGAGGATAGCCATGATTGTTATAGAAACTGCATGAGGGTTAGGTGAATTGAAACTAATCATTTGAATTATGTCATTGAATATGACGGTTTGAGTAAACCATTGAATATGTGATTTGGTTAGTCATTGTATATGACAACGCTTTTAAATACGTTGTATATGTATCATTGTTTGGAAGGAGATAGGGGATAGACTCCATTGAAAATTAAGTTGGCCGGAGTGTCCAGAGTGAAAGTTCCGAAATCTTATATATATATATATATATGGGTGCCGATTCCCTCGGATGTGAATTTCGTAAAATGGCAAGAAAATAGAAGTCCGACATGGATGAATGGAAATGGATTGAGGTATGGTTATCTATATTGAATGGTCTTGGAAAGAATATGTGTTGGTTATGAATATTGCACATTTATCTGATGCTTGTATCTTAGTTAAATCTCATATATTGTTTTAGCATATCTCTACTGGACTTTGGCTCACCCTACATGAGAAACCATTTTCAGGTACAGGTGACATGCCACCTCCAAGAACATAGCTTTGGAGGATTAGGGGTTGAAGGCTCCATTTTGTTATTTCGTTTTGTGTTAAATGTTTATTCAAGCCGAAGGCTTTATATGTATAGAGCTAGGACTCTTTCTTTTGTTGTAACCAAGTGATATCTTGGATATGTGTAAGCCCGTAGGGCATTTATTTTGTTGAAATCAACTAGTGTTACATGCTGTAGTTTTAGAATGAACATTTATGAAAGTATAATGCATGTAATGTCTCTTGTAATATAAACTCTGATGAATGAATGTATAACATTTTCTATTATGTTTATGAATCTCTTGGGTTGGTTTATCCTCTTTATTTTGAGGCGTTACATTTAATTAGGTTTAACTTTTTTAATACAAATTATAAAAATTGCACTAAATAGATTTATATATATTTTTTTAATTTTTTTAAACTAATAATTTAAAAAGTTATAAACATAAAAGTTAACTTACAAATTTCTCATTTATGACAAGCCAAAAATTAAATTACATCAAGATGATTATAATAATTTTTTTAATTTATAAAATTCCGTGCATAACACGGACCACTAGTTTGGCATGGTTTGGGAGGAGGGTTTGGGGGATTTTTTTGGCTAAAATAGTCACAAAAAATAAAATAGGCTTTTTAGCCCAATAAGACAAAACATTACATTCAACCCATGATCATTACATTATTTCTCTTACAAACAAACCAAAAAAGCCAAAAAGCCAACCCACTTCCCAAACCATACCTTTGTACAAATTGGAAATGCTGTAAAGCCTTGTTCAATATTCATAAAGTAGAGAGAGAGAGAGAGAGAAACGACAATGGCGGTCTTTCTTTTGCTCTCACCGTCGCTGCTGAGCACCGCCAAAGTCGCTGTAGTACGCTACTCGTTTGCAATACCAGACACATCGACAATGTTGGCTTTCCGGTTGTTCAAACACACACACACACACACTCTCTCTCTCTCTCTCTCTATCAACTCTCTTCTCTGTGTTCATAGATCGCAGATCCAGACTTCAAACTCTTGTTCCTCTTTCTCTTTTGTTGTTCTGTTCAATAGATACAAATCTTTGTGAAAACGCTAACTAAAAGCAACAAATAAAGAGAAAAGGGAGACGAGAGAGACTCTCGAGCAAGTTGAATGATTTGATGATGATTTTGTTGTGATGTTTAATCTTTAGATACATCTATAAAATTTGATCAATGTAAACTAAATTTTTGTAGTTCAAAAATGAACAAATAAAAAATGAATAGATAGAAAATTTAATATATAAAAAATTTGAATAGTTGATAAAAAATTTGAACAAATAAAAAAAATTTAAATAGATAGAAACTAGTGGTAACCCGTGCTATGCATGAGATTTTATAAATTAAAAAAAATATTATAAATATGTTTAAGTAATTTAATATTTTATTTTGATTAATACATGAAATTTATAAGTTAATTTTTATATTTATAACTTTTTAAATTATTAGTTTATAAAATTGAAATATATATATATATATATATCTATTTAGTGCAATTTTGATAATTTGTAATATAAAAAAAAAGTTAAACCTAATTAAATGAGGTGACATGAGTTATGATATACCTCTTCTTGTTATGAAAATATACAAATTTAAATGTAACACCCTCAAAATAAAGAGGATAATCCAACCCATGAGATTCATAAACATAATAGAAAATATCATACATTCATTCATCAGAGTTTATATTACAAGAGATATTACATGCATTATACTTTCATATATGTTCATTTTGAAACTACAGCATGTAACACTAATTGATTACAACAAAATAACACCCTACGGGCTTACATCTTTCCAAGATATTACTTTGGTTACAACAAAAAAGTCCTAAGCTCTATACATGTAAAGCCCTTGGCTTGAATTAACATTTAAACACAAAAAATAACAAAACAAAGCCTCCAACTCCTAAGTCCGCCCAAGCTACACCCTTGGAGGAGATATGTCACCTGTGCTTGAAAATGGTTTCCCAGATAGGGTGAGCCAAAGCCCAATAGAGATATACTAACACAATATATGAGATTTAACTAAGATATAAGTATCAGATAAATGTTCAATATTCATAACCAACTCATATTCTTTCCAAGACCATTCAGTATAGATAACCATACCTCAATCCATTTCCATTCATTCATTTCAGGTTAATCTATTAACCAAATTCATTATTATCTAATCAACCAAAATGAGACTACAACTCAATGGTTTACAATTCAATACATTCATCACTCCAACATTTCTATTTTCTTGCCATTTTACGAAATTCACATCTGAGGGAATCGGTACCCATATATATATATATATATAAGATTTTAGGACTTTCACCTTGGATGCTCTGACACACTTAATTTTCAATGGAATCCATCCTTTATCTCTTCCCATACAATGGAGTACATCCCCTATCTCCTCCCAAACAATGATACATATACAATGTATTTAAAAGCGTTATCATATACAATGACTAACCAAAACACATATTCAATGGTTTAATCAAACCATCATATTCAATGACATAATTCCAATGATTAGTTTCAATTCACCTAATCCTCCTGCAATTTCTACAACAGTCATTGCTATCCTCAACCGATAGCCCAAAACAGATATTTCTAAACAGATATACAATCTATCAAATAGATAATTTATCAAATTTCCATAGATGAGTGATTTAATAAATCCAACTACACCATTCAATTATACACCCTTCCAATTTCATATTTCCCATGTCAATTTCATTATTTACACAAAATAATTATTTAATACAAATAAGGGCAAGTTTCCCCATTTTCCAAATATTAACCCTACAGCCCAATTTCACCATTTATACTCAAGTAGCATCATGTTCATGACCTCACATACATATATGGAGTCCAATGTAGAAAACCCTCTCTCAAAATTTAAACCCAAACCCTAGTTTTACCCAAATCCTCCCGAATTTCACCATTTATACAAAATGACCAATACATAGGTAAAAAACTATATTAAGGAGTAGAATATCCCTACCTCAACGTTAGAAGAGCAAAAGAGAAGATAGAGACACTTCAAACAAGCCGAAATCATGATCTACTCGGATCAACACGGAGCCCTCAAGGTGTTCTACCTTCTTAATAAAGGGAGTAGGGTAGAGGGATGCTTAGATCCTAGAGTATTTGTAGAGAGAGAGAGTTTTAGAGAGAGAAGGTGTCAATTTAGGGTTTTGGGGCAAAAAGATGTAAAATTTCTGTGTAAAAATAAGCTGCTGCGAACTGATATACGCGACCTTTGCTCGAGTGAAGGAGTCGTCGCTCGAGCGACTAGACACAACAAGTGACCTCGCTCGAGCGCAAAATGCAAAGCTTCAGAAGTTTTACAGGCGCATACGCTCGTTCGAGTGCAAGAAGCCTCGCTCGAGCGAAGCACTTCACCTTTCCAGAAATTCTGCATTTGGGAAAGAAACCTGAAGACTCTCAATTCTCGCTCGAGCGCAAGAAACCTCGCTCGAGCGAAGAAGCAAATTTCACAAGGCTCACTTAAGCGCAAGAAGCCTCGCTTGAGCGAAGAAGCAAATTTTACAAGGCTCGCTTGAGCGCAAGAAACCTCGCTCGAGCGAAGAAGCCAAAATCTGGGCAACAACAACCTAGACCAACTAATAACCAACTTGTCCTAAACACGCCCAACATATTCCAAAGTTCAAATTCAAAGAGTTAAAGGAGGAAAACGAGACATGGACAACAACATACAACCACGGAATCTGAGTTCGGAATGTAACAAAGGTCGGGTCAAAACCGAGATCGCTATATTAAAAGTTATAATTAAATGTGAAGTGAAGTGCTATTTAACAATAATTGATATAATGTTTCTGTTATTAATCCAATAATTTAAGTTACATTTCTTTTGATTTTAATTTCATAACTAAAAATACAATATGAATATAATACGCATACAGATTTCTAGTCTTTAAGAATAAAAAAGTTTTAGAATATTTCCAACCTTTCATCATTTTCTTTTAATTATATTTATCTAATTTGATTTTAAATTTGAATAAAAAAATTTGATTTGATATGAATTACTTTAACTTTTTTCGTTAAATTTTTATCAATTTTTAAAAGAACTTTCATTCTTATTCCAATTTTTTTCCCTTTTCATCAATTTTGATGGAAAAAATCAATAATTTCCAACACTTCATCTTTTTAAATTTTTATCAAATTATAATTCGATAAAAAAATTATATTAAGGGTTGAAGATTCTCTTAATTGAAATTATAGTGAAATAACATCTTGAGATAGTGAAAGTTTGAGTATGTGATTGGTCGAAATGTACAATTTCATTAATTCTTTTCACATATTTGTATAAAAATTGACACTTATGACTACATCATTATAAGTATGAAAAAACATTTGAGATGTCAAACATTTTTCATTTGTAAATATCCTACATATTGATAAAATGAAAAAATAAAAGAAAAAGAAAAAAAAATGTGTACTTTTGGATATGTGTTTATCAATTTTGTTTTGTAGACATAAACAACTGATGTTTCAATTTAAGAAATTAAAAAGTATAAAAAAAAAATAGATTAGATTTTTTGGAGATAAAAGAAGCCATCTAACTTCTTTATATACTATTTTAAGATGGACTATTTTAATCACATAAAAAAATAAAAAATATATTTGGAGATTATCTCTATATATTATGCTATTATATACAAATATAGCGGTAACAAATTAATTAATATATATGAAAAGTTATACTAAGTGGTTGTTTGGGATGTCCTAAATAAGTGCACTTTTGACTTTTTGGACTAAAAAGTTGAGAAAAAAAAAATGGTTGTTTGGGATAACTTTTTGACTTTTTACGAAAAAATGTGTATTAAAAAATTGTATAAATTAGTGTATAGGAGAAGCTTTTTGGACCATCGAACGTATTGGATTGGGTTGACTTGGAGGTGATTGAGGATGTCTCATATGAGGAGAGACCAGTGAGAGTCTTGGATAAGAGAGACCAATTAGTCTTACGAGGCAAGACAATTTCTTTAGTTAAAGTTTTGTGGAAACATCACGGAGTCGAGGAAGCGACTTGAGAGCGTAAATTAGAAGTCCGAGAGAAGTATCTAGACTTGTTTGTTGATATTTAAATATGTATTGAGATTTTGATTACGATGATGGAAAAGTATAAACATTGTATATGTTTAAATTATGAGAACATTGTATATGTTATTTACATTGTGGAAACATGAGTTTATTTTAAGCATTGCATATGTTTTGAGAAATTGTAAATTTCATTTTATTATGGGATTTGTGTATCGAGTCAATGAGGATGGATGACGGAGGATGGGTTAAGTGTTGAACTTGTAATATAACGTCCTCAAAATAATACAATTAACCCAACTCATAAAAGGAATAAATCTAACATAAGTGGTATACTTTCATATATTAGAATTTGTGTTACAAAGGGGATCACATCGTTATACATTCATAAATATTCATTCGAATCTACAACATATAATACATGTTAATAATAACAAAATAAAAACCCTACGGGCTTTCATCTTTCCAAGATAATAATTGGTTACAACAAAATGATGAGTTCAAAGCTTAATACATATAAAGCCCCTCTACTTGAATAAACATTTAAACATAAATACAACAAAAATAGAGCCTTCAACCCCTAGTCCTTCCAAGCTACATCTTTGGAGGAGGCATGTCACTTGTACCTGAAAATGGTTTCCCAAGTAGGGTGAGCTAAAGCCCAGCAGAGATAAACTAACACAATATATGAGATTTAACTAAGATATAATGTCAGGTAAAAGTCCAATACTCAAGGCCAACTTATATTCTCCACATTACCATTCAATATTGATAGCCACACCTTAATCCATTTCCATTCATTCATTTCAAATCAATGCATAAGTGTAATACCTTATCATCTAAGCAATCTCAAATGAGACTACAACTCATTTATTCACAATTCAATAACATTCATTATTCAAACACTTCAAATTTCCTGCCATTTTACAAATTTTCGTCCGAGGGAATCGGCACCCAAATATACACATATAAGGTTTTGGGACTTTCACCCTAGACACTCTGGCCAACTTAATTTTAAATGGAGTCCATCCCCTATCTCCTTCCAAACAGTGGAGTACATCCCCTATCTCCTCCAAAACAAAGATACATATACAATGTATTTAAAGGCGTTATCATATACAATGACTATCGAAATCACATATTTAATGGTTTAATCAAACCGTCATATTCAATGACATAATGCAAATGATTAGTTTCAATTTACCTAATCCTCATGCAGTTTCTACAACAATCATAGCTATCCTCCACCGATAGCTCAAAACAGATATTTCTAAACAGATATATAATCCATCAAACAGATAATTTATCAAATTTTCATAGGTGAATGATTTATCAAATCCAACTGCACCATTCATTCATACACTTCCCCAATTTCATATTTTCCATATCAATTTCATTATTTATACAAAATAATTATTTAACACAAATTAGGGTAATTTTTTCCCTTTTTCAAATATTAACCCTAAGGCCAAATTTTACCATTTTAACACTAGAGAACTTAATACACAAGGTCCCATAGGCATTTTTATAAACCAACATGGAATACCCCTCTTTAACTTTTGAAATTAAACCCTAACTTGACCCAAATCCTTCAAAATCCCACTATTTATACAAAATGACAAATACCTAGGTTAAAAACCATAACAAGGTGTAGAATATCCCTACCTCAAGTGTAGAAGCTCAAAGGAGATGAAGAAGAACCTCAAAAGTGCACAAAACCAAGTTTGGTTCGGATGAAATGGAAGCCCACAAGATGCTCCACCTTTTTCTCAAAGGAAGTAGGGTAGAGATGCTTGGATCTTGAAGTATTTGTAGAGAGAGAGGGAATTTGAGAGAGAGAGGGTACCGGATTAGGGTTTTTAGGAGAAATGAGATAAAAAAGTGATGTAAAATTATTTTGCGGCGAATTGATATACGCGACCTTCGCTCGAGCGAAGGAGTTGCCGCTCGAGCGACCAGACATAACAAGTGACCTTGCTCTAGGGAAAAAAGCGTCGCTCGAGCGCAGAATGTATAGCTTTAGAAGTTTTACAGATGCATACGCTCGCTTGAGCACAAGAAGCCTCGCTCGAGTGAAGAAATTTAGTTCCCAGAAATTCTGCGTTTGGGAAAGAAACCTGAGAACACTCAAAACTCGCTCAAGCGTAAGAAGTCTCGCTCGAGCGAAGAAGCAAATTTCACAAGGCTCGCTTGAGCGCAAGAAGCCTCGCTCGAGCGAAGAACTAATTTTCTGGACATCAACAACTTGAATAACTAGCAACTAGCCTATTCCGAACACGTCCAACATATTCCAAAACTCAAATTCAAAGAGAAAAATGAGGAAACAAGACATAGATACAATATTAAATCACGAAACCCGAAACCGGAATGTAACAAAGGTCGGGTCAAAACCGGGATCGCTATATGTAAGAATAACGTTGTTATGAATGGTATAACTCAATTTTTGAACTTGATTTGTAATTTCAAGAACTAAATTCTTTAAGGGGGAGAGGTTATAGCGATTAGATTTTGACCTTACTTATTGCATTAGGACTCTGGTTGGTTTGGTTTTGAATGGTCATTCATATCTTATTCCCCTTGTCTCCCCTTCATTTTGGTTATCGGGTTGTAGTTGTGTGTTTGAAACAGGTTGGTTGCATGTTTTTCCAAATCTTTGTTACCCAGATTTTTGCTCCTCCGCTTGAGCGAGCATTCTTGCGCTTGGACGGGCTTCACAAATTTTGCTCCTACGCTCGAGCGGCCATTCTTGCGCTGGAGTGGAATTCGCAAACTCTCAGTATTTCTTTGGAAGGTCTGAAATTACTGGAAGTGTGCATTGGATGCTCGAGCGTCCAGTTTCATGCTCGAGCTGAACTTTGTGTCTGACGCTCGAGCGGGGCTTTCCATACTCGAGTGGACTACGCATATTGCAGTATGAGAAGATAACATTTTGAATCACTTTTTCTTTTTTCTCTCTCTCTCTTTCTCTCTCTAAAACTTTCCAAAAAGCTTGTTCTTGAGCCTTTCTCTCTAGAATTCACCTTCTCTCTTAGATTTCATCTAGATCTATTGATCTTTTCACCCTAGTGCCTTTGAGAAAAAGGTAGAGTTCGTCAAGATCTACATTTTGATCCGAATAGAAGTGGGCTTTGGCATTCTTGGAATTTCTCTCTTGTTTGACTCATCTTTTGTAACGCCCTCAAAATAATGTAAATAAACCATTCATAAGATCTATGAACATAATGGAAATGTTATACTTTCATTCATCAGAGTTTATAGTACAAACAATATTACATGCATTACACTTTCATAAATGTTCATTCTGAAACTATAGCATGTAACACTAGGTGATAACAACAAAATAAATGCTCTACGGGCTTACATCTTTCCAAGATATCTCTTGGTTACAACAAAAGAGTCTTAAGCTCTATACATGTAAAGTCCTTGGCTTGAATAAACACTTAACATAAAAAAAAATATGACAAAATAGAGCCTTCAGCCCCTAGTCCTCCCAAGCTATGTGATTGGAGGTGGCATGTCACATGTACCTGAAAATGGTTTCCCAAGTAGGTTGAGCCAAAGCCCGGTAGAGATATACTAACACAATATATGAGGTTTAACTAAGATATAAGCATTAGATAAATGTTCAATACTTAAAACCAATTCACATATTTTCCATGACCAATTAATATCGGCGTCCATGGCTCAATCCATTTCCATTCATTTATTCAAAGCAACTCATAGGTATAGTCCCTTGTTATCTAAATAATCCTAAACGAGACTACAACTCATTTGTTAACACTTCAATTTTCTTACCATTTTATGGAATTCTCATTCGAGGGAATTGGCGGAATCGGCACCCATATATATATGATTTTGGGACTTTTACCCTGCACACTCCGGCCAACTTAATTTTAAATGGAGTCCATCCCCTATCTCCTCCCAAACAATAATACATATACAATGTATTTAAAAGCGTTGTGATATACAAAGACTGTCCAAATTACATATTCAATGGTTTAATCAAACCGTCATATTCAATGACATAATTCATATGATTAGTTTTAATTTACCTAATCCTCATGCAGTTTCTACAGCAATCGTAGCTATCCTCCACCGATAGTCCAAAATAGATATTTCTAAACAGGTATATAATCTATCAAACAGATAATTTGTCAAATTTTCCATAGGTGAGTGGTTTGTCAAATCCAACTACACCATTCATTCATACACCCTCCCAATTTCATATTTCCCATATCAATTTCATTATTTACACAAAATAATATTTGACACAAATTAGGGAAATTTCCCTCATTTTTTCCAAATATCAACCATAGGGCCAAATTTCACCATTTTAACCCAAGTAACCTCATATTCAATACCCCATATATATATATATATATATATGCATGAACCTAATATAGAAAACCCCTCCTTCAAATTTTAAGATCAAACCCTAGTTTCACCCAAATCCTTCCAAATTCCACCATTTATACAAAATGACCAATACCTAGGTTAAAAACCATATCAAGGTGTAGAAAATCCCTACCTTAAGTGAAGAAGCTCAAAGGAGATGAAGAAGAACCTTAAAAGTGCCCAAACTCGATTTTGCTCGGATCAAGAGGAAGCCCACAAGATGCTCTAGCTCTTTATCAAAAGGAGTAGGGTAGAGAGACCTTTAGATCATGGAGTATTTGTAGAGAGAGAGAGAGTTTAAGAGAGAGAGAGAGTGTCGGATTAGGGTTTTTAGAAAAGGAAATAAAAAAGTGAGGTAAAATTGCTCTTTGCAAAAGCGATACGTGACCCTCGCTCAAGCGAAGGAGTTGTTGCTCGAGCGACCAGACACAACAAGTGACCTTGCTCGAGCGCAAGAATGCATAGCTTCAGAAGTTTTATAGATGCACACGCTCGCTTGAGCGCAAGAAGCCTCGCTCGAGCGAAGAGCTTCACCTTTCTAGAAATTCTGCGTCTGGGAAAGAAACCTTAGAACTCTCAAATCTCGCTCGAGCGCAAGAAACCTCGATCGAGCGAAGAAACAAATTACACAAGGCTCGCTCGAGTGCAAGAAGCGTTGCTCGAGCGAAGAAGCCAAAATCTGGGTAACTACAATCCAAACCAAGTAACAATCAACCTGTCCCAAACACGACCAACATATTCCAAAGCTTAAATTGAAAGAGTTAAAGAAGGAAAACAAGACATAGACACAATATTCAATCGCGGAACCCGAGTCCGGAACATAATAAAGGTCAGGTCAAAATCGGGATCACTATAACCTCCCCCCTTAAAGAATTTCGTCCCCAAAATTTCAAATCATGTTTCAAAACCATTATTTAGCAAATTTCCGTAGTGGCTACAATTCAATTCTCATTACCATGACCCACCTACCAGTCATTCAATCCCTTCACAAGAGAACAAATCCATAATACATACCTCAACATATATTATCAATATGCATCTTCCGAAATTTAACCACTTTCAAGACGTACATCTCATATTTCCAAAACATATTCAATGTTTATGATAAATTTGCATTTTCAAAACCGAAACAACATGTACAATGTTCAAATCAACTTGCGTTTCCGAAACATATTCAACATATACAATGCTTTCATAATTCAAAACATATCCAATGTTTTCACAGTTCATAAACAAAACTAAAATCTCAACATACACTCAAACATCAACAAATAAGTTCGGATATTTCTCTAGGACTTCCAATTTGCACTCCCAAGTTGCTTCCTCAACCCCGTGATGTTTCCACAATACTTTGACTAAGGGAATTGTCTTGCCTCGCAAGACTTGGTCCCGTCTATCTAAGACTCTCACCGGTCTCTCCTCATACGAGACATCCTCATCTACCTCTAAGTCGGTCCAGTCCAACACATGCGATGGATTCGGCTCATACTTCCGAAGCATACTAATGTGAAACACGTCATGCACCTTGGAAAGTTGTGGCGGCAATGCCAAGCGATATGCGACCTCCCCAATCCGCTCGAGGATCTCAAAAGGGCCAATAAACCGAAGGGATAACTTTCCACTCTTCCCAAATCTTATCAAACCCCGCCTAGGTGATATTTTCAAAAAGACATGATCACCCACCTCTAAAGACAAGGGTCTCCTCCTACGGTCGGCATAACTCTTCTGGCGACTCTGGGCTGTAACCAATCTCTTACGGAAAAGTGTAATTTTCTCCGTCGTTTCCTGCACCAACTTTGGGCCCAACAAAGGTGCATCACCCACCTCGGCCCAGCACACAAGCGATCTACACGGTCAGCCATACAAGGCCTCAAATGGTGCTATGCTGATACTCGACTGGAAACTGTTATTATAGGCAAACTCCACTAAGGGCAGATGCCTCTCCCACGACCCTCTGAAGTTAAGGACACAGCCTCAAAGCATATTCTCTAGGATCTGAATAGGACGCTCAGACTGCCTGTCAGTCTGAGAATGGTAAGCAGTGCTAAAGGTCAATTTAGTGCCCAAGGCACTCTGCAGACTCTGCCACAGCCGAGTTGTAAAACGCGGATCTCTATTTGAGACAATCATCATAGGGACCCCGTGCAATCTCACTATGTCCCTAATATACAATTTAGCAAGATAGTCTACTGAATCACTCACGCGCATAGAAATAAAGTGTGCAGACTTGGTCAACCGGTCAACTACCACCCAAATGGCATCACTACCCTGTTGAGTCCTCGGAAGGCTCACAACAAAATCCATCGTGACATGCTCCCACTTCCACTCAGCTATAGGCAAGGGTTGTAACAAACCCGCTGGCCTCTGATGTTCAGCTTTCACTTGCTAACAAGTAAGGCACTTCGATACAAACACGACCACATCCTTCTTCATACCTCTCCACCAAAACTGGTGACTCAGATCATGATACATCTTTGTGCCTCCCGGATGCACCGCAAGGCGTGAATAGTGAAACTCTCAGAGTACTTCCTCTCGGCAAGACTCTGGCACAAACAAACGGTCACGGTATCTCACACTCAGATCAGGAAACATAGTCAAGCCCTTCTCTACCTTCCTACTGGAGATCTTCTCCCGGAGGGATTCCACCTCAAGGTCACCCTTTTACGTTTCTAACACTCGGTTCACAAGTGTAGGTTGTGAAACCATTGAAAACAAGGCTGCAGACTCAACAGACTCGCCCAGATGCAAGTCAAACTCCCTAAGAGTACCCAACATCTCCCATTTCTGGATAGCAGTACAAGCCACACTACTGATAGATTTTCTACTCAAGGCGTCAGCCACAATATTTGCCTTCCTAGGATGGTAATGCAACTCGAAATCGTAATCTTCTATGAACTCCATCCACCTCCTCTGCCTCAAATTCAAGTCTTTCTGTGTAAACAGATACTTCAGACTCTTATGATCAGAAAACACCTCAAATCTCTCACCACACAGATAATGCCTTCAAATCTTCAAGGCAAAAATCACAGCTGCTAACTTTAAGTCATAAATAGGATAATTCCTCTTGTGGGTTTTCAACTGCCGTGAGCCATAGGCTACTACCTTCCCTTCTTGCATTAATACACAACCCAAATCTTTCCGTGAAGCATCATAATACACTGAATAGCCCAAACCCCTCTCCGGAAAAATCAAGACTGGAGCGGTGGTAAGTCTAATCTTAAGTTCTTGGAACGACTTTTCACAAATCTCACTCCACACAAATTTGATCTCTTTCCTCGTCAATCTAGTCAAAGGCGAAGCTAATTTGGAGAAGTCCTTCACAAATCGACGGTAATACCCGGCCAACCCCAAGAAACTACGGATCTCGAAAGTATTCTTAGGCTGTGCCCAATCTTGCACTGCCTTTATCTTGGATGAATCTACAGTCACTCCTTTCCTATATACTACATGGCCTAAGAACTTAACCTCTTTTAGCCAGAACTCACACTTTCCAAACTTAGCATACAACTTATGGGCTCTAAGCAACTCAAGCACCACTCATAAGTGTTCCTCGTGCTCCTCCTCAGAGGGTGAGTAAATCAGAATGTCATCCACAAAGACGACCACAAAACGGTCTAAGAACTCTTGGAAGATTTGGTTCATCAAATCCATAAACACCGCTGGAGCATTGGTTAGCCCAAAAGGCATCACTAAAAACTCATAATGGCCATACCGCGTACGGAATGCCGTCTTTGGGATATCCTCCTCTCTGACCCTCAATTGATGATAACCCAATCTCAGGTCTATCTTAGAAAAACAATGAGACGCTTTCAACTGATAAAACAAGTCATTTATACGTGGCATTGGATACTTGTTCGTAACTGTAACCCGGTTCAACTTTCGGTAGTCAATACAAAGTCTTAAGGCTCCATCTTTCTTTTTAGCAAAGAGGGCCGGTGCTCCCCAAGGCGAAGTACTAGGAAGAATAAAACCCTTATCTAGTAATTCCTGTAGTTGAATCTTCAACTCACTCAACTCAGCTGGCACAAACTGTTATGGTGCCATAGAAATCGGTGCCGTGCCAGGCACTAAATCAATAGAGAACTCAATCTCTCGATGAGGTGGTAAACTAGTAAGATCCTCGAGAAAGACATCGGGAAATTCATGAACCACCTGTGGCAACTCAACCCGAACTTCTTCACACTCACTACTAAAAAATCTAGCAAGAAGACAACTAAGTTCACTCCATCCACGTGGATCATGTACCGATGATAAGACTCTATCCACCCGGTCCCCCCAAGAAATAAAAGCAATCACCGCTCAAGGTACATACAGTAACCTTCTGATGGTAGCAATCTATAACAGCCCGGTATGACGATAACCAGTCCATATCCAAAATAACATCGAAACTAGTCATATTAAGCAAAACAAATGCAAAAGGTAATCGACAAACTACAACCTCGATGTCACAACCCCGACACCCTTGTTTCAAGATAACCTCATTACCAATAGGTGACTTTACACAAATAGGAGATCCCAACTGCGCCAACTCCAACCCCAAAATCGATACAAATGTAGAAGAAATAAAGGACTGGGATGCACCCGTATCAATTAACACATTAGCAATCGAATTGCAAAACAAAAAGGTACCTCTCACTACCGATGGAGCAGGTATAAGATCTGGCGCTGTAACAGCATACACGCGTCCCGTTGGCCTCTAATCTACCTACTCATCCCTCGGAGCATAGGATTGTTGCACTGATTGAGCCGAAGAGGCTCCCTGATTGGCCCCGAGGCCTGCACTAGTTGTGCTGGCTGGTGACTCTGTGTCTGTCTCGAACCAGACGCACTAGGTGTGCCACCCAACTATGGGCAAAACCTCTTCAGGTGCCCCACCTACCCACACTGATAACAAGTGAGCAGTTGGCCTCTACCCTGACTTTAGCCCTGAGAACGAGCCGAAGATGAAGCTACTCATTGCCCTCCTCCCTTCTGTGGACAAGCTGGAGACTTGTGGCCCAACTGGCCACACTTGAAACAAGTGATGTCTCCCTGACCACCTCTCCCAGAACCTGAACTCGGCACTGGAAAAGTAGACCTCGAATGCGCTCTCTAGGACTGTTGGGAATTAGAACCCCTATGCCTCTTACTGTCTCCCTGGCCTTCCTGACTCCCCCTGGAGCCCCTCATCCTCTCCTCCTCCACATGTATGATAGTCTCAAGATGGGCTGCAGCCTCCACAAGGTGCCTATAGTCCCTAATCATGGATCTGACCACTCTAAACATAAGCCCAGTCTGCAATTTTTCTCGAACTCCAAACAACGGCGCTCTTCAGCCGCCACAAACTCTGGTGCAAATCTAGATAGGCTAGTGAAAGTAGCTTCAAACTCAGCCACCGATGCGTTCAACTACTTGAGTTGAGAAAATTGATCCCTCAATTTCTCCCTCACTGTAGCTGGTAAGTACTTGTCCTGGAAGGCATCAATAAAAGCCTCCCAAGTCCCTCTAATATGCCCCTGCGCATACTTCCACCACTGACCTGCGTCTCCCTTCAGCTGGAAGGACGCCAAGGTCACTTTCAAACCTCTGTCTTCGATGCCAAGCATCTCAAACATCTTCACCATCTTCTTTAGCCACTCATCGGCCTTCAGTGGCTCCTTAGGATCTATAGCGATCCCGGTTTTCCCTTCCTTATTTACTGTATTCCGGACTCGGTTCCGTTGTTAGTTGTTGTCGTCAGTATTTCATTTCCGTCCTTTAATGCTTTGGATTGGAGTTTAGAAATGTCTTGGGCATGTTTTGAATAGGTTGGTTGAGCTTTAGTCCTATTTCTTGTTGCTCAGATTTTTGGTGGTCCGCTCGAGCGGATCCCTTCGCGCTCGAGCGGATCCCTTCGCGCTCGAGCGGAGTTTACACACTTTCAGCATCTTGTGCATCTGCAAAAGTACTGCAGGTTTATTTTTCATGCTCGAGCAGAATTCCTTACACTCAAGCGGGTCCTGCTCGAGCGGGTATCCTTGTGCTTGAGCGGGTGTTCGATGTCTGTAAAAATACTGGAAGAGTGTAATCTACACTCGAGCTGGTGTTCCTTTGCGCTCGAGCGAGTGGAGTTTTACAGTTGTGTCTTGGTGCTCGAGCGGGTATCCTTGCGCTCAAGTAGGTCCAGTTTTTGTATTTGACGCTCGAGCGTCCTATTCTCCGCTCAAGTGGGTCATACGTATATCAGTTGGCAGCTGGGTCATTTTAGATCACTTTTTCAACTCTCACTCTCTCTCTTACTTTTCAAAATCTATTTTGAGAGCTTCTCTCATTACATTTCACCTCCCCTCTAAGGTTTGATCTAGTTTGAGTGATCTTCTACCTTAGTTCCTTTGCAAATAGTGTAGAGCTTGGCTTGGGCTACCTATCAATCCGAAAATCTTGGGATTTGGAGCACTTTCAATTTTCTTCACCTTCTCTTTTGGGCTCCGAATTTAAGGTAGGGATAACTACTCGTATTTATGGTTTTTGACACAAACTTGTTGTCATTTTCATGTAATGTTGAAGTTGGGTAATTGTGGGTGTTATGGTTTCAAATATGAAAAGAGGGGTTTTGGTTATTTTGGCCAATATATGTGTATTTGGGCCCTAAAATGAGATTGTGGATGTTTAATGATAATATTGGAACCTTTGGGTTACTTTTGGAAAAAGGGAAAAATACCATAGTTGGGTTTTATTGGGTCATTAGTGTAATTAATGACTTTTATTGTGAAATAGTGAAATTGGGAAGTTATGAGAAAGAATGGTGGAGTTGGATTGATTAATCGCTCACTTTTGAGAATATTGATAATTTATCTGTTGATGCATTTATTATCTGTTTAGAAATAATTGCTTTGGGCTATCGGTGGAGGATAGTCTTGATTATTGTAGACACTGTATGTTGATTAGGGAAAACTGAAACTAATCACGTTGAATATGTCATTTAATATGGTGGTTGGAATAACACATCGAATATGCGTATTGATTGATCTTGTATATGATACATGTTTATATACATTGCATTGTGTGGGAGGAGATAGGGGATGGACTCCATTGATACAGCGAGTCTGTGTATCATTTATGAAGTATGGAAGTGTTTGAATGTGGCATTGATACAGCAAATATGTGTATCTATTGTGAAGTATGGAAGTGTTTTGTTATGAGTTATAATCTCATTTAAATTGTTGATATTGGAAAAGTTTTTAACATGAGCCGTAGTCTCATGGGAATTGTTTGGCCAGGTTCTGAGCCATGTTTATAAATCGAAATTGTTAAGTAAAGGAAAATGGAATGAAGCATAGACATTTGTGTCATGGAACTGGAATGTGTTATGAGTTGATTTATATGAGTTAAACATTTATCGAATGCTCATGTTTTAGTCATTGCTCATATTATGTTTAGCATATATCTATTGGGCGTTGGCTCACCCTATATGGGACATCATTTTCAGGTGCAGGTGATATGCGGACTTAGCTTGGGAGGTTTTAGAAGCTGAAGGCTTACTTTTGTAATTATTTTGTGTATTACATGTAATTCAAGCCAAGGGCTTATTTTGTGTTTTGAGTTAGTAGTCTCTTTTGTAACCAAGTGTTGGCTTGGAAAGTTGTAAGCCCGTAAGACATTTACTTTTGTTGTCAACATGTAATACTTTTGGATTAAATACTCTGATGAATGGAAATATGTTTATTTCTCTTATGTTTATGGATGTCATGAATGTATGATTTATGGGTTTATTTTGAGGGCGTTACAGGATCTCTTAAAAACTCATCCGGATTGGATCGGAAGAACTCCCTCTTCAGAAAAGATGGCCTTGCTTCAGCTACTTAGGCCTGGACTTGATTCTTAGCTCTGAGAATGTCCATTGATTCCCTCAATGCTCCGGTCATTTCGTAGGCTAAGGCGTCCATGGCCTGTTGACCCACTAGCTCGGCCACGTTAGCCTGACCAATTCCCTTTTCTTGCACTCGAACTTCATCCGATATAGGCATCTCATGCCTCCTAGGCCTACCATGTCTACCACCACGACCATGTCCTGACATCCTAATAAAGATAACAATAGACATTAGCACATTTACAAATGTGCTAAAACTAATTCACTCACGTCCTAATACGATGGACAACCATAATTCACTCCACGTAAGCACATAATCACATAAACACATACGAATTTCATTCCTAGATAATGATCGTCCCGCGATGTTGCTAGAGTTCTAATTAGAAACAACAGTGACCAAATGCTCTTCTAATAGGACTTCCGGAAACCAGTAGAGCCAACCAACATCCTAGGAACTAAATCCCATACCCATTTAATCACATAAACATGTTATCATATAAACACATGACATCTATATCTAAGTCTTTAATAAGTGAAACAAACCCATTGTGGTACTAACCAATTCCCACGTACCCAAAGTATTCAAACTTGGTACGCTCTGATACCAAGTTGCAACACCCTCAAAATAACATAAATAAACCATTCATAAGATCTATGAACATAATGGAGATGTTATACATTCATTCATCAGAGTTTATATTACAAAAAATATTACATGCATTACACTTTCATAAATGTTCATTATGAAACTACAGCATGTAACACTAGGTGATAACAACAAAATAAATGTCGTACGGGCTTACATCTTTCCAAGATATCTCTTGGTTACAACAAAAGAGTCTTAAGCTCTATACATGTAAAGCCCTTGGCTTGAATAAACACTTAACATAAAAAAATATGACAAAATAGAGCCTTCAACCCCTAGTCCTCCCAAGCTATGTCCTTGGAGGTGGCATGTCACCTGTACCTGAAAATGGTTTCCCAAGTAGGGTGAGCCAAAGCACAATAGAGATATACTAACACAATATATGAGGTTTAACCAAGATATAAGCATCAAATAAATGTTCAATACTTAAAACCAACTGACATCTTTTCCATGACCAATTAATATCGACGTCCATGGCTCAATCCATTTCCATTCATTTATTCAAATCAACTCATAGGTATAGTCCCTTGTTGTCTAAACAATCTCAAACGAGACTACAACTCATTTGTTAACACTTTAATAACAACCATTATTCAAGCACTTCAATTTTCTTGCCATTTTACGGAATTCTCATCCGAGAGAATCAGCGGAATCGGCACCCATATATATATGATTTCGAGACTTTTACCCTGGACACTCCGGCCAACTTAATTTTAAATGGAGTCCATCCCCTATCTTCTCCCAAACAATAGAGTACATCCCTTATCTTCTCCCAAACAATAATACATATACAATGTATTTAAAAGCGTAGTCATATACAATGACTATCCAAAATACATATTCAATGGTTTAATCAAACCGTCATATTCAATGACATAATTCATATGATTAGTTTCAATTTACCTAATCCTCATGCAGTTTCTATAGCAATCATAGCTATCCTCCACCGATAGCCCAAAATAGATATTTCTAAACAGATATACAATCTATTAAACAGATAATTTGTCAAATTTTCCATAGGTGAGTGGTTTATCAAATCCAACTACACCATTTATTCATACATCCTTCCAATTTCATATTTTCCATATCAATTTCATTATTTACACAAAATAATATTTGACACAAATTAGGGCAATTTTCCCATTTTTCCAAATATCAACCCCAAGGCCAAATTTTACCATTTTAACCCAAGTAACCTCATATTATATATATATATGAACCGAATATAGAAAACCCCTCTTTAAAATTTTAAGCTCAAACCCTAGTTTCACCCAAATTCTTTCAAATTCCACCATTTATACAAAATGACCAATACCTAGGTTAAAACCATATTAAGGTGTAGAAAATCCGTACCTTAAGTGGAGAAGCTCAAAGGAGATTAAGAAGAACCTCAAAAGTGCCCAAACTCGATTTTGCTCGGATTAAGAGGAAGCCCACAAGATGCTCTAGCTCTTTATCAAAGGGAGTAGGGTAGAGAGACCTTTAGATCATGGAGTATTTGTAGAGAGAGAGAAAGTTTAAGAGAGAGAGAGAGAGAGTGCCAGATTAGGGGTTTCAGAAGAAGAAAAATCAAAAAAGTGAGGTAAAATTGCTCTGCTGTGAACTGATGTCTGCGACCCTTGCTCGGCGAAAGAGTTGTTGCTCGAGCGACCGGACACAACAAGTAACCTCGCTCGGCGAGAATGCATAACCCGGAAGTTTCTGACGCACACTCGCTCGGCGAAGAACTTCACCTTCCTAGAAATTTTGTATCACGGAAAGAAACACGAGAACTCTCAAATCTCACTCGGCGCAAGAAACCTCGCTCGGTGAAGAAGCAAATTACACAAGGCTACGCTCGGCGAAGAAACCAAAATATAGGCAACTACAATCTAGACCAAGTAACAACCAACTTTGTCCCAAACCATGACATATTCCAAAGCTCAAATTCAAAGAGTTAAAGGAGGAAAACAAGACATAGACACAATATTCAACCACGGAACCGATGCGGAACATAATAAAGGTCTAGTTAAAACCAAGATCGCTATATCTTCTTCCTTTGAGGTAGTTCTACACCTTTATATAATATTTAGCTTAGTTATTTGTATCTTGTGTAACAATGATGTGATTTGAGGGTATTGTAAGCAAACCTAGGGTTTGGGTATAATATGGAAAGAAGGATTGTTGATGAACATGAAATAAACAAATACGGGTTGCGAAAATGAAATTATGTTGGGGCAAAATGGTTGAAAATGATATTTGGGTTGCTAATTAGAAAAGGGAAGGTTTTGCCCTAAAATGACTATCTTGATTATTTTATATAGATAATTGAAGTTGTCATTGAAAATGAAAAATTGAGAGGGTATTGGTATGAATAGTGGGATTGGTTATGTATTGACTCATCTTTTGGAAGTTTGAAGAAATTATCTGTCATGAGATTGAATGTCTATTTAGGAATAACTGTATTGGGTTATTGGTGAAGGGTAGCTATGATTTTTGAAGAAATTGCATGAGGATTAGGTGAATTAAAACTAATCTCTTATTGTTTGTCATTGAATATGATTATGTTTATATACATTGTACATGTATGATTATGTGGGAGGGGAAAGGGGATGTGCTCCATTGTTTGATGTTGTGTTTAAATACATTGTATATGTATGAATGATTGTTTTGGAAGGAGAAAGGGGTTGGACTCCATTATAATTAAGTTGGCCGGAGTGTCATGGGTGAAAGTCCTGAAACCATACATGGGTGCCTAGCCCGCGAACGAAATATCCATAAAATGGCAATTGTAGTGCTTGTATAGCCTACGTTTACATGGGTTTCGTTTGACGGCTGCCTGCGAACGAAATTTCTGTGAAAGAGAAGTTTGAAGTGTTCATGCATTGTTGATGTGATTCTAGAACTAATGAGTTGAAGTCTCGTCTAGATTGTTAAAAAGATAATGAAACTAGTCCATGTAATGAAATGAATGGAAATTGGTACTTTATGGTATATAAGCGTGGATGTCTCTATCACGGCGTTGTGTATACATAGTGTACTTATACCTTTGCTAAGTTTCATATATTGTGCTAGATGATTTCTACTGGCCTGTGGCTCACCCTATTTGGGAATAACATTTTCAGGTGTTGGTGACTTACCTCCACCAAGGCAATAGCTTGGAGGGACATTTTGGGAGCAAGAGTTTCTTTATTTGAATTGTATATTTTTGTAAAGCCTAGGGCTAAATGTGTATGAGCTAGTCTCCTTTTTGTGTAACCAAGTCAAGGCTTGGAAGGATGTAAGCCAATAGGGCATTTAATTCTGTTAAACTCTTTTGTATTATTAACTTCATGTAATGAAATGACTATTTACTCTGATTCACACTGTTATTAATATGTGTTTGGGTTGTATTTATTATATTATTTTGGGGGTGTTACATCTAAATTCTTATCTTTTTTATTTTTGTGTGGTTTATATATATATATTTTTTCAATTTATTTAAGATGGAGTTGTGGGTTTCTATTTTTTTTAATTTAATTAATCTATAGTTTTTAATTTAATTCATATTTTCTTTATTATTATTTAGGTAAGTTATGATGTGAGTTAAATATATAATAGACATGTGAGTTTTATTGATTTAAAGTATGATAGTGTGAGATATTTTCAAATTAGATTTGTTTAGATAAATTTTAAAGATTTTTAAAATTTAAAATTGGATATATCTGATTTTTATTTTTTTTTAATTTATTTAAGATTGAGTTGTGGGTTTCTATTTTTTTTTACTTTAATTTATGTATAGTTTTTAATTTAATTTAATTATTATATTCTTTATTATTATTTACGTAAGTTATGATGTGAGTTAGATATGCGATAGACATGTGAGTTTTTGTCATGACCCAAACCCGCCTAAAGGTTTAATATAAATGTAGGCCCGATAATCCCGTGATTACCAAAGGCTTGATCAACAGTAATTTCATTATACAATAAGAGGGGCCAGCGGAAGCTGGTAAATAATAAAACTCAATGTCCAAAGAGCTGCGAGGACTTAAATGAACAAACAACTCATAGATATATACTAATATTCACATAAGTCCAAACCACATCTAAGTACAAAATAAAAGTCATGTTAGGGAATCCCAAGCCAAAATAAATTGTAAAAACATTCACTTGACTTCAATTAACAATCAAAAGGAGTGGATTTAGATCACCCAAAAAGCCTTGACACATGACGATTTGGAACCTCGCAGTGAGGCACGGTAGCTGGCTTGACAAAACAAGGGTTTAGGTCGATGCCGCTAAACCCGGTCCGGTGCCTGATCAACTACATACATATAAATATAAACAGTGAGCTAAAACCTAATGAATAACAAATGTGTAAAGGGGTTAATAATGAATGTCCTTTCAGTAATGAAAACGGTCAATTGCATCCGTAGATCATTTATTCAATCAATGTCTTAAATTCCATGTCATATCAGTCATTTAAAAAATCATAGCACTCATACGTGGTACATCCAATAGTAGAACAATACAGTAGGTCTTAAAAGACCGAACAGTCAATTGATGGCCTTCAAAAGCGGTTATACGCACTCAAAATATGATATAAATCAACCATACATAAAATCTATAAATATAATAGAAATGTTATATTTTCATTCATTAGAGTCTACATTACAAAAGATATTACATGCATTACATTTTCATAAATGTTAATTTTGAAACTATAGCATGTAACTGTAATTGGTAACAACAAAATAAATGCCCTACGGGCTTACATCTTTCCAAGAGATAGCTTGGTTACAACAAAAGAGAGTCATAAGCTCTTTACAATTAAAGCCATTGGCTTAAGAAGAAAACATATAAACATAGAAATAATAAAAATAGAGCCTTCAGCCCCGTCCTCCCAAGTTATGCCCTTGGAGGTGGCATGTCACATGTGCCTGAAAATGCTTTCCCAAGTGGGGTTTGCCAAAGCCCAATAGAGATATGCTAAAACAATATATGAAGTTTAACTAAGATATATGCATCAGTTAAATATTCAACATTCGCGACCAATTTACATACTATCCATGACCATCCGGTAATGACATTAACATTTCAATTTATCTCCATTCATTCATTTCCAATCAATTCATGAGTATAGATCATTATTGCCAAATCAACCCAAATTGAGACTACCACTCAATGATTCACCATTTAATATATTCATCACTCCAACACTTCTATCTTTGCCATTTTACGGAATTCTCATCCGAGGGAATCGGCACTCATATACACCAGATTTCAGGACTTTCACCTTGGAGACTCCGGCCAACTTAATTTTAAATGGAGTCCATCCCCTATTTCCTCCAAAAACAATGGAGTACATCCCCAATCTCCTCTCAAACAAAGATACATATACAATGTATTTAAAGACATTGTCATATGCAATGACTATCCAAGTCACATATTCAATGGTTTAATCAACCGTCATATTCAATGACATAATTTAAATGATTAGTTTCAATTTACCTAATCCTCATGCAGTTTCTACAACAATCATAACTATCTTCCACCGATAGCCCAAAACAAACATTTCTAAACAGATATACCATTTATCAACAGATAAATTATCAAATTTTCCATAGGTGTGTGATTTATCAAATCCAACTACACCATTCTTTCATATAACCTCCCAATTGCATGTTTCCCTTATAAATTTCATTCTTTAAACAAAATAATTATTGGGCACAAATTAGGGCAAATTTCCCCATTTTTCCAATATCAACCCCAAGTCCAAATTTCATCATTTCAACCCATATAACCTCACATTCAACACTCCATATACATATTCATGGAGCCCAATATAAAAACCCCCTTTTTAATTTTGAAACCAAACCCTAACTTCACCAAAACCTTCCTAAATCCCACCATTTATACAAAATAACAAATACCTAGGTTTAAACCCATATCAAAAAGTATAATATCCCTACCTCAAGTGTAGAAACTCAAAGGAGAAGATGGAGACACTTCGAACAAGTCGAAACTACGATCTACTCGGATCAATACGGAGCCCTCAAGGTGCTCTACCTTTTTAACAAAGGAACTTGAGTTGAGAGATCCCCAAATCAAGATGTATTTATAGAGAGAGAGAGAGAGTATTTTAGAGAGAGAAGGAGCTGGGCTAGGGTTTTTGTGTAAGAAAAGGGGCCAAAAGTGATATAAAATATCATGTTGCGAACTGATATACGTGACCTTCGCTCGAGCGAAGGAGTTGTCGCTCGAGCGACCAGATACAACAAGTGACCCTGGTTGAGCACAAGAAGCGGCGCTCGGGCGGAGGATGGAAAGCTTCAGGATTGCCATAGGCGCCTACCTTTGCTCGGCGCCAAGCCTCGCTCGAGCGAAGAAACAATTTCACAAGGCTCGCTCAAGCGCAAGAAGTCTCGCTCGAGCGAAGAACTTTACCTTCCCAGAAAATCTGCGTCTGGGAAAGAAACCTGAGGACTCTCAATTCTTGCTCGAGTGAAGAAGCAAAATACACAAGGCTCGCTCGAGCGCAAGAAGCCTCGCTCAAGCGAAGAAGCCAAAATCTAGGCAACAACAATCTAGACCAACTAACAACCAACCTGTTCCAAACACGCCCAACATATTTCAATGCTCAAATTCAAAGAGTTAAAGGGAAAAAACAAGACACGGACACAATATACAACTACGGAACTCGAGTCCGGAATATAATAAAGGTCGGGTAAAAAACTGGGATCGCTATAACCTCCTCCCCTTAAAGAATTTCGTTCCCGAAATTTTGGTATAAGTTTCAAAACCATGTTTATCCCATTTTCAAAATGATCACAATTCAATTCTCATCATCATGACCCAACCATCGGTCATTCTATCTCTTCTCAAGAGAACAATTTCACAAAATATAGCTCAACAAATATTACCAATATGCATATTCCGAAATTTAGCTAATTTCAACACATACATCTCATGTTTTCTCAAATATATTCAATGTTTTATAACAAGTTTACATTTCCAAAACTTAAACAACACATACAATGTTCTCATAAATTCAAAACATCTACAATGTCTTTATAGCTCATGAATGGAACTTTAAAATCTTAACATACGCTCAAACATCAACAAATAAGTCCGGATATTTCTCACAGACTTTCAATTCACGCTCCCAAGTTGCTTCCTCAACCCCGTGATGTTTCCATAGTACTTTGACCAAGGGAATTGTCTTGCCTCGCAAGACTTGGTCTCGTCTATCCAAGACTCTCACTGGTCTCTCTTCATACGAAGCTTCCTCATCTACCTCTAAGTCGGTCTAATCCAACACATGTGATGGATCCGGCTCATATTTCTGAAGCATACTAATATGCAACACGTCATGTACTCCGGAAAGTTGTGGAGGCAACGCCAAACGGTATGCAACCTCCCCAATCTGCTCAAGGATCTCAAAAGGGCCAATAAATCGAGGTGATAACTTCCCACCCTTCCAAAATCTCATCAAACCCCGTCTAGGTGATATTTTCAAAAAGACATGATCACTCACCCCGAATGACAAAGGTCTTCTTCTACGGTTAGCATAACTCTTTTGACAATTCTGGGCTGTAACCAACCTCTTACGGATAAGTGCCACTTTCTCCGTCGTTTCCCACACCAACTCCGGGCCCAACAAAGGTCCATCACCCACCTCGACCCAACACACATGAGATCTACACAGTCGGCCATACAAGGCCTCAAAAGGCGCAATGCCAATACTTGATTGGAAATTGTTATTGTAGGCAAACTCCACTAGGGGTAAGTGTCTCTCCCATGACCCCTTAAAGTCAAGGACACAGCCTCGAAGCATATCCTCAAGGATCTGAATAGTACGCTCGGACTGCCGGTCAGTTTGATGATGGTAAGTGATACTAAAGGTCAATCTAGTGCCTAAGGCACTCTGCAAACTCTGTCACAACCGAGCAGTGAAACGCGGATCTCTATCCAAGACAATTGTCACAAGCACCCCGTGCAACCTCACTATGTCCCAAATATACAAGTCAGCAAGGTAATCTATCGAATCTCTTACATGCATAGGAATAAAATGTGCTGACTTAGTCAACCGATTAACTACCACCCAAATGGCATCGCTACCCCGTTGAGTCCTCGGAAGGCCCACAACAAAATCCACCGTGACATGCTCCCACTTCCACTCAGCTATAGGCAAGGGTTGCAACAAACCCGCTGGCCTTTGATGCTCGACCTTTACTTGCTGACAAGTAAGGCACTTCGATACAAACATTGCCACATCCTTTTTCATACCCATTCACCAAAACTGGTGACTCAGATCATGATACATCTTCGTGCCTCCCGGATGCACCGCAAGGCATGAATGGTGAAACCCTCGGACTACTTCCTCTCAGCAAGACTTCGGCACAAACAAGTGGTCACAGTATCTCACACTCAGGTCGGGATACACAGTCAAACCCTTCTCTACTTTCCCACTGGAGATATTTTCCCGAAGGTATTCTACTTCAAAGTCACCCTTCTGTGTTTCTAACACTCGGTTCACAAGTGTAGGCTGTACAACTATAGAAAACAAGGTTGCAAACTCAACAGACTCGTCCAGATACAAGTCAAATTCACCAAGGGCACCCAATATTTCCTATTCCTGGATAGCTATACAAGCTACACTACTGATGGATTTCCTACTTAGGGCATCGGCCACAACATTGGCCTTCCCTAGATGGTAATGCAGCTCATAATCATAATCTTCTATGAACTCCATCCATCTTCTCTGTCTCAAGTTCAAGTCCTTCTGTGTAAACAAATACTTCAGACTTTTATGATCAGAAAATACCTCAAATCTCTCACCATACAGATAGTGCCTCCAAATCTTCAAGGCAAAGATCACGACTGCTAACTCTAAGTTGTGAGTAGGGTAGTTCCTCTTGTGTGTTTTCAACTGTCGTGAGCCATAGGCTACTACCTTCCCCTCTTGCATCAATACACAACCCAAACCCTCTCGTGAGGCATCACAATACACTGAATAGCCCAAACCCCTCTCTGGAATAATCAAGACTGGGGTAGTGGTAAGTCTAATATTAAGTTCTTGGAATGACTTTTCACAAGTCTTACTCCATACAAATTGGACCCATTTCTTCGTCAATCTAGTCAAAGGCAAAGCTAATCTGGAGATATCTTTCACAGACCGGCGATAATACCCGGCCAACCCCAAGAAACTATGAATCTCGAAAGCATTCTTAGGTTGTGCCCAATCCTGCATTGCCTCAATTTTGGAAGAATCTACAGTCACCCCTTCCCTGGATACTACATGGCCTAAGAACTTAACCTCTTTTAGCCAAAACTCACACTTCCCGAACTTAGCATATAACTTATGGGCTCTAAGCAACTCAAGCACCACTCGCAAGTGTTCCTCATGCTCCTCCTCAGAGGGTGAGTAAATCAAAATGTTATCCACAAAGACGACTACAAAATGATCTAAGAACTCTCGGAAGATTCGATTCATCAGGTCCATAAACACAGCTGGTGCATTGGTTAGCTCAAAAGGCATTACCAGAAACTCATAATGGCCATACCGCGTACGAAATGTCGTCTTCGGGATATCCTCCTCCTTGACCCTCAACTGGTGGTAACCCGATCTTAGGTCTATCTTGGAGAAACAACGAGACCCTTTCAATTGATCAAACAGATCATCTATACGAGGCATGGGATACTTGTTCTTATGATGAACCGGTTCAACTTTCAGTAATCAACACAAATTCGCAAGACTTCATCCTTCTTTTTAGCAAAGAGGGCTGGTGCTCCCCAAGGTGAAGTACTAGGGCGAATGAAACCTTTATCTAATAATTTCTGGAGCTGAACTTTCAGCTCACTCAACTTCGGTGGTGCAAAAGCGATCACGGTGCCATGAAAATCGGTGTCGTGCCAAGCACTAAATCAATAGAGAACTCGATCTCTCGGTGAGGTGGTAAACTAATAAGATCCTCAAGAAAAACATCTGAGTACTCACAGACCACTCTTGGCAACTCAACTCGAACTTCACCACACTCACTACTCAAAAAGCTAGCAAGAAGACAACTAAACTTGCTCCGCCCACACAGATCACACACCAGTGGTAAAACTCTACCAACCCGATCCCCTAAGAGATAAAAACAATCACCGCTCCAGGTACATACAGTAACCCTCTGACGGTAGCAATCTATAACTGCCCGGTATGACGATAACCAGTCCATACCCAAAATAACACCAAAACCAGACATATCCATCAATACAAAGGAAAAAGGGAGCCGACGATCGACGACCTCTATATCACAGCCCCGACACCTCTGTTTCAAAACCATCCCACCCCCAATAGATGATACGACACATATAGGAGATGCTAATTGTGCCAACTCCAATCCCAAAGTTGATGCAAATGCAAATGGGATGCACCCGTATCAATTAACACACTAGTTATGAATTGCAAAACAGGAAGGTACCTCTCACTACTGATGGAGCTGGTACAAGATCTGGTGCTGTAACAGCATACACGCGCCCCATAGGCCTCTGATCAACTTGCTCACCTCTCGAAGCATAAGACTGCTGCACAGACTGATCCCGAAGAGGCTCCTTAATTGGTCCTCAAGGCTTGTATTAGCTATATTTGGTGACTTTGTGTATGCCTCGAACCAGGCGCACCGGTATGCCACCCTATGGGCAAAACCTTTTGTGCTCCACCTACCCACTAATAACAAGTGGCGGTGGTTTCTACAGCCTTGGCCACGAGCAGGCCGAAGATGATGCTACTCGTTGCCCTTCTCCCTTCTGCGGGCAAACTGGAGACTTGTGGCTCAACTGGCCACATTTGAAGCAAGTGATGTCTCCCTGACCACCTCTCCCAGAACCCGAACTCGGCACTAGAAAAATAGACCTCGAATGCGCTCCTTGGGACTGCTGGGGGTTAGAACCCCTTTGTCTCTTACTGTCTCCCTGACCATCCTGACTCCTCTTGGAGCCCCTCATTCTCTCCTCCTCCGTATGCATGATAGTCTCAAGATGGGCTGCAGCCTCTACAAGGCGCCTATACTCCCTAATCATGGATCCGGCCACTCGAAACATGAGCTCGGTCTGTAATTTCTTCTCAAACTCCAAACAACGGCGCTCCTCTGTCTCCACTAACTCTGGTGCAAACCTCGACCAACTAGTGAACGTGGCTTCAAACTCAGCCACAGGTGTGTTCAACTGTTTGAGCTGAGAAAACTGATCCCTCAACTTCTCCCTCACTATTGCAGGTAGATACTTGTCCTGGAAAGTATTAACAAAGGCCTCCCAAGTCCCTTCAATGCGCCCCTGCACATATTTCCACCATTGACCCGCGTCTCCCTTCAGTTGGAAGGACACCAAGGTCACTCGCAATCCCCCGTCTTCGATGCCAAGCATCTTAAAGGTCTTCACCATCTGCTCCAACCACTCATCCGCCTTCAGTGGCTCTTTTGGATGCCCCAAAAACTCGTCCGGATTTGATCGGAAGAACACCCTCTTTAAGAACGATGGCCCCGCCTCATTCTTGCACAGACTTGATTCTCAGCCCTGAGAATGTCCATTGATTCCCCCAAAGCTCCGGCCATTTCGCAGGCTAAGGCGCCCATGGCCTATTGACCTACTAGCTTGGCCACGTTGGCCTGACCCACTTCTTCCTCTTGCGCCGGAATCTCATCCGGTATAGGTATCTCACCACACCTACCACCACGTCCTCTTCCTGATATCCTAATAAAGGTAACAAAGAGATTAGCACATTTATAAATGTGCCGAAGCTACCTCACTCACGTCCTAATACAATGGACAACAGTAATTCACTCCACTTAAGCACATAACCACATAAACACATATGAATTTCATTTCCGGATAATGACCGTCCCGTGGCGTTACTAGAGTTCCAGTTAGAAACGGCAATGATCAAGTGCCTTTCAATGGGACTTAGGAAACACATGGACCCAATCAACATCTTAGAAATTAAATTCCATACGCATATAATCACATAAACATGTCATCATTCAAGCACATAAAATCATACCTACGTCTCTAACAAGCGAGACAAACCCATTGTGGTACTAACCACTTCCCACGTACCCAAAGTATTCAAACGATGCGCTCACGATACCAAGTTATGCGCCCTCAAAATATGATATAAATCAACCATACATAAGATCTATAAACATAATAGAAATGTTATATTTTCATTCATCAGAGTCTACATTACAAAAGATATTACATGCATTGCACTTTCATAAATGTTCATTTTGAAACTATAGCATGTAACTCTAATTAGTAACAACAAAATAAATGCCCTCTGAGCTTACATTTTTCAAAATAAATGCTCGGCGAAAAAGCAAAACACATAAGGTTCACTTTCTCGGCGCCAAAAGCCTTGAAGCGAAGAAGAAGCCAAAATCTAGGCAATAACAATCTAGACCAACTAACAACCAACTTGTTCCAAACACGCCCAACATATTCCAAAGCTCAAATTCAAAGAGTTAAAGGGAAAAAATAAGACACGGACACAATATACAACTATGGAACTCGAGTCCGAAACATAATAAAGGTCGGGTAAAAAACTAGGATCGCTCTAACGATGGCAGAGTTCCAAACATTGCCGGCGAGATCTCTAATAATGGCCGTAATAATAGTAATCGAATAGGTTGCTATGGATGCCACAAGTACAGTTCATAAAAAATAATTATAATTGAACATAGCTTTATAATATTGTTACTCATAGTGGGCTCCTTGAAACACGTACTAAAAGGCACTAAAGAAGCGGCGTCCGACCTAAAGAAACAATTTAAACAACTATTCAATACACAATTCATACATTCAGTCGATTCTATTCAGTTCATTGTCTACTTAATCGGTTTCTATTTGTTGTTCAATCGTTCGGTTCTAACTTTCATTCTATAATCATTTGTGTTCATGAGATGCAAATGCACAACAAACACTTTAAAACCATGCAAACGGAGGCTTGGAAGGTGGAAAAGTGGAGTGAAAAGCAAGATCGGATCGCCAAAGGGCCGCGTCTGGGGTCTTTGTCCACGTCTTGGGACCATCACCGCACGTGCCTCCTACACCTGCAATTTAAGCAGCTTGCTCCACAAATCTGTCCTGTTTTCCGCATGTGCGGTCTTTGGGTTTGAGCCCAAAATTGCTATGTTTTTGGGTCCCTTTATTTCAACATCAAACTTCATTTTTTTGCACAATTCAAGACTTAGAACCTTACATAAAGATGGTAAATAAACAATCTTTACTTCATTTGAAATCAAAATAAATTCATTTCAAACTCAAAACCTATGCAATGAAGTCAAGCTCTTGAATTTGCAATTTACGTCCATTAAACATACAAGTTGAGCTCTCATCCTCAATTCTCATAAAATTCCCCTTTGTTTTGAAAAAACATGTAAAACAATAATGAAGGAGCCTGAATTTACAAAACATTTGCCATGCACGGTGTGTGTGCTGTTTTCTGACCACACTGTCGAACAGGAACACAGTTGGAGAACACCGGCAAAATAGATTGCGCCTGAACGACTTGTCACAGAAAGATGAGACTCCGGCGGTGGTTCTTCCATCCGGGGGCACTCTGACGATCAAGTTAGTACTCAATTATCTCTCAAAGATAGCAAATAGTGCTGAACTCACTAGCCAGAATAAAAAAAAAAAAAAAAAGCATACCTTGGACCCATGGGGGTGTCTTACTTTTATAGTCAACACTAATCTAATCCCTGTAGAAGCCTGGCTTCTCTTGGACTCTGTCCCAATGCTTATCTTGGACTCTCCAATAGATAAAGATAAACTCCCTAAGAGCTTTATCCTTATCCTGGCTGAGGTCCTCCATCTTTCTAGGACTCTTATCCCTTATCCGCTCACCTCGAATTTCGGTATCTTCGTAGATAACCTCGGCCTAGCCGAGATCATCTTGGCGTCATGACCAAGACATATGGCACCTCGGCTGACACTTCGGTGCCACCTCGACCACATGTTGTTATCCAAAAAATATATCTCCACAACTGCCCCCTAGGTTCTATTGCCTCGGCATTCTGAGGTGATGGAACCAATTTCATTAAGCCATATAGCACGTCGGCTAAGCTTGCTCTATCCTTGATCTGAGGTCATCATTAAATCGGCTTTATATAATCGAGACTTGTAGTCTGTTTTCATCAATGCCTTAGAACCAAGAACCAAGTTTTTCCAAGTTCTTTAACCGAGATCATCCCCATAGCCGAGGTCTCTGCTTCATTAAATCAAGAACTCCAAGAGTTTCTACACGCGTATGAGCTGTCACGCACAATAACACAACCGTTTTTGACACGCGTCTCTTCCCCATTGAACCGTACTTGACACGTGCCATCAGGTCGCGTCGTTTCTGCGCACCCCGCCTGACAGACACGTCATCCTAGGCTCACTAAATGCGTTTTTGCTGTCTTTTTGCGTTTTGATCAAAATTTCTCCCCTCTTCCCGTCTTTTCACTTTTGCACCACCGTTTTTGTTCAAGCTCTCTCTCTCTAACTTTCTCTCCCAAATCCTCCATTTCTGTCTTCTTGAAGCTTTCTACAACTATTTTGTTCACCTTCTCCGGTGAAGCTTTTGCTGCTCTTCTCCGCTCACTGCCACCGTCTGACCCCGGCGTACTTCACATCGGCTTCATTTTCTTCGGTGAGTTACTATTTTCCCCTTTTTTAGTCTCATACTCTGTTGCTTTTGTTTACTGCCATGGTGAATGTATTCATATTCTCCAGTCTTTTGTCTGTATTCTAAATTTTATCCTTCGCATGTATAAACATGTTCTGTTCCATAAGTTTACTTTTGCCCAATCTTTTTCTGGGTATACACACACACACATGTTGTTCATACACTTGACGTTCTTGATAGCTTATCACTGTTCTTGATTTTTTTTCTACCTTCTTGAGTCTGAATCATGCTTTTTGCCCTGTTTTCTTGTTGTGTTTTCCAGATTCTTGCCTTTTATTCTCTGCGTCTATATCGATTAGGCTTGGGTTTTGTTTTAGAACTCCTGGCCTTAGGAAAAATTGAAACGAATTCCTACTAGATCTTGAAAACCCTTGCCCCAGTTTCTGTTTTGAGTTAAGCTGAGGTCCTTCAAACCCATACAAACCATTTTCTTCTGAAATCCAACACCTTTCCCACTTAGCCGACGTTATAGGTATGTTCAGGTAGAGGGTAGACACCCCAACTAAGCTAGAATACTTCAAGCAGGAGTTTGCCATTCGCCATTCCTGCTAATGTCCACCTTAGGTTGGCAGGGGAAGAAGACTGCATCATGCCTGATGGGGACTCCATGCCTTTCCCAGTAGTAGCCTTTATTGAGTGTGGGCTTAGGTTCCCCCTTGACATCCTCTTCCGCGAAGTCCTTCACTATTACAAACTGAACCCAATGCAGCTTGTCATTAACTCTTATCGAGTTATCAACGGAATAATTGCCCTAGCTAGCCGAGAAAATGCTGGGGTAATTCTAGCCGATATCCAATACTGCTACACCATATGTGGTTTGAAGTCAGAAAAGGGCTACATATATTACCTTAAGCCGACCTCCCAGACTCCAACAAGGGTTCTGGAGACGATTATTTCATCGTCTCGGGCAACTGGGAATTCCCTCCAGAGGATGACCTTCACCTCTACCCTCTAAGCCGAACAATGTTCAGAGAGGGAGATAGTAAGAGCCAAGTGTCACTTTTCTCGCTTTCAAGTCTTTATTACTGTTATTCCTCTTATATGTTCTAATGGTTGTTATTTACTTTGCAGCCCTTCCTCAACCACCCAAGGACTTTCGCAAGACATTCTACCCCAGCAAGGATTTCAAGAAATTGTTGGGCTTGCCAGTTGATAAACGGGAAGCCCCTCTGCTGCTCAATTACATTCCTACATACAAATCCATTCTGCCCGACGTCCCGAAGAAGAGCAAGTCTCCACCCTTAGCAATAACTCCTCAAGCCAAGTCATCATCAAGGGCAGACTCGGGATCAACCTCTGACCCAACAGAACAGCCATCAACTTATGCTCCACAACTGATTCCACCTTCTCAACGCCAACGCCAACGTCGACGTCAAGCTCCACTTTCGCGCACCGGCCGGGACTACGTAACGAAACGCCAAAGTGCTTGGCGTCATCTTGCGATCCAGCCAATCCTCCCATTGCCCTGCCAGCAATTCACTTCGGCACAAGAGTCACAGTTGTCGCGTCCTCCGACGAGATGGGACGCAAGAAGGCTGTTGCCGAAGACCTCTTGGCCGACATCCCCAACATTGTCACGGTCCAGTCCTCACTTTCCCAGTCTTAACCCAAACCAAAACCAAAGAGGCTGAAGAAAGCCCAAGCCAAGGCAACGGTGACTCAGATCGACTCTGAGGACACATTGCCAATCTCAAAAATAGCTGAGGCAGAAAAAAGTGCCCCTGTCACCGAAAAGAGGCCTGCAAAGGCTGAACCTTCTGAATCGACCAAGTCAAAGAAGCCGAGGTCGGACTCAGCAGCCGCCTCGGGTTCCTTGAAATCTGTTGCCCCCTGGGCCCCTTCAATCACAATTGAGGACAAGCCAGTCAGAGTCGGCGATAATGCGACTGATATTGAGGTCGGCGTCGCCCTCTTCAATGCGCTGCTCCTTCCCAATGATCTCAACCGAATGGTAGAGGTCATGAATATGAAAATTTCGCTTTGATGATTCGGCATTTTATGCAGTAAGGCCCTAACACTTAGTACTCTCAATCTGTTTTCCATACTTAGAGTTTTATTAACTTTTTTTCTTCATTTCTTCTAGGCGATCCGATGCCCATTCATTCATAATGGGGCCTTCGACATTAAGAAGAAGTTGGCACAGAAACTAAGGAAGCTGGCTTGCTCAAATTCTTGAACAACGAGAGGCCAAGATGAGAGGTGATAGACAAGGCTAAAGCGACCAAGCAAGCTCAAGGCGAGTAGAAGAAAAGGCCGACTCTGACAGAGGTTGCTAAGGTCCTCAAGGCCGAGAAGAAAGAGGCGAAGCAAAACTCTAAAGCCCAAGCCGAGCTCATGTTGCCTTGCCAAAGGACGCCGAAATCAAAGCGGCGGACGAGAAGGCATCTGCCGAGGGGGCAGTCGACATCCACGAGGACTACAAGAAGCAAGTGAAAAAGGCATGTAACAAGGGTTACACCCTTGGCTGGATAGCTGCCTTGAAGGAGTTGGCTGTCCCTGAGGACTCAACTCTCCGAGATAACAACCTCCTCGTCCTGTCATTCCTTCCCCCACTCCAAGCCAATCCGAGGACGAGGCTGAGTCTGAGGAAGATGCCGAGGCTGACAAATCCGAGAAGGTTGAAACTGTTGGGTCCAAGTCCCCAACTCTAATGAGCAAGTCTTAGACTTGACTCAGGATGAGGGGGACTGTAGAAACCCCATTTTTTACCGCCCTCAAGACTTGGGCATTACTGATGGTTTGCTCGGTGTTGAGAGATGTGCAGGGCACAGGTTCGGTTTCTTCGGCAAGAAGAGAGGCAAACCTTTCAAAACACTTTTTTTAGGGGTTTGGATTTGAAGAAAAGAGGAAAGGAGAGGAGAAAATTGGTCTAGGAGAAGTTTGGCATGAATCCGGGTAGGAGAGAATCGAGCAGCCCTCGCTGAATCGGGCTTATTCAATTGCATACTTGGAGTTAAGCTATGAGGCCACCATATTTGAAAAGAAGACTTCCGGGGCTTCATTTTTCATTCAAGAATCTCCTAGAGCCAAGTCAGGGTGGAGGAGATATGATTGATTGAAGTTGGGTATCATCCCGGTTGGATCGAGTCTGCGCGGCTTCACGAAAAAGGGCATAACTTTTTGTACAGGAGGAATTTGGATGCAAGGTTTGCGCCATTGGAAAGCTAACTTCCGGGGCTTCAATTTTCATACCCACCGGCACTTTTTTGACCTCGGAATCATCTATCGGCACTATATTTTTCTGATCGGCAATATATAGTGCCGACCGGCACTTTATTTTGGCCGATGATCAAATTTTCTGGCCGACCTAACCCCTTTGCACCCTCCAAGCCTGGTGCATACCAGCTGTGCCAGCTGGGATGCACAGAACCAGCTCCACGTGTATATATGTTGCTATTTTGTGACCCCTTTGCACCTTTGCACCCTTAAACCTTCTAGAAGGTTGATCCTTTTGCCCAAGCTTCTTGGAGAAGCTTGGACAGCTGTCTTGGCTTCTCCAAGAAGCCAAGACCTCTTTGCACCTCTTGCCCCTTTTCCTTTGCTTAGCCATTAAGTCTTGTGACTTAGTCTTGGCCTATATAAGCACCATTCCTTTCCCTTTGTCAAGGGTTAGCCATTTTCAACACAAAACCAGAGCTTGTGTATCTATATATCTGATATATATCCTTCTCTCTCTAGATTTTCCCTCTCTCTCCTCTTGTGTGTGTGTTTTTAGGCCCAAAAGTGTGGTTTTACCTTACTTTTGCACCAATACACACACCATTACACCATAGCTCGAGATTGGGAAGCTTGGAGGGTTGTTTGTTGAGTTTTTGGACTGGTTTTGATCACTAGAGGAGGGCTGCACCATCTGTTCTTCAAGTGTTCTTCAAAGGTGAGCTAGTTACTTTAGTTTCCCCATTTTTGCAACTAGTTTTTGCCTATCTTGCTTTCTGTTTTGAGCTTTGTGTATAACATAAAAAAATCTTGTATTTGCATGCTTAAGATCTTTCATTAAGACCACTTTGGTGTTTGGGGTTGTTTGACCCCTCTTAGGCCTTGTTTGGCCTCATATTTGTGCATTTCTTTGTAAGCTTCGGGACCACCTTGTATTGGCCCTCCCACCACTGAAATCTTGAGGGATTTCAGTGGTGGGAATGTTTGAGGTCCTAGAAGGAGGGTCATCCCCTCTCCTTGTTGTCTTGTTTACTAGCATGTTTGGCCCTTCAAAGGAGCCCTTATTTGCACACTTCTTGAGCTTGGTTTAGGCATTTTTCAGTGGGTTTTAGGACTCCCATAAGCCATTTCCAAGGTTTTTTTTGGTCATGTTGAATGTCCATGATGCATGTGCTTAATAACCTCTTGCATGGCTCTCTAAAGGAGCTCATCTTTTTTGCATGCATTGGCTGCATTCCAGAGGTTATTTGGGCCTATTTTTGCATGTTTTATTCACTGATTTTTGATGGTTTGGTCAGATTCCATGTGCATCTTACACTTGCTTTGTAATCCTCCATTTTGCCTTAACATGTATCTAGCATTTAGACCACTATGCTTGCTTGTTTTGGCTTAGCTTTGTGAAGCTTTTATGCTTGTTTTGACATGTAAGGATTTGTTTTGGGTCATTTGAGTCATCCATGCTTTGCTTTGTATAGCTACCATGCAACCTCTCTTGTATACCTTATGAGCCTTGAGTGTTGACCCCTCTAGCATGCTTTACTTGCACTACTTCGGTGATTTTGGGGGTTTGTTTTAACATGCTTTAGGACTGATTTGGTTATTCTTGGCCTGTTGAGGCTTAATTTGTATAGCCATGGTTTAAGCCCCTTGGCTTGCTTTGAGTTTCAGACATCGTTGCATGCTTGGCTTGTCTTGTTTACTTGGTTTTGCACCTTCTATAACATGATTTCAGAGCTTTCTAAGCATGCCATGTATCCATGATTATCCTCTTTTAAGTGTGCTTAAAAGTTGCTCTTTGGTGCCTAAGTGTTGGACCTTGTGTGCATGCATGTTTGTATGTGTTTTGGCCCTCATTTCCATGACATTTGGCCACTGTTTTGGACCTAGTAGAGAGCTGTCCAAGTTAGTGTAAGACCATCCTTTGCATGTTGATGCATGCTTACCTTGTGTATTGTTGCATACTTGTGTGTTGTTGTATGTCTAGGTTGTCTAACATAATGCATGCCTTGCACACTTGTATGCTTAGATCACATCTTGTATGCTTGTCACTCCCATTGTTATTCCATATCTTGCATGCTTGCTCTCTTAGGTTGTGTGCCTAACATGCATTGTGCATTACTTGTTTGCATGCCCATGTTGCATACTTAGTTAACATGCCTAGGTTGCATTGCATGAGCCTACATGCCTTGCCTCTTGAATTGAGTATGATAGAGGTTGGGTTTCACTTGTTTGTTTGATGTGCATCTCATTTGAAATCAAAATGCATACTTGGTTTCTTGGGCCATCACGCATTGAAATGCGCGATTGGTGGTCCGAGAATCGAGAACCACGTCTCTTTGAGTCACAAACATGATAAGGGATGTGTTGGTGCACACATGTGCTTGAAATTCTATGCCACGCACGCATCGCTTTGTTCTTTGTCAAAAGCTGTCTTCTGCAGAAGTTTACGACCGGCGACATTGATTCAAGGCCGAAGCCATTTATTCAGTGCCGATAGCTTTATCTCCAGCCGATGGATATTGTACACAGCCGGTGGCCATCCCTCCAAACCGATGATGTTCTGCAATGCTCATAGAAGGTTCTCTGGGACTTTGACAATTTTCAGAGAAGAAAAGGCAGTAAAACAGAGGCAACAGTGGCATGGCAGTGAGTTTCCGAGCAAGACCAAGCATGCATTGCATTGGATTCTCTTCCCGAGGCGGTTTATTGTCTTTCCGTAGCTTAGTGAATTTGTTAATTAATTAAATAGAGTTCTGTAATATTTAATTAGCTAGAGTAGTTAATTATTTATTCGGTCCCTTCGAGCGAGGGCATATCTGTAATAAGTGTGGGTGAGTGGTGTGTATGTCTTCCAACCCCCACTTCTTTCTTCCCTTTTATTTACCTGCTTATGATGGTAGATTAGGGCACGTCTATTTTAGCATACCTTATGCAATGCATGCGTGCATCCATGCATTTGTTGACATACATCAGGCTTGACACATCATACAAACTGCATCGTACTTTCAATTCCAAATTGAATACGTGATAGTTGTAGCATTTCACATGCCACTTTAGGGTTAGCCGAGCCTATCCTAATTACATACTGCATGCGATGCATTAGTCATTCTAACATGAACTAGGACACGCATGTTTGCTAACTAGTTTCTTGTTTTGGCACGGAGTACGATGTAAATATTTATGCTTTAGCATAACCACATGCGTGTGAATGTTGCCATAATAGCATGACTACCATGAGGCTAAGTGCTTATGTGATATAAACTGTTTGAATGCCTGTGGGTGGAGGTTGGATTGCTTGAGTTGGAATAACTCATTGAAATCCGTATTTTAGCCTACTTGCGAGTAGCAATTTCAAACTATTTTCCAAACAAACGGACATGAAATGTTTTATTCCAAATTAGGTGATCTAATCTATACTTGTTTGCTGCGCGCATAACATAGTAATTCTAGGCTAATAATTGGAATAAGAGCATGTGATGTTTTCAAAAACGGATATCACGGTTAGTAGGGGCCGGTCTTCGGACCGGGCGAAAGGGGGTGCTCATAGCTGACCTTCCCCGATCGTACCCAAGCTCCCGAGCCAAGACATTTGGTGATGACGGACACGTGGCCTTCGGCACCGAGTCAGGGTTTCCTAAATTTCCCATTTTAAAATATTTAGGTGGCGACTCTGTAATCTGGCAAAACAGTCCATGTTTGGCACTACTTTTCAAAAATCTGTTTTCTCAAACGATTTGCCAGAGTTGGACTCTTTGGTTCAGATTAAGAACCGTAACACAAAAGGGAGTCCGAACTGTAGAGTGAGGCCCCACGGGCGCGTCTACAGGGACAAGGTCTCAAAAGATGTCTCCTCCAGGAAGACAACATCCAAGGCACCTGTCGCCGAGAAGAGCCTCAGCCAGACTCTTGAAGAGATCGATGCCAAGCTTGCGGCTGAGAAGGCTGCCAAGAAGAGTTCCCAGATGTCTTCTGAGCCCCAAACCCGTCCAGCTGATGATGCCGAATAGTCGAGTTTTGAAGCTTTTCCTTATTTCTTGTACATTGTGCTTTTTTTTCTTTTGAACAATGTTTAGCTTTCATTTGGCTGATGTGCCTTTTTGTACTCCGAACAAGTAATCTTCAATATTAGGCCGGAGTACCTTTTTATACTTGAACTTCCTTATCTGAATGCATTCTATAATTTCTTCTTTCAGATGTTTTGTATGCTTGTAAGCTCTACTGTTTCCATACTTAGAATATTTTGCATGTCTTCAGTTTATTATGCCTTTAGCTGTGTAGTCTCCTCGGATTAACATACTTCGGGCATAACTTCCAACCTTGTTCATCTCGGCCTTGGCTTAACACTTGGAAACAGTGTAAAAATATTTTCACATGTGTTATTTAAAACTTGCCACTTTACTTATACTTATCAAGACTTCTATCTTCCATTATCTTCTAAGTCTTGGCAACATGGTAACCTCAGCAAGTACGTAGATACTTCTTTCAACATAACCTTGGCTTAACTTCAACTTGTAAATTTTCCTTAAAACATTTCAATAAGTGTTAAACCAACCTTTTTTTCAACATAACCTCGGCTTAACTTCAACTTGTAAATTCTTCTTAAATTTTCAACAAGTGTTAAACCAACTTTAGCTTGTAAATTCCAACTCCCAAGCATTATTCTCTAGCTCTCTGCCCCCTAATGTGAACTTAAGTTCCACTTGGGTTCTCATTAAGCATGTGGCTATGACCTCGTCGCCGATGTTTATATTAAATAGAGACTAGCCGAGGTTCTCAACCTTGGTTCCTCTGTTAATCTAATTTAGTGCAACCCCATTATATGCAAGTGTAATTCAACTCTGCCATATAATGAGTAAGTTACTCGTCATGTTTCACGTAGAAACATCGCCAACTTAGTTCAACTCTATTATATGCAAGTATAATTCAACTCTGCCATATAATAAGTCTAAGTTATTCGTCATGTTTCAATCAGAAACATCGCCAACTTAGTTCAACTCTATTACATGCAAGTATAATTCAACTCTGCCATATAATAAGTCTAAGTTATTCGTCATGTTTCAATCAGAAACATCGCCAACTTAGTTCAACTCTATTATATGCAAGTATAATTCAACTCTACCATATAATAAGTCTAAGTTATTCGTCATGTTTCAATTAGAAACATCGCCAACTTAGTTCAACTCCATTATATGCAAGTATAATTTAACTCTACCGTACAATAAGTCTAAGTTATTCGTCATGTTTCAATTAGAAACATCGCCAATGGACTGGTCAATCGTTTTACACAAGTTTGAAAAAATCGAGCTAAAATTTTATTATTACTTCGGCTAATAACAAAAAAACTTTAAAAAAAAAAAACAAAAAGCAATCTAATGATAGAAAAACTTTAGGTTGCAAGTATTCCAGGGTCTTGGCAACTCTTTGCCTTCACTATTTTCAAGCCGATATGCCCCATTGCCTAGGACCGAGATGATTCTATAAGGTCCTTCCTAATTTAGGCCAAGCTTGCCCTTTCTGGGATCCTTCTTGTTGCCGACAACCTTTCTCAGGACAAGGTCACCAACTTAAAACTCTCGTAGGTTGACCTTCTTATTATAAGCCTTGGCAAGCTGCTATTGGTATGCCCCTAGCTAAATTGCTGCTTTCTCCCTTCTTTCTTCCAACAGATCCAGATCTTAGGCCAAGAATGCCTCATTGGTCCCATTTTCTTCTCCCTGGGTCTTGATCCCTGGGATGCCGACCTCCAGTGGAATAATTGCTTCTGTGCCATAAGTCATGGTGAATGGGGATTCCCCAGTTGATGTTCTCGGCATAGTCCGATATGCCCAGAGTACATTGGGCAACTCATCCACCCACTTTTCCTTTGCCGTTTCCAGCCTCTTCTTAATCCCATCCAATATAACCTTAGTGGATGCTTTTGCTTGACCATTACTCTGAGGGAAGCTTGGAGTAGAGTAATAATTCTTGATTTTGTACTTTGTACAGAAGCTTTTGATTAGCTTACTATCAAACTGCATACCATTGTCTGCTACTATCGCCCTTGGGATCCCAAACCTGGTGATGATGTTCTTCCATATGAAGTTCTTTACATCAATGTCCCGAATCTTAGCAAGGGGTTCAGCTTCTACCCACTTGAGAAAGTAATCTGTTGCCACTAGCAGGAACTTCCTTCGTCCAGTCGCTTGTGGCAGTTGTCCAACAAGATCCATGCCCCGTTGGGCAAATGGCCAAAGGCTAGACACTGGGTTCAAATCTGCTGCCGGTTGGTGTATCAAAGGTGCAAACCTCTGACACTTCTCACACCTTCTAACATAAGCTAGCATCTTTCTGCATATAGGGCCACCAGTACCCCTGAGTAATGGCCCTATGAGTAGGTGACCTGCCCCCAACGTGGCTTCCACATACTTCTTCGTGTATTTCGTACAAGAAGTCTTCAACTTGTAAATGATGCACACACCTCAAAAGGGGTCCAGTAAAAGACCTTCTGTGGAGATGTCCTTCTGCTGTCAGACTGAATCTTGCCGACTTCAGTTTGACTTTGTGTGCTTCTTTATGATCATCTGGCAGTTTTCCATCTCTAAAGAATACGATTATTACATCCATCCAGCTTGGTCCCATGTCCACACACATTACCTCATGCTCTGCGTTCAATGGTTCTACACTTGGGCCTGACAAGTAGTCAACCATAATTGTCCTTGCCTCTCCTGATTTCATTGCACTAGCTAGGTTGGCCAAGGCATCAGCATGGCTATTGTCATCTCGGCTAACTTGTTGTAGTCGGCAAGTTTGGAATGATGCTATCAATCTGCCCACCTCCTTTACATAGGCCATCATCCTTTCATCTCGGGCTGCGTATTCGCCTGTTACCTGGTTGACGATAAGCTGTGAGTCACAAAAGACCATCACCTCGTCGGCTTTCATTGCAACTGCCAACTTCAATCCTGCGATCAGTGCTTCATACTCTACTTCGTTGTTTGAGGCCTTAAACCCCAAATGAATGGATTGTTCCAGCATCTGTCCATCCGGCAATACTAGCACTACTCCTGCTTTCGCTCCTTGTCGGTTTGAACTTCTATCAACAAACAGGCGGAAAGAGTCGCTGACGTAAATACTGCAGGGCCTGAGTTTTTCTTATTTCCTCTGTTCAGCTATCCCCAGCTAGGTTTCTCCTTGTTCACCTGGACATCGTATACCTCAGCTCAACGGAGCTCGATGTATGATGGTCCCTGGTGTGAACTCGGCCACAAAGTTGGCCAAAACTTGGCCTTTGATTGTTGTTCTAAGTCTGAATTCCAGGTCATATTAGCCTAACACCACTACTCATCTGGCTATCTTACCTGTCAGATCTCCTTGCTGCAGCAGGGATTTCAAAGGATGCTCAGTTAACACCACAATCTTGTGGGCTTGAAAATAATGATTCAGCTTCTTGGAGGCCATTACTAAAGCTAGTGTCAGTTTCTCCAAGGGTAAGTATCTGGTCTCTACATCTGCTAGGATTTTACTCACGTAGTAATCTGCCCTTTGCTCTATCTTTTCTTCTCTGATTACCACTGCACTCACTACATGCTCTAAAACCGCCAAGTATAAGAACAGCTCCTCTCCAGGTACTGGATTTGAGAGAACTGGAGCGGCGGTCAAGCATTTCTTCAAGTCGGCCAAGGCGACTTCGCATTCTTCAGTCCACAAGAAGTCTGCAGCTTTCTTTACTAAACTAAAGAAATGTTTGCATTTGTCAAAACTTCTGCTTATGAATCTATTTAGGGCTGCAGCCCTTCCAGTCAACATTTGCACTTGTTTTGCCGACGTTGGGCTCTTCAACTCTAAGATGGCCTTGATCTAATCCGGGCTTGCCTCAATGCCCTTTCTGGTGACCAAGTATCCCAGGAACTTTCCCGATCTAACTCCAAATGCGCACTTCGACGCATTGAGTCGAAGCCGAAATGTCCTTAGAATATCGAAGACTGCTTTCAGGTCGGTCAGATGATCCTCGGGTTCCTTGGTCTTCACGACCATGTCATCAATGTATACCTCCACTATTTTGCCTATTAGATGTCTAAACATCTTAGTCACCAATCTCTAGTAAGTTGCTCATGCATTTTTCAACCCGAAAGGCATCACTTTGTAGCAATACAGCCCTTTTGGGGTGATAAATGCAGTCTTCTCCTCATTTGAGAGGTACATGGCTATCTGATGGTACCCCCTGTAAGCGTCCAGGAAGCTCATCCTTCCATGTCCTGAGGTGGCATCTACCAATTGGTCAATTTTGGAGAGTGGGAAACTGTCGTTGGGACAAGCCTTGTTCAAGCTGGTGAAATCCACACAGACCCACCACTTCCGATTCTTTTTCTTCACAACAATTGTGTTTGAAAGCCATGGTGGGTAGTTTACCTCTCGAATGGCTCTGGCCTCCAGAAGTTTATCCACTTCCTCTTCTATTGCCTCAACATGCATCAACGTAGGCCTCCTTGCTTTCATTTGGATAGCCGGGTTTGGCCGACCTGTCCATATTCAGTCTATAGCAAGTGACCTCGGGGTCAATGCCAGGCATCTCGTATGGTGTCCAGGCAAACACCTCAAGGTTTGCTCTCAAGAACGCCTCTAATTCTTTTTCCTCCTCCTCTGCCAAGCCTAAGCCGAGAAGGAAGAAGCGCTCTTCATCCCCTTGCTGGACTAAGATCTTCTTCAGGGCTTCCTCACTTTTCTCGGTTGGCTCTTTGCCAACGTCCTAAAGGACCTGCATGTCCTTATCCTCAATCTCTGTTGTTTCTACTTTTCATACGTTACAGGTGGATTTCATTGCTGCCATGGAGTAATTCTTTGCCTGTACCTGATCCCCTATGACATCTTCAATTTCATGTTCTGTTGGGAACTGCAACAGCTGGTGTAATGTTGAGGGAATAGCCCCCATTGCATGCAGCCACGGCCTTCCCAGGACAGCATTGTAAGGGAAGGGGGTGTCAATTATTGTGAACTCCGTTTTTACTTTCTTGGTGCCAGCCTGCACATCCAAACTCACTGCTCCTAGGGGCCACGTCGACATTCTATTGAACCCAACCATTGGACCATTGGATTGTTCTAGATCATCTTAGTGAAGGCCAAGCTCTTTGTAACACCTGACATACATGATGTCACAAGAGCTGCCCTAGTCGATTAGAATTCGCTTTTTTTGGCACTCTCCAATCTGGAGGGATACTACTAGGGCATCGCTGTGTGGATGCTGCACCATCTCTAGGTTGTCTTTAGTAAAGGACACCATTGGTCCCTGGCACTCGTCTGCCCTAGGTCTCTTCTACCGGACCTGATACACATGTTGCTAGTGTTTTACCTTCTGAGTCTCCTCTCGTATCTCGTTCTCATTGACCTTCGAGTGAATCACATTGATCACTTGAGGTCCTTTGCTCTTGGTTGTGGTCTTTGGAGGTGGTGCCTTGGCGTCCAAGGCAGTCTCGCTTGCTCTTCCCTTATCTTGGCCTCATCTATCAGGTCCCTTAGGTGACCCTGTCTTTCCAGATCTTCCAGATGTGCTTTTAGGGCTCTACACCCTTGAGTTAGATGCCCATCTTCATGTGGCAGGCACAGTGCTTCCCTAGACTTCTTCCCATAAATTCACCAAGAATCTTCTTTGGTGCTCTATAATAGGGCTGATTTCGAATTCTTTCCAGCACTTTGTAAAGCGAGTCGAATCTGATGGTATTTTGTCGACCCTCAATCCTATCTCTTGCTTACTGTATCCACTATTACCTTGGTCTCGCTTCGGCGAGCCGTTTCTCTTCTCTTGTTTTGACGCATTTGTCCCTGGCGTGTCCTTCTCAGCTCTCGCATATTTTTCTATCCTGGCCATAAGTTCCTCTATACTTTTTGGCAGTGTTTTTGCTAGTGATTTTCCAAGCAGACAATCATTGTTCAGGCCGTTCTTGAAAGACAAGACCGCTACCTCTTGATTGCACCCTGGTATTCGGTTGAACACCTCGTAATAGCTTTTAGCATAGGCCTTGAGGCTTTCATCCTCGCCAATTCTCAAAGCCATCAGGGAGTCCACCCTTAACGGCTGTAGTTTGTTTGTCACAAACCTGGCCACGTATATCTTGGCCAGGCATTCCTAGCTTTTCACAGTTTCTTTCGGCAACTTGTGAAACCAGTCTGATGCGATTTCCCCAAAGGATGAGGAGAACACTTTGCAGAGCAACGGCTCGTTCCTGGTGTACAGTGCCATTGAGTTCAAGTACCAGTCTTTTTTTTCTTTTTTATATATTAAAGTTTAATATTTTGATAATAATCATATGTGTTGGACTTTTCAATGAATTAAATGTCTTTATATATATATATATATATATTATATTAAAGTTTAATATTTTGATAATAATCATATGTGTTGGACTTTTCAAGAAATTTTTTTTATGCTTGTTCTTAATGCATTAAAGTGTTATTATGAGGGATAATAATCATATGTGTTGGGACTTTTCAAGGAATTCATATGTGTTGAATTTCAAAGAATTTTTTTTATACTTGTTCTTAATGCATTAAAGTGTTATTATGAGGGTAAGACTTGGGAGTTGGAAGAAGTTAATAAATGCTAATAATTTTTTTTTAAATCAAAAAATCAGGAAATTTAGATTGGGAGATTGGATGTTCTTAATGCATTAAAGTGTTATTATGAGGGTAAGACTTGGAAGTTGGGAGCAATTAATAAATGCTAAGATTTTTTTTTAAAATCAAAAAATCAAGAAATTTAGATTGGGAGATTGGAGCTCCCAGAAGGCTTGAGGTTAAAAACCCCCTTTTGCTTAATATATAGTACTAGCCTATCACCCGTACTATGCACAGGATAATTATAGATATTTATATTTGTTTTAGATTTTTTTAATATATAAATTATGTTTTTTAAGATTTTTTTATAAAAATAATTTAACAATCTTTTCACTAACCATAGTGTATGGAAGAAGTTGAAAAGGGTACTGCAATAACTATATACGGATTGTATCTATAATTATTTGTATGAGGGGATTTTAAATACTGATTAGGGAATTTTGACCAAATCAATAAATGCAGGCATGTGGAAAGACATGTGGATTGAAAAAAGTTAATAAATGCTGATCAGGGATTTTAACTAAATCAATAAATGCTGAGTTTTTTTTTTTTAATAAAAAATTTAGAAAATTCAGATTGGGATATTGAAACTCTCATAGGCCTTGGGGGTTAAAAACCCCCTTTTGCTGAATATATAGTATAGATAAAATTTTCAAACTGTCGCTGAAACAATTAGTGACATTTTTTAAAAAACACAGTGAGTTAAAAAAATCAATTACAATTTTTTTTTCAAAATACAATCTAATCATTATTAATAATTGGTACTTTCAAAATCAAATAAAAAAAATCAAATCAAATCACAAATATTTTTATGCTATCTAACTACAATCATATTTTTTTCATAAATAATTGTAAAGAAAAACCATTAAAACAATAAATAAAAGATTAAATCACATTAAAAAAAAGAACCATTGAACAAACTACAATCACATCACATTTTTTCCATAATAAAAAAAATAAAGGGTAAATTACACTGACACCCTCTGAGGTTTATGTTTATTATAGTTTCCTCCATCACATTTGGAAAATTACACTGACCCCCTGTTAATCTAATTTTATGTACGATGATCGTTACGATGAGAGGGGTGAACTGTTCTGAAACTTTAAACCTCAGGGGGCAATTTGTAATGAAACTTTAAACCTCAGGGAGGGGGTGTAATTTTCAAAAGGTGAGGGGGGAAACTGTAATAAATATAAACCTCAAGGGGTGTCAATGTAATTTACCCAAAAATAAATAAATGAAAAAAAAAAAACCATTGACTAACTACAATCACATTAAAAAAAAAGAACCATTGAACTAACTACAATCACATTTTTTTCTTTGTGAGTGTTTATGTTTATCTAACTTCAATCATATTAAAAACAAAATTAAAATAGTAAATAAAAAGATTAAATAACATTTAAAAAAAAAAAAACCATTGAACTAACTACAACAATCATATTAAAAAAAAAGTCATTGAACAAACTACAATCACATCACATTTTTCACATAATAAAATAAATAAATGAAAAAAAAGAACTATTAAACTAACTACAATCACATTAAAAAAAAAAAATAATCATTCAACTAATTATAATCAAAACAATTATAATAATTATAATTACATTTTTCTCTTTGTGAGGGTTTATATTTATCTAACTTCAATCATATTAAAAAAAAATCGGGCAACTTACATATACTTTCCTCGAGGTTTAGCTAAATTATAGATACCTCTCTGAGGTTTCAAAAATTACAGATACCCCCTGAGGTTTATATTTTCATAACTAATTGCTCCATGAGGTTTATATTTTCATAACAATTTGCCTCCTAATTTGTTATGCAAATAGTACCTTCAGGGGGGTATCTGTAATTTCTCAAACCTCAGGGGGCTATCTGTAATTTTGCTAAACCTTGAGGGGGTATATGTAATTTGCCCTAAAAAATCAAAAATAAAATTAAAATAGTAAATAAAAAGATTAAATAACATTATAAAAAAAACCATTGAACTAATTACAATAATCATATTAAAAAAAAAGAGCCATTGAACAAACTACAATCACATCATATTTTTCACATAATAAAATAAATAAATGAAAAAAAAGAACTATTAAACTAAACTACAATCACATCACATTTTTCACATAATAAAATAAATAAATGAAAAAAAAAAAAGAACTATTAAACTAACTACAATCACATTTTAAAAAAAAAATTATTCAACTAATTATAATCAAAAAATTATAATTTGATTTTTTAACTCACTTCAATCACAAATATTTTTATGCGCTATCTGACTACAATATTAAAACAATAAACAAAAAGAAAAGTCAAGAAGGAGAAAACAAAAACAAGACTTACTGTTTGTATACGTGGTTACTGAAGTTGAAAGTGTAGAAGTGAGAAGTCAAGAAGGAGAAAACAAAAAGAAGACTCACTGTTTGCAATAGGTATATGAAAAGTTAAAAAAAGTGTGTGTATTGGAGAAGTTAAAAAGACTTGAAAGAATTTAATAAGTGCTAAGTTTTTTTTTTCAAAAAAAATCAAAAAAATTAAGAAATTAAGGTTCAGATATTGGAACTCCCACAAAACTTGTGGGTTAGAGATAGATATAAATAAATAGATAGATATAAATATAGATATAGATATAGATATTTGTTTTAAATTTTTTTTAATATACAAATTATTTGTTTTGGAAAAGGTACTGCAGTAATTATAAGAGAAGTCAAAAAATCTTGTGAGTTGAGCCAAGTTAATAAATGCTGAGGTTAATTTTTTTTTTAAAAAAACAAAAATTAGAAAATTAGGATAGACATATTGAAGCTTCCACAAGCCTTGGGGGTTAAAAATTCCCTTTTGCTTAATATATAGTATAGACTAGCATATCACCCGTGCTATGCGCGAGATTAGATTTTAAAAAATTATTTATGATTATGTCAAACATATTTTTAAATTATTTGTACAAAATATACGTAATTTTGAAAGAAAATATTGATGTTTTATAATTAAAGTAATGAAAATGAAAATTTATTATATTTGTTCGAAATTCACTAATAAATAAGATATATTATAACTAAAATCTAAATTGTTGTGGGTCTTCTATCAACATTCCTGCGTTATCAACATGATAATTAGTATTATAATTGATAAACAACACATATATTATGTTCTTATAAAATATTATAAAGTAAAAATATTATACTTACATATTATATATATATATATATTACCTTGTAAAAGGTATAGACATTTTTCAGACCAATCTATATTTAAAACAAAGTTCACGCACGATGTACAATCTAGTTGACGTAGCATTATTGGTACAGGTATGATAGATGCATAGGCACAGTCTTAATATGACGCAATATAATCTTTAATCATTCTAACTCCATTATCCTATAAAAATTTGAAATTATAACATTTTGTTTGAAAATGTAAGAATAAGTTATTTATAATAAATTTTATTTTTTCTACCTTTGATATCATATTCTTCAAATATGAGGGTTGACATCGCAAGATAAATTCTGTATGTTTATCTTGAACAACGAGATTTATTGAACGATCTTGTTTTTTAACCACAATGTTAACATTATATATAATCAAAAAAAAAAATTAAAAGGAAATGTTGTACCTAATAAAAAAAATTAAAACACTTGTTAAGTTGGAATTATTACATATCAATTATTTACCTAAAGAAAATTACCTCGTTATAATATCGGTATCATCATGTATGCAGTGACGACAAATAATATGATCATAATGATATTCAACTTTTTGATAATAGTGTAATTTTTAATAAAATTACAATGGCAGGCTTGAAAAGGGTGTGTAATTTCCTAATTACAGTGTATTTTTTTTCTCTTTTTTTTTTTCCGCAATTGTAACCTATTATTTTTTAATAAAAATTTATATTTGTTTTAGATATTTTTTTAATATACAAATTATTTTTTACAGTGTAATTTTTTTTCTCTTTTTTTTTTCGCAAGTACAACCTGTTATTTTTTTAATAAGAATTTATATTTTGTTTTAAATATTTTTTTAATATACAAATTATGTTTTTTAGATTTTTTATAAAAATAATTTAACCATCCCATCATTAACCATAGTGTATGAGAAAAGTTGAAAATGGTGTGATAATAAGTATGAGAGAAGTTTAAAAGGCTTGTGTGTTGGAAGAAGTAAATAAATACTAAGATTTTTTTTTAAATCAAAAAATTAGAAAATTAAGATTGGGATATTGGAGTTTCCACAAGACTTGCGGGTTAGAAACCCTCTTTTCTTTATATAATATACTAACCTATCACCCGTGGTATGTATGGGATAATTATAGATATTTATATTTGTTTTAGATTTTTTTTAATATATAAATTATGTTTTTTAAGATTTTTTATAAAAATAATTTAACAATCTTACCACTAACCATAGTGTATGGAATAGGTTGAAAAGGGTACTGCAGTAACTATGCGCGGATTGTATTTATAATTATATTTGGTTCAATTTTTTTGCATTTTGTTCTAGAAAGTTTGTACACAACAAAAATAAATGCCTCTTTGATTTTGTTTTGAACATTCATCATAACTAATTAGTTAGATAAACCCTCGTGAATATGTGATTATGTACCAATTTTAAGCAGAATATAACAATCCCAATCAAACAATAAAAGACAAATCGACACAATGATTTTACGTGAAAAAACTACAATTGGACACCTCCAACTGTGATTAAAAAACCACGGGCAACAGCCACAAAACAATCAACTAAGAAGATTTAAAGGAATTACACAGGTATACTCTAAAAAAATTGAACCTAACAATAAATGCTGATCAAGGGATTTTGACCAAATCAATAAATGTAAGAATATAGAAAGACATGTGAATTGAAAAAAAATTAATAAATGCTGATAAGGGGATTTTGACAAAATCAATAAATGCTGAGTTTTTTTTTTTTTAAATAAAAAATTTAGAAAATTCAGATTGGGATATTGAAAGCTTCCACAGGCCTTGAGGGTTAAAAATTCCTTTTTGCTTAATATATAGTATAGATAGATAGATAGATATAGATATAGATATAGATAGATAACATCTTGAAATAGTCAAAGTTTGAGTATGTGGTTGGTTGAAATGTATAATTTAATTAATTCTCTTCTCTTATTTGTATAAAAATTGACACTTCTGACTACATCATTTTAAGTCAGATTATGAAAAAAAATTTGAGGTCCATTTGTAAATATCCTACATATTAAAAAAATAAAATAAAAAAGAAAAATAAAGAAAAATACATAGCTTTTGGATATGTGTTTATTAGTTTTGTTTTATGGACATAAACAATTGATGTTTCAATTTAAAAAATTTAAAAGTAAAAAAAAAATATTGGGTTTTTTAGAAATAAAAGAAGCCATCCAGCTCTTCTATATACTATTTAAGATGGACTATTTAATCACATAAAAAAATGAAATTATATTTAGAGATTATCCCTATATATTATGCTATTATGTACAACTATACTTGTAAAAAATTAACTACAATATATATGAAAAGTTATATTAAGATTTCATTTTCAATTAATTGAATTATAATTAACAAACTAACAAATAGCAATAATGGTATAATGGAATAGAAATATAACGATCCCGGTATTCCCTTGCTATAATTGTTGTATTCTGGACTTCGGTTCCGTGAAGTTGGTGGTTGCATCTATCTTATTGTCGTCCTTTGATTCCACTTCTTTGAATTGTAGGATGTGTTGAGTATGTTCCGAGCAGGTGAGTTGAGCCTTGGTCTAAAATTTTGTTGTCGGGTTTTTGGTCATTCCGCTCAAGCGGGTATTGGAGCGCTCGAGCGGGGATTGCACACTCCCAGTATTTGAGTGCCCTGCAAAACTTCTGCAGGTGCGATTTCTACGCTCGAGCGGGTAGCGCTCGAGCAGGCTTGTTGGCGCTTGAGCAGACGGTGCATCTTTGGTGTAAGTTCTGGGAGGGGGAAAATTGCGCTCGAGCGGACTGGTTTTTCACGCTCGAGCGGATGTGCTTTGCCTTTGTGTCTTGGCGCTCGAGCGGACCTTCTTGCGCTCGAGCGTACCCCGTTTTTTGTTCCTGACGCTCGAGCGTTGTATTTTCCGCTCGAGCGGATATGTCGTATATCAGAAGTCAGTTAGGCATTTTAAAATCACTTTTTCCATTCACACTCTCTCTCTTACTTTCTAAAAAGATATTTTGAGAGCCTCTCTCTCTAGAAACTCCCTTCTCTCTAAGGTTTGATCTAGTTAGAGTGCTTCCCTTTCCTTCGACCTTTGTGAAAGTTGTGTTGATCGTCGAGGGCTTCGTTTTAATCTGAAAAAGTTGAGATTTGGAGCACGTTGGATTTTGGTCTTCATCTCCGTTTTAGCTCAAACTTCGAGGTAGGGATACCCTACTCCTCTTTATGAGCTTTGTCTTTGAAGTTTGGCATTTTGATATATTGGGGTTGGTTTGGGAATTTTGTGAAAGTTTGGGCCTTTTGTGTAATTTTACAAAAGTTGGGATTTTGTTTATATAAACCTATATGCATGTTTGACATAGAAGAAAATGAGATGAATGTTGGATTGTTGATAGAAATGAAACCTTAGGGTTGTTTTGTTAATTATGGGAAATGCCCTAATAGCATTGTTAAAATAATTTGTGAAATTAATTTGAGAAATGAGAAATGGAATTAAAAATGTTGGAATTGGGAATGTATGGGATTAAAGGGTGTAGTTGGATTATTTATCACTCACCAAATTGAAATGTCGATATTTTATCCGTTTGGCGCATTTATTTTACGCTTAGAAATAAGCCTTTGGGCTATCGGTGGAGGATAGTCTTGATTGTTGTAGACAATGCATGATGATTAGGCAAACTAAAACTAATCAGTTGAACATGCTATTGAATATAGCAATTGGAATAATACATTAACTTTATGTATTGATTGATTGTATATGATAAATGTTTATATACATTGTTTGTGTGGGAGGAGAAATGGGCTGTACTCCACGGTTTATTGGAAGAAAGGGACTGGACCTCTAAACCGGATTTTGTGTGACAGTGATACAACACTACAATGTGTATCAGGCTGCGAAATAGTAGTGTTTTGTTTCATTAATACAGCACTGCAATGTGTATTATTGGAAACGTATGGAAGTGCTTTGTTTCATTAATACAGCACTACTATGTGTGTTATTTGAGATATGTGGGAGTGATTCTATATGTTATTGATACAGCACTACAATGTGTATCCATCATGATTTTAGAAAGTATTTTAAAGATGACCTTAAATCTCATTAAGTTATTTGGCCAGGTTCTGAGCCGTGTTTTCAAACTCATAGTTGAAAAAGGAATGGGTAATGAAATGTAACATGGACTCAGTGTCATGAAACCGAAATGTGATATAAGTGGATGTATGTGTGTTGACCACCTATCAACTGCTAATCTTTTAGTTATTGTTCATAGTTGGTTTAGTGTATTTCTAGTAGGCTGTGGCTCACCCTATATGGGATATCATTTTCAGGTACAGGTAGCATGCCACCTCCAAGACCATAGCTTGGGAGGCTAAAGGCAGACAGACTTTTGTTGTTTTGTTATCTTTTGATGTAATACATGTAAATTCAAGCCAAGGGCTTAATGTGTATATGAGTTAGCACTCTCTTTTTGTAAACCAAGTGTAAACTTGGAAAGCTGTAAGCCCGTAGGGCATTTGCTTTTGTTGTTAACATGTATTACTTTTTGTAACAAACTACTCTGATGAATGAAAAGGGTTTATTTCTCATATCAATGCATGTCAATATTGATGGGTTAATGTTATTATTTTGAGGGTGTTACAACTTGGTATCAGAGCATACCGGGTTCGAATACTTTGGGTACGTGGGAAGTGATTAGTATCACAATGGGTTTGTCTCGCTTGTTAGAGACTTAAGTGTAATGTAATGTGTTTATGTGATAACATGTTTATGTGACTATTTGGGTATGGGATTTAGTTTCTAGGATATTGATTGAATCCTTGGGTTTCTGTGAATCTTGTTGGAAAAGCACTTGATCAATACTGTTTCTAACCGGAACTCTAGCAACGCCTCGGGACTATCATTATCCAGAAACGAAATTCGTAAGTGCTTATGTGTTTATGTGCTTACGTGGAGTGAATTACAGCTGTCCATGCATTAGGACGTGAGTGTTATGGCTTCGACACATTTGTGAATGTGCTAACGTTCTTTGTTACCTTTATTAGAATGTCAGGCTGAGGACGATGTGGTAGGCGAGGTAGGCCTAGAAGGCAGGAGATGCCTTTACCGGATGATATTCCGCGATGAGGAGGGGTTGGCGTGCCAATGTGGTCGAGCCAGCAGGTTAGGCGGCTATGGGCGCTCTAGCCCGAGGGATAGCCGATGCTTTGAGAGAGTCTATGGGTATTCTTCGAGCTGAGAATCCATTCGAGCTCCAGTCTTGAGCCCGTGTTCTTGGCGAGGCCTTCCTTCTTGAAGAGGGAGTTCTTAGGTCTAATCCGGATGAGTTTGTTGGGGATCCAAAGGAGCCACTTAAGGCGGATGAGTGGTTAGAAGCGAGATGAGTAAGACGTTCGAGATGCTTGGCATCGAGGACGGAGCGTTGAAAGTGACCTTGGCATCTTTCCAACTAAATGGGGATGCGGGTCAGTGGTGGAAATTTGTGAAGGGTCTGTTGGATGGCACTTGAGAGGCTTTTGTGGGTGCTTTCCAGGAGAAGTTCTTATCTTCGTTGATCGAGAGAAGTCGAGAGATCGGTTTTGCGGCTTTGCAGTTGAGCTCTTCAGTGGCCGAGTATGAGGCTACTTTTACTAGCTTGTCCAGGTTCGCACCTAAACTCGTGGCGTCCGAGGAACGCCGCTGTATCGAGTTTGAGAAGAGGTTGAGACATGGCCTCAAGATGAGAGTTGGGGGTTCTATGACTCGAGACTATGGGCGTTTGGTTGATGCTGCAGCCCACACGGAGATTATGATGCAGGAGGAGGAGGGACAGAGAGGCTCCAAGAGGAGCCAGGATGGTCAGGGAGATGGCAGGAGACAGAGGGCTGCTAACCCTCAGCAGTCTCAAGGTGGTGTTGCTAGATCGACCTTTCCAGTGCCGAGTGCAGGCTCGGGGAGAGGCAATCAGGGAGACTTCACATGTTACAAGTGTGGTCAGCTGGGCCACAAGGCTGCAGTTTGCCCACAGAGGGGAGGAGGTCAGAGAGTTGCTTCGTCTTTCACCAACCAGAGCCGAGTCGAGGCGGGTCGACCCTTTGTCTTGCTATCGAGGTCGGTAGGGGCACCAAGAGGTTTTATCCGCAGCTGAGTGCTTTATCTGGTGCATCTGGCAGGGCGAGTCTTGACTAGCTCGGTCGGTCACGAGCCTCGAGGCCAATCGAGCTTCATCGTCCCAGTCTGCAATGATCGTATGCTCAGGGATGAGCGAGTGGATCGAGGGGCCTCTTGGCGCGTGTATCTTTATTACCATGAGACTTGGTGCCGGTTCCATCAGTTGTGAAAGGTACCTTTCTGTTTTGCAACTCGGTTGCTAGTGTATTGATTGATATGGGTGCGTCTCATTCTTTTGTATCCGCTACATTTGTATCTGTTTTGGAATTGGAGTTGGCACAATTGGCATTGGCACAATTGGCATCTCCTATATGTGTTGTATCACCTCTTGGGGGTGAATTGATTTTGAAGCATGGATGTAGAGGTTGTGATATAGAGGTCGCCGATCATCGACTTCCGTTCCCTTTTGTAGTTATGCCCATGAAGGGCTTTGACGTTATTTTGGGTATGGACTGGCTATCGTCATACCGGGCTGTTATTGATTGCTACCGCCAGAGGGTCACAGTTTGTACCTTGAGCGGGGAGTGTTTCCATTTCTTGGGGAATCAGGTTGGTAATGTGTTGCCACCGGTGTATGATCCGTGAGGGCGGAGTGAGCTTAGTGGTCTACTTGCTAGCTTTTTGAGTGGTGAGTGTGATGAGACCCAGATTGTTTTACCGAGAGTGGTTTGTGAGTATTCGGATGTTTTTCCCGAGGATCTTGTTGGTTTGCCACCTCACCATAAGATAGAGTTCTCCATTGATTTAGTACCCGGCATGACGCCGATTTCTATGGCACCTTACCGTTTTGCCCCAGCCGAGTTGAGTGAGTTGAAGATTCAGCTCCAGGAGTTGTTGGATAAGGGCTTTGTTTGCCCTAGTGTTTCGCCGTGGGGAGCACCGACCCTCTTTGCTAAAAAGAAAGATGGTACCTTGAGACTTTGTATTGACTACCGGAAGTTGAGTCGGGCTACGGTTAAGAATAAGTACCCTATGCCCCGTATAGATGATCTGTTTGACCAGTTGAAGGGTTCCCATTGTTTCTCTAAGATAGACTTGAGATCGGGTTACCACGGTTGAGGTCGAGGAGGAGGATATTCCGAAGACGGCATTCTGTACGCGGTATGGCCATTATGAGTTTCTGGTGATGCCATTTAGGCTCACCAATGCACCGGCAGTCTTTATGGACTTGATGAACCGGATCTTGCGGGAATTCTTAGATCGTTTTGTAGTCGTTTTCGTAGACAACATTCTTATCTATCCGCCTTCGGAGGAGGAGCACGAGGAACACTTGAGAGTAGTGCTTGAGTTGCTTAGAGCCCATAGGCTATATGCCAAGTTTGGAAAGTGTGAGTTCTGGCTGGGAGAAGTCAAGTTCTTAGGCCACGTAGTATCCGGGGAAGGGGTGTCTGTCGATACATCCAAGATTGAGGTAGTGCAAGACTGGACACAGCCTAAGAGTGTGTTTGAGATCCGCAGTTTTCTGGGAGTAGCTGGGTATTACCGCCGGTTTGTGAAGGACTTCTCCAGGCTAGCTTCATCGTTGACTAGACTGACTCGGAAGGGAGTCAATTCGTATGGAGTGAGACTTGTGAAAAGTCGTTCCAAGAGTTGAAGGTTAGATTGACCACCGCTCCGGTATTGATTATTCCGGAGAGAGGGTTGGGTTATACGATTTATTGTGATGCCTCACGAGAGGGTTTGGGTTGTGTGTTAATGCAAGAGGGGAAAGTGGTAGCTTATGGCTCACGTCAGTTGAAAGTACACGAGAAGAATTACCCTACACATGACCTAGAGCTAGCAGCAGTGATCTTTTCCTTGAAAATCTGGAGGCATTACCTATATGGTGAGAAGTTCGAGGTGTTCTCGGACCATAAGAGTTTGAAGTATCTGTTTACACAGAAAGACTTGAACTTGAGGCAGATGAAGTGGATGGAGTTTATTGAGGATTACGACTTCGAGTTGCACTATCATCTGGGGAAGGCCAATGTTGTGGCCGATGCCCTTAGCAGGAAATCCATAGGTGATGTAGCTTGTATAGCCATCCGGGAATGGGAGATGTTGGGGGCACTTGGCGAGTTTGATTTGCTCCTGGGTGAATCTGTTGAGGCTGCGGCCTTGTTTTCTATTGTTGCACAGCCTACACTTGTGACTCGAGTGTTAGAGGCACAGAGAGGTGACCTTGAGGTAGAATCCCTCCGAGAAAAGATCTCCAGCGGGAAGGTTGAGGGGGGTTTGTCTGAGTATCCCGACCAGAGTGTGAGATACCGAGACCGATTGTTTATGCCGGAGTCCTGCCGAAAGGAGGTACTCCGAGAGTTTCACCATTCACGTCTTGCGGTGCATCTAGGAGGCACTAAGATGTATCGGGATTTGGGTCGCCAGTTTTGGTGGCGGGACATAAAGAGAGATGTGGCTATTTTCCTATCGAAGTGCCTTACTTGTCAGCAAGTGAAGGCCGAACATCAGAGGCCAGCGGGTTTGTTGCAACCCTTGCCTATTGCCGAGTGGAAGTGGGAGCATGTCACTATGGACTTCGTTGTAGGTCTTCCGAGGACTCAGCAGGGTAGTGATTCTATTTTGGTGGTTGTAGACCGGTTGACTAAGTCAGCGCACTTTATCCCTATGCGCGTGAGAGATTCAGTGGATCACCTTGCCGACTTGTATATTTGGGACATAGTGAGGTTGCACGGAGTCCCAGTGACGATCGTCTCAGATAGAGATCCTCGCTTTACTGCCAGGTTGTGGCAGAGTTTGCAGAGTGCCTTGGGCACTAAGTTGACCTTTAGCACGGCTTATCATCCTCAGACTGACGGGCAGTCCGAGCGTACTATTCAAATCGTTAAGGATATGCTTCGGGGTTGTGTTCTTGATTTTAGTGGGACGTGGGAGAGGCACTTGCCTTTGGTGGAGTTTGCCTACAACAACAGCTTCCAGTCTAGTATCGGTATGGCACCGTTTGAGGCCTTGTATGGCCGACCGTGTAGGTCTCCAGTTTGTTGGGCCGAGGTGGATGATGCACCTTTGTTGGGTCCGGAGTTGGTTAGGGAGACAACGGAGAAAGTTGAGCTTATCCGTAGGAGGCTTGTTACAGCCCAGAGTCGTCAGAAATCATATGCCGACCGTAGAAGGAGGCCCTTGGTGTTTGAGGTGGGTGATCATGTCTTTCTGAAGATATCACCTAGGCGGGGATTGATGGAGGTAGATGAGGATTCCTCGTATGAGGAGAGACCGGTTTGGGTCTTGGATAGGCGAGATCAAGTCCTGCGTGGCAAAACCATCCCCTTGGTAAAAGTCTTGTGGAAACATCACGGAGTGGATGAAGCCACTTGGGAACGTGAGTTGGAGGTCCGAGAGAAGTATCCGGATCTATTCGTGGATGCTTGAGTATGTATTGTATATTTTATTGTATTATTGAACCTTAAGAGTATTGAATATATCTTAGGTTGTAAAACATTGTTTATGTTCTAGTTTAATGGAAGTTTGATGTAACATTGCATATGTTGAGTATTGTAGAATTGAAAATGTATCATGAACATTAGTTATGATATGAAATTGTTGAACTTGGAAAGGAAATGCATGTTGAAATGGATATGTGGTGAATTGCCTCTTGAATAGAGATGGAGTGACCGGTAATGGGTCGAGTTGTTAAATTTCGCATTGTAATAATGTTGAGAATTGAGTAAAATTTGTTTTTAAAAAACTAGTGTTTAATTTCGGGGACGAAATTCTTTAAGGGGGGAAGTTATAACGATCCCGGTATTCCCTTGCTATATTTGTTGTATTCCGGACTTCGGTTCCGTGGAGTTGGTGGTTGCATCTATCTTATTGTCGTCCTTTGATTCCACTTCTTTGAATTGTAGGATGTGTTGAGTATGTTCCGAGCAGGCGAGTTGAGCCTTGGTCTAAAATCTTGTTGTTGGGTTTTTGGTCATTCCGCTCAAGCAGGTATTGGAGCGCTCGAGCGGGGATTGCACACTCTCAATATTTGAGTGCCCTGCAAAACTTCTGCAGGTGCGATTTCTACGCTCGAGCGGACGGTGCATCTTTGGTGTAAGTTCTGGGAGGGGGAAAATTGCGCTCGAGCGGACTAGTTTTTCACGCTCGAGCGGATGTGCTTTGCCTTTGTGTCTTGGCGCTCGAACGGGCCTTCTTGCGCTCGAGCGTACCCCGTTTTCTGTTCCTGACGCTCGAGCATTGTATTTTCCGCTCGAGCGGATATGTCGTATATCAAAAGTCAGTTAGGCATTTTAAAATCACTTTTTCCATTCACACTCTCTCTCTTACTTTCTAAAAAGATATTTTGAGAGCCTCTCTCTCTAGAAACTCCCTTCTCTCTAGGGTTTGATCTAGTTAGAGTGCTTCCCTTTCCTTTGGCCTTTGTGAAAGTTGTGTTGATCGTCAAGGGTTTCGTTTTAATCTGAAAAAGTTGGGATTTGGAACACGTTGGATTTTGGTCTTCATCTCCGTTTGAGCTCAAACTTCGAGGTAGGGATACCCTACTCCTCTTTATGAGCTTTGTCTTTGAATTTTGGCATTTTGATATGTTGGGGTTGGTTTGGTAATTTTGTGAAAGTTTGGGCCTTTTGTGTAATTTTACAAAAGTTGAGGTTTTGTTTATATAAACCTATATGCATGTTTGACATAGAAGGAAATGAGATGAATGTTGGATTGTTGATAGAAATGAAACCTTAGGGTTGTTTTGTTAATTATGGGAAATGCCCTAATAGCATTATTAAAATAATTTGTGAAATTAATTTGAGAAATGAGAAATGGAATTAAAAATGTTGGAATTGGGAATGTATGGGATTAAAGGGTGTAGTTGGATTATTTATCACTCACCAAATTGAAATGTCGATATTTTATCCATTTGGCGCATTTATTTTCTGTTTAGAAATAACTGCTTTGGGCTATCGGTGGAGGATAGTCTTGATTGTTGTAGACAATGAATGATGATTAGGCAAACTAAAACTAATCAGTTGAACGTGCTATTGAATATAGCGATTGGAATAATACATTAACTTTATGTATTGATTGATTGTATATGATAACTGTTTATATACATTGTTTGTGCGGGAGGAGAAATGGGCTGTACTTCACGGTTTATTGGAAGAAAGGGGCTGAACTTCTAAACCAGATTTTGTGTGACAGTGATACAACACTACAATGTGTATCAAGCTGCGAAATAGAAGTGTTTTGTTTCATTAATACAGCACTACAATGTGTATTATTGGAAACGTATGGAAGTGCTTTGTTTCATTAATACAGCACTACTATGTGTGTCATTTGAGATATGTGGGAGTGATTCTATATGCTATTGATACAGCACTACAATGTGTACCCATCATGATTTTAGAAAGTATTTTAAAGATGACCTTAAATCTCATTAAGTTATTTGGCCAGGTTCTGAGCCGTGTTTTCAAACTCATAGTTGAAAAAGGAATGGGTAATGAAATGTAACATGGACTCAGTGTCATGAAACCAAAATGTGATATAAGTGGATGTATGTGTGTTGACCACCTATCAACTGCTAATTTTTTAGTTATTGTTCATAGTTGGTTCAGTGTATTTCTACTGGGCTGTGGCTCACCCTATATGGGATATCATTTTCAGGTACAGGTAGCATGCCACCTCCAAGACCATAGCTTGGGAGGCTAGAGGCAGACAGACTTTTGTTGTTTTGTTATCTTTTGATGTAATACATGTAAATTCAAGCCAAGGGCTTAATGTGCATATAAGTTAGCACTCTCTTTTTATAAACCAAGTGTTAACTTGGAAAGCTGTAAGCCCATAGGGCATTTGCTTTTGTTGTTAACATGTATTACCTTTTGTAACAAACTACTCTGATGAATGAAAAGGGTTTATTTCTCATATCAATGCATGTCAATATTGATGGGTTAATGTTATTATTTTGAGGGTGTTACAATAAAGATGATAAAAATAAAGAACACTGGGATATTTAAAAGTTTTAAATTTACCTAGTTATACAAAAATCTAATATTATAATAAAATCTTGAATTTTCAATAAATTTTCACATTTTCTATAAAATAAAATGACAATAAAAAATAAAAAATTTGATACCCATTTTTTTTTTTTACTTCAATTTTATGATTTTCATTGAAAAAAACTAAATCCGATCAAAATCCTTGGCACAAAACGGAAATAGATACTTCAATTGCATCCATATTCACCAATAATTTTTCTTCACTATGCAAACCTACAAACGAACGCATAAACCTCACTAAAATCAAAACCAAAACCAAAACCAAACCAACAGCAAAGAAAGAGAAATTAAAAAATAAATAAATTTATGGAATGAGAAAATGTTACCTCAAACAACTTAGACCTCACCTAACCTAATCTATTAGCTCCTTCGCCAATGCCCGCAAAGTCTAAGAGTTGGAATAACTAATCAAATTATTCTTTAAATAAGACTTGAAAATTGATTAATTTGTCTCATTAAGTGATTTAAATTTTTGACAGATATACTTCAGAAAAATTGATAATTATATTTTTGTGTGGTTTCTATTTGTTGTTGTTGTTTTTGTTTTTTTTTTTTTTTTTTTTTCAATTTATTTAAGATGGGAGTTATGGGTTTCAATTTTTTTTACATATAATTTATCTGTGATTTTTATTTGCTTTTAATTCTTATTATTTAGGTAAGTTATGATGCGAGTTAGATATTTGATAGACATGTGAGTTTTATAGATTTAAAGTACGATGGTGGGAGATATTTTCAAATTAAATTTGTTTAGATAAACTTTAAAGATTTTTAAAATTTAAAATTGGATATTGAGATCAAAAATAAAGATTTTAATTGAATAAATAAAAATCAAATTTATTAATTTTATGTATTTGTATATCTGACCTTTAATTTTTTTTTTAATGTTAAATATAATATATAAGATATAGATAGATATCCACAACTTTCATGAAAAATATTATATGATTTTTTGGGAAAGAGAAAAGGAAGGCATGATTTAATATTTTTTCTTTTGGAAATTGGTGAGAGAGATTAGGATGGCAAGATTATGAAATATTTTTGTTATCTTCCCATTTGAAGTCCATAAATTAATGAATAATTATTATTTCTAAAATAATTAAAAAAATAAATCAGCCAATAGGTTTTTCTAATCTATTTCATAAATTGAAAAATCAATAAGTTTAGAATGAGAGTATGGAACTCTTAAGAGGTTTCTCATTAGAAACCTCATTTTCCTTATATAATATATAGATATAGTTATTTAAATTTATTTTAAATTTTTTTAATATACAAATTATTATTTTTTAATATACAAATTTTTTTAAAATTTTTTTTATAAGAATAATTTAACAATTCCAACCATAGTGTATGGGAGAAGTTGAAAAGGGTGCTGCAATAACTATGAGAGAAGTTAAAAAGGCTTGTGGGTTTAGAGAAATTAATAAACGTTGAGGTTTTTTTTAAAATCAAAAAATTAGAAAATTAAGATTGGAATATTGGAACTCCCACAAGACTTACGGGTTAGAAACCTCCTTTTCCTTATATAATATACTAACACATCACCCGTGCTATGCACGGATTGTGTTTACAATTATCTATATATATGAATTGTGATTTTTAAATATTTTTTTTAAAATGTCTTCTTTTTTTCCTTTTTTATATTATATTAATATTTAATATTTTGATAATAATCATATGTGTTGGACTTTTCAAGGAGTTAAATGTCTTTTTTTTTATTATATTATATTAAAGTTTAATATTTTGATAATAATCATATGTGTTGGACTTTTCAAGAATTTTTTTTTATATTTCTTCTTAATGCATTAAAGTGTTATTATGAGAGATAATAATCATATGTGTTGGGACTTTTCAAGGAATTCATATGTGTTGAATTTCAAAGAATTGTTTTTATGCTTGTTCTTAATGCATTAAAGTGTTATTATGAGAGTAAGACTTGGGAGTTGGGAGAAGTTAATAAATGCTAAGATTATTTTTTTTTAAATCAAAAAATTAGGAAATTTAGATTGGGAGATTGGAGCTCCCACAAAGCTTGGGGCTAAAAACCCCTTTTTGCTTAATATATAGTATAGGCTAAACTAGCCTATCACCCGTGCTATACACGAGATAATTATAGATATTTATATTTGTTTTAAATTTTTTTTAATATATAAAATACGTTTTTTAAGATTTTTTTATAAAAATAATTTAACAATCTTATCACTAACCATAGTGTATGAGAGAAGTTGAAAAAGGTAATGCAGTAACTATACATGAATTGTATCTATAATTATTTGTATGAGGGGATTTTAAATGCTAATCAGGGGATTTTGACTAAATCAATAAATGCAAGCATGTGGAAGGACATGTGGAATGAAAAAAGTTAATAAATGCTGATTAGGAAATTTTGACCAAATTAATAAATGCTTAGTTTTTTTTATATAAATAAAAAATAAAAAATTTAGAAAATTCAGATTGAGATATTGAAGCTCCCAGAGGCCTTGGGGTTAATATAGCGATCCTGGTTTTCCTTTCCTTTATTTATTGTATTCCGAACTTGGTTCCGTGAGTGTGTTGATGTCGTATTCTCATTTTCATCCTTTACTCTTTGTATTTGAGTCTTAGGTTGTGTTGGGCAGGTTTGAAGCAGGTTGGTTGTGTTTAGAAACCAAAAGTTGATGCCCAGTTTTTGGCCTTCACGCTCGAACGGGAGTTTTGACGTTTGAGCGGACCCTTTGTTGTTGCTTCTCCGCTCGAGCGGGAGTTTGGACACTCGAGTGTGAATATCCATCTCCCAGTATTTTTTCTGTCACACCCCAAACCTGTCCCTAAAAGTTTGGGCATGACCTCATCAGAAACAGATACAAAAATCGACATATATAATATATGGGGCCCGGACAGAAGCACCTGATAACACAAAAATCTATTCCATTGAGCTACCACTATTATGCCAGGATCACAACATCACACTAAGTAAATATTATACAGAAAGCCTACACACATAAACCTCGACTCAGCCCCTCAAATAGGTGTATAACAAAGATATTGATGAAGAAGGGATCATATACAATCACCCATAAATAGACAACCAAAGTATAATTAAAACTTAGCAAAACTTTACAAAACGCACGGGCTTCAGCTAGTGCCTGGACATCGAAGTTGACAAAAAAGAGACGAGCCTTAAGGGTTAGGACTGGACTCCCAGTTGATTACCTACAGAAACAGACAAAATACAGAATGAGTAAAAACTCAGTGAATAATAGTACATGAATAATGTAATGTTCAACTTGAATAATAAAGTATATAACTGCAGAAGCATATGATTAACTACATCCTATAATTATGTCTCAAATAGTCATGAGTCCAGCCATATATATATATATATATATCTGAAACGACCTTTCGCCCGAAATATATCTGAGAATAGCCTTTCGCCCGTAACGACCTTCGCCCGAAATATATCTGAAACGACCTTTCGGACCAGAAATATATACATGTATGGACTCAAGAGGTTGCTCGCACAGATTCTAGAGGTAGCTCCCACCAAAGTGTAGCACTTAGTTCCGTACAACACTTTGCTCCATACCAGAAATCAATAAGTTTTAAAACCAACAATTCATATCATGCTAAATCACAAACAGAACGGATTAATAAGACACAATACCTAAACAGAATAAATAAACAGAATAAGACAATCCCAAATTCATATGAATATCGTCACACCATAGTATACACAAATCATCTCATGGCTTATTACAACAGACATAATCGTCTCATGTATATTAGAACATTAATAACGTTTCTTGATAGGGACGGAATAATTTACCTCATAACAGTCTTGATTCATCATTGACAAACCAGAATGATTTGGAGTACACGAGCTTTATTGTTTCTCCTGTTTACTATAAATCAATACAGATAATTTACAGATAACGGAACGTTAATAATACCGTTAACAGTAAGCAATCCCAATTATATTCATCTATGAGAGGCAAACACCTATATCATAAGACATGTAGTACCCAACAGACTGTAGGAATTCCTAATAGGGTACTCGGGATATCATGTTCCCATTCAGAATATCATTTCCACGAACTCTTTTTTGTTAACTAATTCCATCATCCTAATAGTTCATATACACTTATTATGCGGCATCATAGGTAACTTATAGGTCATAGCACATTACCGATAACCCTGAATCATAATCGGAACACAAAACTAAGCCAACTCTTTCAACGTTCACATAGGATTACACCAATTCTCAATCCACATATGTGTTACCATATTGCCACGGAAAACAGAATGTTAATAACAAGGATTATTAACGGAAAATAATATACATGTATGGAGTACTATTACTCACAGTGCGTTGGTGGAGCATTTATTCTTCTCGAAGCGTGTCCTCAAGAATCAACAAAGGAGCAAGCTTGAGGAGAAACCTTCGCAAATCCGAGTTCCAATCGAGTAAAAACATTGATCTTTTCTTATTCTCCATCCTTGATGCAAAAACCATGGTAGATTGTTGCTCAAAATAGAGGAAATCAAGGTTTTGAGGCTAGGGTTTCGGACTTAGGAGAAGAGGAAAGAAGAGAGGGGAAAGAAAATGTGGAAAAAGATCTCAAAATCCCGTTTTAACGTTATTGTACTCGCTAACCCCGCTCGAGCGTCCTTATTCCCGCTCGAGCGTACTTGTTCCCAGCACAGATCCCAAAACTTCAATCATGTGTAACTCTCTCATCCGGACTCCGTTTTAGGTCGTTCTTGTGTCCAAATTGAAGCCCCGGAGATAAGCTTTTCAATGGTTCTAACCTCACATTCAAATTCAAAGTGTGGAAAAAGAAAAGGGCAAAAGAGTGACTGCTGAACATAAACAAATTGTTCGAATTAAAGTTTTTGGTCCTATCTTACTTCACCATCAATCAATACTCCAAAATAAAATAAGAATATTCCAAATACACTACTACAATGTCAAGGGCAATCTTACTTTTCACGCTCGAGCGTCGCTTCAACCGCCGAGCGCCAATGACAGTTAAAGCGCTTCGGCGTCAACTCCTCGGCTCGAGCGGAGATTCACAACTCCCAGAATCTCAGGCCGTCTACAAAATTGCTGGGAACCCCAGAAGTCCGCTCGAGCGTCAACTCCTCTGCTCGAGCGAAGGGAAAAATTCTGGGTCGTCACATTTTCTTTGCAGGTCATCGGATGCTCGAGCGGGAGTTTTGACGCTCGAGCGGGCCCTTTTGGTTTTGTTCCTCCGCTCGAGCGAGGACCTTGGTCTGTAAAACTTTTGGAAGTGTGCATCTGACGCTCGAGCGTAAGTCTGTGTCTGACGATCCGAGCGGGATTCGACTTTTGGATCACTTTTTCAACTCCTTTTCTCTCTCTTACTTTTCAAAACCTCCATTAGAGAGCACCTGTAGACGTGCCCATGGGCCTCATGCTACAGTTCGGACTCGATTAGTCACGATTCTTCATCTCGATCTCTGTGCCTTTTCCGCACCCCGACCTTTCCGGCCATTTTTCGCCCTCTCGGGGTTGACTTTTCAGTTGACTTTTCATATTCTCGCCCGGTTTTCACATTCTCGACCATTTTCGTACCATTCTCGAGATGGCGGATGATCTTCCATAGGGTGGGGCTCCCCCGGAGATAGATATGGACCCAGAGGCCGAGCTCTTGCCGTTTCACATCCGGTCGTTCGACCCGGCGACTTACAGGCTGGCGATCCATGTGCTGCCTCCTGATGGCATTCGCCACTTGGCCGGCTTCATGAGGGTGTACCGGAGCTCTCTTCTGCCGTAGCCATCGGCGCCTCTGAGGTTCACTCTTCTTCATTTTATTTTCTGCAAAGTAGAATGTATAACTGCAATAGTCGATTCTGCCTTTTAACTGTTTAACTCGGATACACCGATATACCACATGCTGTAGTTGACTGTGAACATGCTTGCACCTAATATCTGTTTGAATCTAAACATGTGCACTGACGCTGTATTTTCACTGAACCACCCAAACACACTGACACATCGTATGCTGTAGTTCACTGTGAGCACATTGGCATCCGATATCTGTTTGAATCTGAACACGTGCACACACGCTGTATTTCACTGAACCACTTGAAAACACTGACACATCATATGCTGTAGTTCTCTGCAAGAACACCGGCTCCCGATGTCCGTTTGAATTTGAACACGTGCACACACGCTGTATTTGTACTGAACCACTTGAAAACACTGACACATCATATGCTGTAGTTCACTGCGAGCACACCGACATCCGATGTCCGTTTGAATTTGAACACGTGCACACGCTGTATTTCACTGATTCTGAGCACATTCAACACTGTATTCATAACGCCGCTTCGCGACTGTTTGTTTTGACCACAGAGAGATTCCCACGCCCTCCGGGGGTATGGGAACATCGCTGCACGAGGTTGGTACATGGAGTTACCTGACGCGGTTCATCGTATCATCGACCGAGCTGGTTTCGGGACCTTCTGTATGGGGCTCTCGCGCCTTACTGTGAGCAGGCCGCTCCTTGCTACATTGGCAGAGAGGTGGTGGGACACCACAGACTCCTTCCACTTTTCCGCCACTAGGGAGATAACGATGACTCCCTTTGATTTCTCCATGCTCACAGGCATCGGAGTGGGGGGTGATCTGATCCCCTTCGATACGGATATGGACGAGTGGGAGGCCGCTCAGATGTACTTGCTTGGCGCCCTACCACCTCTTGCTCGTCTAGGATTTGTGCGATATTCTTAATTCGAGGCTTATTTTCAAATCCAGGCACCGACTACCCAGGAGGAGGAGGAGCAGTACGCACGCGGCTTTCTGATGTTCTTGCTAGGGACCACTCTTTTCACCGACCGGGCGAACACTATGCCCCTTTACTTGCTGAGTGCACTGGTTGACGTGACCAGGATCCGTGGCTACGACTGGGGTGGCGCAGGCTTGGCCACACTCTACGGCTACATGAGTTCATCCTCCCGCCTCAGCGGGCAGCTGCTCGGAGGCTACTGGCGGGCTTGGGAGGTACGTCTTCTTCTTCTATTTTTTTCATTTCTACTTTACATTCTCTGTATTCTATACACTACACACACTGCACAATACACTGCACATACCGCTTTCTGCTTTATCTGCATACTGCTTTATCTGATAAGTATACTGATATCTGTTCTGTCATACTGTAGTTGTGGGTATACGCCTACTTCCCGAGGCTTGCCCCAGTGCCAGAGGAGGAGATGCCTCTCATGATCCTATTCTCTCACCGCTTCGACGTGAGGTGCGAGCGGAGGTCTCAGGAGTCTTTCATATTCTTCCACCGCTATTTCGATACCATCACCGCCACAGAGGTATGTCAAACATTACCATTCATTTAAGCTTTGCTTTGCATTGCATTTTCAATAGCAGTGGATAACGAATTGTATTTTGTTTTGTAGATCACCTGACAGCCATGGGCCTCATTGCCCATCGCAATACGGGATCGGTATGCTGGTGCTCGAGAGACAGCCCGATTCAGAGTTTTACTAGAGGGCCCCGTTTGTCGCGCCTGGTACTTGGGGGAGCGCTTCTTGCAACAGACGTTAGGTGTGCCAGAGCAGACAGTTCCGCGGCCACCTCCTACTCATATGAGGCACACCGAGAGGTACACTCTCGAGGAGATGGCAGACTACACGATTGGTTGGGACTCCAAGGGCTTCAGGGGTGAGGGTGACTATGCAGAGTACGTCCGGACCTACATCATGCGGCCTGTGAGTAGCGGCCGTCGAGTTGAGCGAGAGAGGCCCACAGCACCGGTGGCTAGGGCAAGAGCGAGAGCAAGAGCATCGAGGATGGCTCGGGTCCGTGGCAGGAGTGGGACCCGGAGAGGATGGGGGGCTAGTTGGCCAGCACTGCCCACGATGATGACATGCAGAGGGTAGGATGGGGAGACTTACTAGATCCCCATTGCTCCCCCTCCGGCTGATCACAAGCTAGTCGGGTTCTATGACTTGCCTCCGGTATGTACTACTGTATTTTACATCTCGCATTGTCATTTCATTTCATTTGATATTCCGTAGAATACTAATGTTTCTAACACTTTTGCAGGCTTCCTCCAAGTACACTCGCCAGTCCCTGGAGTTGACCGCCTCTGTGATAGGGATGCTCCAGCGGAGCCTCGACCTTCTGGCGATTTACAACATTCCGGTATGTTCTTCTGACCATGGTCTTAAACCATACATAAACTGTTTCACATAATCTGATGTATCGCACTGTCAACACAACACTCGATACACTGCCCTCACAACATTTGATACACTGCATCTCACAGACTGTTCACATTATTACTCACAGTGTTCATACACTGCACTCAGTCACTAGATTCTGTACCGACATACTGCTCATAACATTCATACACTGTACTCATACACTGCATTTTGTACTGATATACTGCCTCATGTAGCATAACTGATGCATTTACCACTTGTCCTTTTCAGCCTCCATTCCAGATTCCTGCTACAGGAGGTGCTCCAGCTGGGCCTTCTGTTCTTGCTCGAGGAGGAGGGCAAGGAGGCACAGTATATCCCCGCACCAAAGCGGGCCGTACTCATGTTGGGAGCAGCTCTTGGGCACCAGTTCCCGATGATGATGAGTTCGAGGCGGAGTCGGAGGTAGAGTCATCCGAGGAGGAGACCGAAGATGACTCGGGCTCGGGCTCAGATGACGATGCTGACGATGATGCTCCTGGACCTTCGTCCAGGAAGAGGACGAGGACAGACCCGTAAGCTTGACATGGCTGTTGCTGATTCAGACTTTTACTGCTTCTTCTTTTGTTTTGCTTTACTTTTTGTTGATAGCTTGAGTACATTGTACTGTCGCAGGCAGGTTTTTGTTTTCTCCAAAGCTATGTACTTGAAAAGATGAAATGAAACAAACTTTTTATCTGAAAAAGTGTTACATTTGTACATTTCACACTTCGCATCATATTATACTTCAATGTAAATGAGATCGATCTCCTGTCCGGAAATCAAACACTTGTATTGTAATAACCAGATAATGAAACAGCCAACAGCAAAACAACTCAAACAACCCACTGCTCATTTTGAACACACAGCCCATAACACAGCGCTTGGTTTACCCGACACATAGCTCATACACATACCTCATTCTGAACTCAAAGCCTGTAACACGGTATTCTGTTCATTTGCACACGGCCCATTATGAACAAACAATTCAATCTTGAAAAGATGGGATACAAAGGTGGAATCTGCTGAAGCTGAAACACACTCGGACGCAATCCGAAACCCATACGTTCACTGTTTCCAAGTGACCCAGGGTTGAACCCCTGTGGTTTTACAAAAGAACCAAATCATGTTTTGCACAAATGTGGAGAATGACATAACACTCTAAGCGCACAAAATGATTTTAGAAAAGGGTTTTCAACCGAGTATTGAGCCTACGACTGAACACAACGAAAACGACTCAACAACGAAAAAACAAAAGGTAAACAACCTAAACACAACGAGACACGCTCGGATACGACTCCAAACAATATCGAGACAAACAAAGCAAAAGACACGACACACAGATGTGTTACCGAGATGAGAGACCTCAGATCGCAAGGAGCCAGTTTCTCTGGGTTTTGTTCCCCACCCTTTCTGATTTGTGACTCTCACATCACTCGACCCTCAGGCTCAGTTTTTTTTTTCTCAAAAACCCTTTTGCTCAATTTTCTCTCAACTTACGCCTCTCTATCCTTTAATCTCTCATTTTTTTATCCCTCCCCTGGGTGGTCGATGGATAAACAGGAAGTTGTGGGTTCACGCCCAACACTGTTAGCTCACAGCTATATTTTTTTTTTTGGGTGGCGTTTAGTCGTTACTCGGAGGATGTTGAGAGCTTTCAGCCATTTGTTGTTAACCTCAGTTATACCCTTTGTTGGCAGGTAGAGTGCCCTTCTGGCAAGTATATTGACGACGGGGGAAAGACAGAACACCTGACTCAACTACGCCCCTAGTTCATCATTTTGACCATTTTTGTTTTCGTTTTCTACTAAAACAATTGTGACCAAGATGAGAGTTAGATTAACATACTTGTTCCATTTTTTATTTGAAAATCATGCAAGTTCGGCCATGAGCACTGAAAATTTTCCTTTTTTTCGGTCCAAGAAAAGATCCAGTTTTGGAAAATGAAATAATTTTCGAGAAATCAGTCAACCTCAGTAAAATTTTCAAAAACTATTTTTGCAAACGGTCAATGCTCAACGAGCGCAGAACTTACTCTCGAGATGCACTACCTCGGATCGGAGGCAATGGAAAATTGCCCCTTGTTTGGATGGCACAGCACGGCAACGGAAAGTTGCCCCTTGTTTGAATGGCAACTCATGGCAACGGAAAGTTGCCCCTTGTCTGGATAGCGCCGCGGCATTTTGTAGTCAATCCTCATTAGCGATGATCATGACCGAACTCTCGAATACAGAGAAGACGAAGATGGTCAAAACCAATATATGGACACAGTCACTTTGAAAGTGTTAGTGGCTGAACTTCAGGATAAAGTTGCCTACGTATTCCAAACATGGGAATCAAGCCTTACGTAGTTCCAGTTGTCACAACCGAACTATCGGATTCAGAGAAGGCAGGGATGATCAAAACCATTACATGGACATACTCGATTTGGAAGTGTGTGGCTGGACTTCAGGACGAAGTTGCCTACGTATCTCAAATATGAAAATCAAGCCTCACGTAGTTCCGGTTAAGGTACACTCATGTATTAACCCTCACCACGCTCTAACTTTTGCCAAGGTCGCCCTTCTGAGTTTTCAACCTTGCGAGCTATGTTTTTCTTTCCTTTTCAATTCTTTTTATCTTTTTCTTTTTTCTTTTTTTCGTTCTTTGCATTTTTCTCTTTTTTTGTATTTTTTTTTTCTTTTTTTTTCTTTTCTTTTATTTTTTGTATTTTTTTCTTGCTCTAACTTTTGCCTGGGTCGCCCTTTCAGGTTTTCGGCCCAAAGCCGTCAAGGGTAAAAGTGTAGCTTTGTCCATGCCAAATGGTTTTGAGATCCTGAAGTCATCTGAATCCAAGAGAATAGCTGTTGTATTGATTTGCAGAAGGATTCATCTTCGGCTCTTCGAGCACATCGAGCATTTTTGCCCCTAGTTCAAGGGGTGTTTCTGTTTTAGCTTCGCACGCTTCTTCTGACGACATCTGATCTTCTTGATCTGACTTTGGTGCCTCTTGTTCGAGGGCTGCTTCAAATCTGGCCACACAGGCCTTACATCGCGGTTGATCGTTGAACAGTCTGAAACCGAGGTCCAATGTTTGAAAGCAAGGGCTCAAGTCTCGAGGCTGAAAGCGATCCTAAGCTGCACAATCTCAAGAGCGATTCCACACTGGTCTTCGCAAGACTGCGCAAAACATTTTGTTTTTGAAACTTTTTAAGAAAGCGACAAATTGCTCGCGCGGAAGACAATGAGAACCAATCTGGATCAAGTCAGGATCCTTCCAGTACTTACACTAACAAACATGATTTCATTCATTAAGGGCTTAGCATGCCTCTCTTTCTCTTAATGTGATCAAAGTTTTGCAAAACCTGAGGAATTCCTTCCTCTTCGTTTTCACCGCAGTGTTCAAAAAGTTTTGAAAAAAATTTAGGTCAATACAATGGCTTATAGGCACAAAAGAGCAAGTAAAATGCACTGCCTTTTCGTTCTAAACTTGCTGGCACAACAGGCTCAAAGTAGCAATAGGCACGGAAACATGATAGCCGCAGCTGTTTCATTCAGATTTCCTGGTTGCAATTGGCTCCACAATAGAGACAGACTTAAAAGAAAGCAGAAGGATAAACACAAAATAAAATAGTGATGTCCGAGGTAACACCCTTGAAATCACCGAACTTTTATGCAATGGGACTGACTCGACACAACAAAACAGACCCTTTAAGCGAAAAGACTAACTCAAAACAATGACACAGACACAAAACAAGACCACAGAGCTGACTCAACACCCAAGTCAGGAACTACAAAATTAGCATTCACAGATGCTCAAAAAAGTGCGTGCCAGATGCTACATCTGAAATACACCGGGCTCCGCCCGCAGGTGGTCCAACTTCTAATCACATACTCCCAGTATCCTCGAAATCTAACAATTCGGCGGTGACAGACTTTGCTGAGGTGGGTGAGAGGATGACCTCATTGTCGATCAAATCTTGCACTTCATGGCGAAGGCGAAAACAACCGTCGGTGTTGTGACCGGTTTGCTGGTGGTACGCGCAGTACAAGGTAACATCATGTGAGGGAGGGAGATTCTTCGGGAGAGGCCGAGGCTCAAGAGGTTTAAGGTGCCCCCTTTCAGCAAGGATCTGAAGCACCTTAGACAAAGGCATGTAGAGAGCATGAAAGACCCTACGGCCTCGAGGCAGGTATTTTGAAGTTTGAGAATTCTTACTAGATGCACTAGTGAAAGGGTCGGCAGGCACTGCCTTGACTTTCTGATCTTTCCCAGGTGCAGAGTTGGGAATAGAAGGAACTATTCTGGCATGACGGGGCTATCCCGATTTTCTGTCTTGCTGGAACTCCCCTCGGTTGGAGCGGGGAAAGCATCATCCACAACTTTAGCCATAACTACGAATACCTGCTGCTTATTCATCCCCCCGGCTTTCAAAGCCTCAACTGCCCACAGCAGTTGTTCAACGAGATCAGCACTTGTTCCCACTTTGTTCTTACCTCTGGCCTCAGCTTGATCGAGGGTTCAGGTTGCTATATCAGAGCAAAACCCGGTTGTTATTGCCATGTTATGGCCATAGTTTGAGGCAGCCTCAGGTTGGCTGAGCTCGATCACAATTCACCCCAATAACGGGGGCTCCTACGGTACAAAATTCCCGGCGTAGGATGTGGTTGGTGGCGAAGCCAACATTCCGTAGGCGAGATCAGCCACAGATCGTTGAAGATCACCAATCATTCCCATCAATTCAAACGTGGTGGGCTCATGAGCTTGAAACAACTTGGGTTCCCAGATCGGGCGTGCGGCAGGCGACCTGGGCGGATGCGGTACATCAACATTGGTTTCATTCTGTAAGATGATTCCTTGGTCTAATGCGGCTGTCATAACCACAATTTTCTTTGAGCTTTGGGTCATCATAAGTCCTCTTGAACTGAACGGAGATGATGGATCAGATGTCTATCTTGCCTTAGCAAAGGAGACCACTGGCTATCTTGTACTAAATCTCTGAACTGAAAGAGAAAACACGTAGCATTTCTGTCAATCGTAGTACACAAGCATGGCTGAATAACTATACTCTACTCATCGATCATCGTTCCCCAAAATCATCTTCAAAATCAATCGATATCCGCAGATATAATCGATTCTCAAATTACATCGATGCCTCGGGCGATACTCAGACTTGCAAACTGATATATGCATTCCCTGTAGAGGTTAACTCAAAAAGCATATAACAAGCAAGCAAGAGTCAAAACACCCCTATGTTGGGGTAGGGTTTCCCTGTCCTATTTTGTCAGGAACTAGGGTTTCACTACGCACGCAGTTGTTTCCAACAACCTATAATCGGGTAGCAACCTGTCCTAACTTGGAATGGTCACTATAGATTTTGAATATGCACTAGGTCGAATGGTCAAAAGGGTGCCCCGGTGACAACTGGGGTTTGTGTTCCCATCGTGGCAGATGTAACCGTCACTTTATGGCACGCTTCTCGAAGCGAGCCTCCGGCAAACTGTTCAGGAATAGCAGATGGCAAACACTGTGACTTAGGCGCACCAATGCACATGCAATGCAAAGAAACACATAAGTGTAGTCAAAACAAGATATCATGAGTTCGAGTCAAGCTCTCTAAATCCCAAGCAAAGTCGCCAGAAACTGTAGACGCGCCCGTGGGCCTCATGCTACAGTTCGGACTCGATTGGTCACGGTTCTTAATCTGATCTCGCAAAGTGCAATGCGAGATTGATAAATCACCAAAGAGTTCAAATCCGGCAAATCGTTTTTTAAAACAGATTTTTTTGAAAGAAGTGCCAAACATGGACTACTTTGCCAGATACAGAGTCGCCACCTAAATATTTTTTATGGAGGAATGTAGGAAACCCTTACTCGTTTGCCTAAGGCCACGTGTTCGTCATCACCAAAGTTGCCTCGGCTCGGGAACTTGGGTACGATTGGGGAAGGTCAGCTATGAGCACCCCCGCTCGCTCGATCAAAGATCGGCCTCTACTAAACATGATATCTTGTTTTGAAAACTTATGCGTTCTTATTTCGGTTAATTAGCTAGAATTTACTATGTGATGCGCGCAACACACAAGTATAGACTAGATCGCCTAATTTGGAACAAAGCATCGCGTATCCGCTCGTTTGGAAAATGGTTTGAAATTTGCTACTCGCGAGTAGGCTAAAACACGGATTTCAATGAGTCGTTCCAACTCACACAATGGAACCTTCACCCACGTGCATTGAGCTTTACATCACATAAGCATATAGAAACATGGTAAGCATGCTGTCATGTTAACATTCACACTTATGCAAGATGCTAAAGCATAAAAAAGCTTACCAAGTACTCCGAGCCAAAACAAAAAACTTGTTAGCAATCAATGTATGATCCAAGTCCATGTTAAGTGACTAATACATCGCATACAAAATGCAACTAGAATAGGCTCGGCTAATCCTAGGATGGCATGTGGAATGCAACAAATAACATGTATTCAAGTTAGATTCGAAATACCATGCAATTAGTATGATGCGTCACGCCCGGTGCATGCAATACAAATGAATGGATACACGCATGCATAGCATAAGGATGCTAAATTAAATATGCCCTAATACTAACCATAAAAAGCAGGTAAGTAAAAGGGAGAAAGAAGTGGGGATTGGAAGACATGCATCACACGCACACACACTTATTACAAATTCGCCCTCGCTCGGAGGGACCGAAAGAATAATACAATTTAATCAACTAACAAGCTAATTAAATAGTTACAAACCAATTAACTAGTTAAGCAAATTAACTAAGCTAATAAAGCGATAAAACAGCCTCGGGAAGAGGGTCCAATGCATGCATGCTCGACTCCGCTCGGAAATCCACCACCATGCACAAGCTGCCTCTGTTTGCACTGTTTTATGCCTCTGAAAATTGCTCAAGTCCCAAGGAGCACTCTCTGGACACTGTGGGGTGCCACCGGTCATGAGGAATGGTCACCAGCCATGGGAAAGTGGTCATCGACCATCTATTGAGCTCTCGGCCACCAATTCATGGCCGGCCGGCACTGAGTGTAGTCGGTCGGCCATCTATGCCTACAGAATCCTATTTTGACAGCAGCAGAGGGCAAACATGGCATGGCAATGCATTTCAAGCAAATGTGTGCACCAACACCCTCCTTATCATGTTCATGACTCAAAAGAGGATGGTACTCGATTCTCGGACCACTAATTGCGCATTTCAATGCGTGATGGCCCAAGAAACCAAGTGTGCCATTTCAATGTAGAATGAGATGCACACAAAACAATCAAGGGGGCCGAACCTCTATCATGGTGATTTCAAGAGGCAAGACATGTATGCCAAATGCAATCCTAGCATGCGGGCTAAGTATACAACATGAACATGTGAACAAATATGCAAGCCAACAAACATGCAAAGTGTAACTTAACCATGCAAGCATACAAAATGCAACATGGACAACAAGTTAAGTATAATGCATGCAAAATGCATTACAACCTAAGTATACAATAACATCTCATATAGCTCAAGCAATGCAACTAAATGCAATATGGTTAAACATGTGTCAACAATGCAAGTAATGAGCATGGAAAACACTATGTAACCAAGGCATGCAAACATGAAGCAATGTAACAACATTTGAGCAACATGCAAATGGTGGACTTAGACTAATATGAACAAGTCTCAACCATGTCCAAATCAGTAGCCAAATGCTATGGAAATGAGGGCCAAAACACATACAAACATGCATGCACACATGGTCCAACACTTGAGGATCAAAGAGCAACTTTTAAGCACACTTAAAAGAGGCAAACATGGGCATATGGCAAGCATACTAAGCTCTAAAAATCATGTTAAGGATGGTGCCAAACCAACTAAACAAGACAAACAGGGCATGCAACTATGTCCAAAACTCAAGACAAGCCAAAGAAGTATTGAACTACACTTAGCAAAACCAAATATGACATGAGTTAAACAACCAAAATCAGAGTTTTAGCATGTTAAAACAAAGCCAAAAACACATTGACATGGCATCCTAGAGGCCTAAACATGATGGCATACGCAATGACACTTTCATGGAACATGAAACATAAACTCTTTAAGGCTCTAAAGGAGCATCAAATGTAAGCATGCTAAATGAACTGAAATAGCATGGTAAGTGGTGCCAAACCACTAAAACAAGCTAAGTAATACATGCTCAACACTCGCACACCCAAGGCTAACAAGCCAAAATGCAAGGTGGCTATACAAAGGATGTCATGGATGGCCAAAACAACCATGAACAGACCTTAAGCATACTAAAACATGCATAAAAGCTTCACAAAGCTTGGCCAAAACAAGTAAGCACAGTAGTCTAAATACTAAGTAGGCAAGTCAAGCATAGTGTGTCTAAACCAACTAAAAAACAGTGCTATATTATGACAAAATAAGCACAAATACTAGCTAAGACATGGCCAACATGATCTCAACAATGGTGCTCACACATGAGTCTAAAATGGTACATATTGAAGGCAACAAGGAGAGGGCCCTCTCCTTCTTAGGACCTTAAAGCACCATCCCCACTACTGAAATCCCTCTGGATTTCAGTGGTGAGGAGGCCAAGACAAAATAGCACAAAAATGGGGCCAAACAAGGCCTAGAAGGGGTCAAACAACCCTAAATACCAAAGCAACCTTAAATAACTATTTTAAGCACTTAAAATCAAAACTTTTATATGTTATAGACTAAGCTTAAAAATAGATGCAAGGACGGCTAAAAGCCTATGCAAAAAAAGGATATTTAAAGGGAAAGTTCTTACCCTTGTAGACCTCTTCAAGAACAATGCTCCAGCAGCCTTCCTTAGGTCTAAATCAGCTCAAAACCCCTTAAAATCACTCCTTAGCACCTCAGTAGCCAAAGGAAAGTGTAACTCTAGGTGTTTGTGTGCAAAACTATGAACAAAACACCTTAAGGCAAAAAAAAAGAGGGAGATATAGAGATAGTGTAACGACCCCAAAGTGCATATAGAAAGTTATCCTTATTTAATTAGGGGTTAATGTGTTTGCTATTGGAATTGAAGAACTATCCGTTGGTTTATGCCTTTGAAACTGGAATTGGTGACCTTTACCAAACAATCTGAAATTTTTCCCTCCGCTTTCGGAGTAGTTAGCGCTTCGGCGTTCTTTTGGGGTTTCGGTAATTTTGCGGTGAAAGTGCAGGAGTGGTGATTTTCCGCTCGAGCGTAGAAGTGGTCGCTCGAACAGACGGCTTTGTTGGTCTTCGCGCTTGAACGCAAGGTTTGGCGCTCGAGCGGGTCGCCTGGTTAAGTTTGAATTTCTGAGGCACGTTGGCTCATTTTTGACATTCTTATTAGTGTATTTGGAGTGTTTTTATTTTATTTTGGGGTATTGATTGAGGTGGTAATATGATGGTAAAGTAAGATTGGACCAAAAGCTTTAATTTGAATGATTCATCTACGATCAGCCGCCACTCTTTTGCCCTTTTCTTTTTCCACACTTTGAATTTGGATGTGAGGTTAGAACCATTGGAAAGCTTATTTTCGGAGCTTCAATTTAGACACAAGAACGACCTAAAACGGAGTCCGAATGGGAGAGTTACACCTGTTCAAAATTTCAAAATCTATGCTGGGTGCAGGTCCGCTCGAGCTGGAATAGGGACGCTCGAGCGGGAATAGCGGATACAGCAGCTTAAAATCGGGATTTTTAGATCATTTCTCACATTTTCTTTTTCCCTCTTCTTTCCTTTGTCTTAGGGCCGAAAAACCCTAGGTCCTTGATCTCCAATACTTCTATTTCCCTTGGGTTTGAGCAAGATCTTCCACCAAGAGGTGAAGAAGGCAAGAAGGTGAACATTTTCAACCGATTGGAATTTCGAAATTTTGGAGGATTCTTCTCAAAGCTTTGCTCCTTGCTTGATTCTTGAGGTAGGGGTTCTAGTTCTCTTCAATACCTACATCAATAGATAGATTTGGGGTATTTTCATTGTATAAATGTACAAATTCCCATTTTTGAGCATATAGTGTCTAGTATGAGAATTGGGGGTTTTAGGGTTTGTGATGTTGGGAGTTAAATTGGTGGGTTTAAATGATGGATTGGGAATCCTAGATGTAGAATCATTGGGGAAATTGGAATTAAAAGTGATGATTTAAGAAGTTTGATTTTTTTGTTAAAAATCCTCATTTTCCTTGAAACCCTAGGTTGATTAATGATGATAACCAATGAATTAGCCCAAATTGAAAGTAGAGTAATGAAAAATTACACACTCACCTCACACTCTCTGTCTCTCTATAACACTATATATCAACAAGAAGATGATTACACACTCACCTCACACTCTCTGTCTCTCTATATAGCTTATTCTTTCTCACTCACTGGTACTGCTCTCTATCTTTGATAGCTCTTATTATCTCTCAACTGAGTACCTCAATTTATACATATTGAGGCACTCCCTAATTGGTCGCCACCTACCCCTTCCACTAGCTAGTAGGGTAGGTGGAGTGGAAGAACCACCTTCAAGGTGGGTTGATATGGGTTGAAATCCAACACGAGCAACAGTGGAGGAGGAGGGAAAAGAAATACCAAGTTACAATCGAACCTTTTTTAAGTGAAGGATACCAAACATCAGCACATGCACGTCGCAGAATAACACAACCACCATGAAAAACAACATCAGCAATTTGGCTGATATCACTCTTCTCAATCCCCGACTGTAATTAAAAGAATAAATCAAAATAAAATAAAATATCCAAACTACATGAGGTAAATATAAGTAAATATACCTAACGGAAGTTTAGATTGTCATTATTATGCACTATTATTTCGCTATAGAATCGAGTAACTTCAACAGCAGTACTTTCGCGTGGAACATGCCCATGCCTTTGGCCAAACAAATATTTATTTTCTCAATTTTGGCAAACACCTTTTGCTCAGCATTGCCTAGAGGAGGAATGTTAGAACTCCAATTAGGAATATATTTCATTACATAAGTATCCAAAATAATTCCATATTTTTTTTTCCTCGATCTTAGTTCCAAAATGAAAATCGTCAAATTTTTTTTTCTCGATCTGGTTCCAAAATGAAGATAAATCAAGATATCCACTTTTTCACCAGAACACAACTGAACAAAAGATTAATTAGTCAAAGCTACACACGGAAAAAATATTTAAAAGAAATAACATATTTAACTTACTGATATTTTTTGTCCCATAAGTCCTTCAAAAAATGGGAAAACTCGTTCGAAAGCCCCTGATGTCTGAATAACTTTGCAGCCGTCCCCATTGGAAATCATTACCCTCTCTATAAGGCTTAACTATAACTTCAGTCATCAAAGAGTGAAAATCCCCAATGTCTTTGAAATTTTCATTATAAAGCTCTGCAAAAAAAAATTGAAATTTCAGTGATGCATTTCAAAAAACATAACCAAATAAAAAGAAAATAAAGAATGAGTTACAATATACCATTACTATGTATGGCCTTTTTGACCCAAATAAGTTTGGTCTTTTGGTTCACGACCGAAATTCCATCTAATAATCTAGTAGAGCAGTAGCCCAAAGAATATATTTTGCGTAATGCCATGTTAATATCACTAAATAGAAGCATTACTTTCGGTCGAATGTAACTCTACCAATCCTCGATAGGGCAAAACTTTTCAGACCAACTTCTGTATTCAGAATCGACATAGGAGAAAATATCTTGTTTGATTCTTTCAAGTAAAACTCTTTTGTCATCAACAAAATAATCCTCTGATGGAACTCCTTTGCAAATCCTCAATCTTTGCCGGGTAATCCATTGCTGCGATTATTTTGAAGTTAAAACTCTTGAGCGACATTGCAAAATCTTCAATTAGAAATTTGGAAAAAGTTTTTCCCATATTGAAATTCACCTTGATGACCTTGCAGTAGATATAAAATTTAAGCTCCTTTACTAGATGGGTCCGGAAATTCTTCCTTAGACCACGGCCAAACCGCGTGTCAGCAGCGTGGCAAGTGGCGTAAGCGGGAATTAGTCTTGACATGTAGCGCGTGGCCGTCTTTGTCCTTGAGGCAGCGTGTCCGTGCGTGTGCGATGTGGTAGCGTCATTGGAAGCTTCAGGACTCTTTTTTGCAGTTCCGGACTCCTCTCCGCCAGAGCTTCCTCCTGGTATGCTCGAAAGTGGATTTCATTCGCTTCGAAATCTGGGCACTTTCGAAAAAACTCGATTTTTCTGTAGGGCTCTCATACCACTTGTTGGGGATAGGGGCACACCGGAAACACAAACAAGTAATAACACAAAAGTTTTAGCGTGGTTGACAAACCGACCTCGTCACGGGGCGATAATACTATATATCAATAAGAGGAGGATTACACACTCACCTCGCACTCTCTGTCTCTCTATATAACTTATTCTCTCTCCTCACTCCAGGTTTTGCTCTCTCTCAGATAGCTCTCTCAGTTGCACTTATTATCGCTCAGCAAGGTACCTCAATTTATACATATTGAGGCACACCCTCGTGGTCACCACCTATCCCTTCCACTAGCTAGTGGGGTAGGTGGAGTGGAAACCACCTTTAAGGTGGGTTGAAATCAACACGAGCAACAGTGGAGAGGAGGAAAAGAAATACCAAGTTACAATGGAACCTTTTTCAAGTGAAGGATACCAAACATCGGCACATGCCGTCATGAGAATAGCACAAGCACCATGAAAAACAACATCGACAATTTGGTGATATCACTTTCTCAATCCTCATTTGTAATTAAAAGAATAAATCAAAATAAAATAAAATATCCAAACTACATGAGGTAAATATAAGTAAGTATACTGCGGAAGTTTAGATTGTCGTTATAGTGCACTATCATTTCCTTATAGAATCGAGTAACTTAAACAGCAGTACTTTCGCGTGGAACATGCTCATGCCTTTGGCCAAACTAATATTTATCTTTCTCAATTTTAGCAAACACTCTTTACTCAGCATTGCCTGGAGGAGAAACATTATAACTCCAATTAGGAATATATTTCATTATATAAGCATCCAAAATGATTCCATCAAACAATTTACGACCATGCACAATATCCCACAACTTCATTATAATTTTTTTTTTTCTGAGTACCGTTCCAAAATGAAGAATCGTCCAATAGCCAACAGATATCCACTTTTTCACTAAAACACAATTGAACAAAAGATTAATTAGTCAAAACTACACACGGACAATACATTAAAAAGAAATAACATATTTAACTTACGGATATTTTTTGTCCCGCAAGTCCTTCATAAAAAGGAAAAACTCGTTCGAAAGCACGGTCTACGAAATAACTGCGGTAGTCCTCATTGGAAATCAATACCCTCTCTATAAGGCTTAACTATAACTTCAGCCATCAAAGAGTGAAAATCCCCAATGTCTTGGAATTTTTCATTATAAAGCTCTGCAAAAAAAATTGAAATTTCAGAGATGCATTTCAAAAAACATAACCAAATAAAATGAAAATAAAGAATGAATTACAATATACCATTACTATGTATGGCCTTTTTGACCCAAATAAGTTTGGCCTTTTAGTTCACGACCGAGATTCCATCTAAAAATCTAGTAGAGCAGTAGCCCAAAGAATATCTTTTGCGTAATGCCAAGTTAATATCACTAAATAGAGGCATTACTTTAGGTTGAATGTAACTCCACCAATCCTCGATGGGGCAGGACTTTTTAGGCCAACTTCTGTATTCAGAATCGACATAGGTTAAAATATCTTGTTTGATTCTTTCAAGTAAAACTCTTTTGTCATCAACAAAATAACCCTCTACAATGGAACTCCCATTGCAAATCCTCTATGCTGTCAGGTAATCCATTGCTTTGCGATTATTTTCGAAGTCAAAGCTACTGAACGACATTGCAAAATCTTCAATTAAAGAGCTTGAAAAGGAAGTTTTTCCCATATTGAAATTCACCTTGACGACCTTAGGTAGATATAAAATTTGACTCCTTTACTAGATGGAGTGCGGAAATTCTTCCTCGAGGTGTGGATGCATTCTAGGCATACGTGGCATAGCTTGTTGGCCACTAGCAACCAATGTTGCCCACGAAAGATGATTGTGCCATAACTAATAAAATAAATAAAAAGAGAACAAAGTGTAAGTAAACTTCATAACAGAGTCAATATACGAATAAAAATAAACATAATAATAGTGCATGAGCAAATAAAATGATCAATATCATTACAAAAAAATAATTGCAAACAGTATTAAAACAATCTCAACCAGAAACAATATAAACTTATAAAAAATGACAAAACTACAGTTGAAAATAGCTAATAACAAAACACACAATGTAAATGATGATAACATAATATACAGAACAGAGCCTTGTTGTTAACTTTGTGAGACCTTGTCATTAATCATCACAGCACCACCATCAGACAATAGAAGAAAAAAGCAAAAGATAGAGAAGCGAAAGAGCAAATAGAAATAGTGGGCCGGAAGAAGAAATCTCGAATCAGTGAGCAAAGGCAAGCGGAGAAGACCGGCAAGGCTATAGGCGACGATCGGCGAGGTGAGGAGGAGCAAGAGGGGAGACGAACCGTTCTTTACAGGCTTCTTTGGGAAGCTAAGTTTAGAGCTTCTTTTTTTTTTTAGCGTTTCTATTTTAGCCCAAAAATGTTTGGAAAAATGTTTTTTTGGTTTTTTTTTTTACTAAAAGACAAATTGGTTACAAAATCCAAACAAAATATCACATCAAACCTCATAATCATTTCACTTTTTCTCTCACAAATATCATATCCAACCACAAAAAAACTCAACTATCTTCCCAAACAGAAAAAAAAAATTCCAATAAAATCCTACAACTAAAAAAACCTACAAAAAACACTCATTTCCCAAACACCCACAAAATAAGCGCTGATGAATGAGTGAGATGTGAGGGTGTGAATTAGGGTTAGGGTGTGAATTAGGGTTTGAGAAGAGTTTTTTTCTTTCTTTTTTTTTAAAAAATAGCCAATAAAGTTTAGGGTTAATTGTTGATAAATCTAATTTAAGGACATATAAGCAAGATTGCGTAAAACATCGTTTAATTTGTTAAAATTGCTCTCGCGGTTTAAACTTCAAAATTTATAATTCGCTTTCGAAATGGCTCCTCTTCGCTCTGTTATAGTTAATACATAAAGTATATATAATTTTTAATTTATTACAAATTAATAATTATTAACTATAAATCTTTCTCAAATCATTTTTTACTTTGATATTTCATTATAAGTTAAAAAATATATATGTATTAACTATAACAGAGAGAAGATGAGCCATTTAAAGAAATTTAATTTTAAATTCATCAAAATTTTAAAAAACTCATTCATCAGCGCTTATTTTGTGGGTGTTTGGGAAATGAGTATTTTTTGTAGGTCTTTTTAGTTGTAGGATTTTATTGAAAAAAAAATTTTCCTGTTTGGGAAGATAGTTGGATTTTTTTGTGGTTGGATATGATGTTTGTAAGAGAAAAAATGAAATGATTATGAGGTTTGATGTGATATTTTGTTTAAATTTTGTAACCAATTTGTCTTTTAGTGAAAAAAAAAAAACCAAAAAAATATTCCAAACATTTTGGGCTAAAATAGACATGATATAAAAAAAAGCTCTTGAAAAACTCATTTCCCAAACTTATTGTAAAACATTTATTTCTTTTCATTGGGTAAGTTCCTATAATGCCTTGGTTCTTATGAATCTTGACAAAGGTGTTTGCCAATTGAGATTAAATATTTCTTGGTCATTTCAAAGTCTATTTTGGGTGTTGGAAGAGACATATTGAAGAGCTATCAAAGAGATGCGTGCACATGGTGAGAAAGAATAAGCTATATAGAGAGAGAGAGTGTGTGAGGTGAGTGTGTAATCATCCTCTTGTTGATATGTAGTGTTATCACACTCACCTCACGTATCCGAAAAGAGCACGAAAAGCAAGCTACATACGCGTTCATCTGCTAAGAATCTTATGGCTGACCTCGATACATTTAATATATGTCTATGCATCATTTTAAGCACACCTCCATTAAAGACTTATTAAGATATAACACAAATGCATTCCCTTACCAGTAAAAAAAAGGTTTCTGGCTCTGTGTTTTTATATCTTATTATGAACTTTTCAACACCCATATAAGATTGCAGCTGAAGTGATACCAACACTAGATAAAGAGAGAGTACTGTCACATAAGCAATTGAATCAAATGTATAGCTGTACTAGGCTGGTTAATGATGTATATAAGTTTTATGGGTATGCTTTGGATTCTTGAAGGTGATACTCTGAACTTCCTTCCTAATATATCATGTGAAGGTTCTAAGAACAAAAATGCCTAGAGGGGAACAATATTGCCAATAGGTGAATGTGGAATTGAGTACATAAAAGCTGCACATCATTCACAATAAACATACTACATGTTTGAGTTATAACTAGTGTGCATTTGAAAAACTGAACATCATGTAGACCTATGGTGGTGATATAACAAACCTTGCAATTTTATCATCACTTTTACTGTAGGCTGTCAGGATGACCACAGGTATGCCTTCATTATATGCATCATCTATAAAACTGCAAATGAAGGCAACAAATATGCTCAAAATTATTGATGTCACAAAGAAGATTGATTAAATAATAAAAGTATTAATGACAGTGATCGTAATAGTAATAATGCTGTAACAAATTAATACATCAAAATGACACTCACTAAACACAATGCAGAGTTCTTTTTTCAACAACTGATCCATAAGGGTGAAGTCACCATTAGCCATTGAATTAATCATGACTAGAGAATGGTCATAAAATTCAAGTTGTATCTTGATGGTTTTGTTTTCCTTTCCTTTTGGACGGACATCTTGTTCTCCTTCGTCCCTTTGTAATCTTTTCTTTCTCGGTATTAATATTACTTTTGGTTGCTGATTTTAAAAAATCAAGTTTCAAATGCAAGTCAAACATACTACCAACCAATCCCTATTGAAAAAATATAATGAATCGAATTCCTCAAAACTCAGCATTTTTAATCCAAATAGACAATTGAATCAACAAATTAAAAAACTCCAAGTATAATAATGAAAAATTATTTTAGTATCTGACAAAGACGTAACAAACACCAAGGCACTAGGAAAATTTACCTATAGTGTTAGCATGTAAGGGAAAGGTATCTATGCTTCTACTATGATAAATCAATGGAGGCCTTCAGTTTTAAAAGCAGATAGCTAATGCTATGAGAATAAATGTGACAGATCAGATTACATGAATTAAATATATGAGGAATGAACTACTCACTCTTCAACACCCGGTCTTAAAGGTAAACTTTTTGATATCAGCAAATCATCCAATGCATTTTTCTGCCAACGGTTAACAAATAATTCAGCATTTTGCAGTACCAAACTCCATGCATCTTAATTTTAAAAAGGGATAAGTCAAAAAAATTGTTTTGTTCATAAGCACATTAATGAAAGTGGACATGACATTCTGAAGCTTAATCGTTCTGAGGAAAGCATTTATATTAAAGTGACCAAATACGATTTTAATGATTTGAAAGGACAGCAGCGATAAAAAAATTAACAGAAGCAATATAGATCACAATAGAGAATATATTTTCATGGGATGGTGCAATTAATATGTACTTTTTACATCCAGAACAAGAACTTAGTACTTGATGAGGTACTCTGGTAAAAAAAAATACAAATGCAATTTGCCATGTAGAGCAATATGATGAAAGTACAATGGATTACATGTTTTGATCGATGTTATGTATTGGATGCACACTGGTTTACAATGTTTTACACATTTATTTCAAATTTAAAAGAATTTCAAAATTTCGTACTCCCATTTGACTTTGAGCTATTTCATAATTTTATTGTTGAAGAGCTTCATCAATTCAACTTTCTTATGAAAATAAATAAACTAAAAAAATCGTTAATGTTGATTGGGATTTCTTTATGATCACAATTCACAAGTTTCAAATTTTTTATTTCACCATATTAATAATAAGGATCTTATCAAAATTCGCTCACCCCACAGCCCAAGCCCTCAATCCCAAAAGAAACCAATATATATATAAAGAAAAAGGAAGTTTATACAATCAATAATGTGGAAAAATAGGAAGAGACACACAATCTGACAAGAATTTGACTAAAACCAAAGAAGAGAGCATGTTTAGAACAATTAATCAAGTCAAAACATCCTATCTGCTACATCTTTGCTGATTATTATTGGGTATACCTTTTCTCGCAGAACACTTTTCATGAATGATCCCTTCTCACTTGTGGGCAGTGAAGTAGGCCAACCAATCTGCATAAGGAATTAGCAGTAGGAGACAAATCTTATAAAAAGAAAGAAAGAAATTGCAAGGATTTTGTAAGTAATATCTACCAGGTTTTGATTTTTCCTGAAAATAAATATGAAGAACTCACCCTATTAAAATACAAGATCAACATCCTTTCCTCATCACTAGCACTCTTTCTAGAAAGAAATAAGCACAAAAATTTACAAGATGACGAACAACATACAATGGTCATTAAGATTTAAGAATGCTGAAGAAGTCCAATACTACAATTATAATGGAGAGGGAAAGTGGGATCCAATACATGGACATGCGACACAACATGGATAAGCAAAAACAAAATTTCAAAAAATGTAAGACACGACACGCGGGGCATGCACAAAATATATAGTTTTATATATTTATTATATGTCACATATAAAAATAACCAATTATTATACGTGGTGTATACAAATATTTAATACAATGATAAGAACAAAATGCAATCTAACACAAATTTCTAAAATCTAAAAGAGGAGAATATGTATAAATTTACATTTTTTTTTATCATTAAATTCCAAGTTATTTTATTTAAACTTGTAATGTGTTCCATGTGTGTCTAAGCAATACACATGTTCCCCGAATTGTCTGAAGCATATCCAGTATAAAATTTTAAACAACAGTGGGACATGTTTGCATATGTATCCAATAGGTGTCCTGTCAGTGTCTAACATGATACACCACCTTCTTAGAAGTGTCTGTGCTTCTTAGTTTTCAGCTGTCAATGCACTTAGCACATAACAGTAGGAAGTCATATGATGCAACTCATTTGAAGGTCAAAATCAATTCCTGCTGCTGTCGTTAGAATTTCTGTCTTGAGCACAGTAGAACCTTGATTAAAAAAACCCATGGTTTGAAGTACAGTTTATCTACTATACATCACACAAATCACACCTTAGAAGGTCTAGATAGATAGGTTCGGTCCAGTTTGCACAGTCCAGCCCCAGCTTTCGAAATGCTGACATTATTAAAAAAAAAAAAAAAAAGAGTCAAATTCATAAGATATAGTCACCAACTAATTGTGATGTTTTGGATGCATCATTAATTTAAACCAATTCAATCAAAATCTATAAATTTACACCTGCACCTACATTGAAGGCTTGGCGATCGCCCAAGCGATACACATCCATTAGGACCCTGAACAAAATGAAATGCATTAGGGAAAAATCTTCAAGCAATACTAATAATATTAACCCTATGCATTGAGTATATAATTGTTTTGATATGCATTGAGTATATAATTGTTTTGATAAAGTCTCTATGCTACAAGAGAAAATGAAACAAAAAGCAAGAAAGAACAATATTGGCTGTATTTTTTTCTTTCACTTCAATTTCCACAGTATTTCTTTAGAAACATCATTTTTACTGATGTGTAAGTTTTATAGAACAAAGAGAAAAGGGGACTACAATGTCGAACTGAAAATACAAAAAATGTATAAATGATTGTTCAAGGTTAGAGGTTGCGCCAAAGAGGGAGAAGAAAAAAAAGAAGAGAAAGTTGTATAAGATAATTCAGTCATGTTTGACCTATGCTTGTAGATGACATCTTGTCCTCTCGTTGCACTCATTTTCTTTTTTAAGAAAATTTTCTTTAGCTGCCGATCAGTCTGAAGTGGTGAGCACTAGAAGAAGAAACCAAAAAAAATACCCATTGAATAAAATACTTCGCCAACTTTGCTGCAGCCACAATATCCATTGTTTAGGATTAACATGAGTTGAAAAAAACTTTTGAGATTCTTAACATTTTTCATAAATACTTCCCAGATTAGGAAGCTTTCTAGAGTTTGTTTCCCAGAAGAAGGAACAAATAAAGGGAAAAGAGAAGTAAGGTCGACACAGATAGAAATCAAATAAAAATTAATGCCATTTAATTTAGCTGATGCTAATTGATTGGGACACAAGACTTTTAGCTTAATTTGGTTTAATTTAGCACACAAAACAAACTAAAAACTGGGTTATGCAACTAAACATTATATAGACCTATTAAGAATTTAGTAATATACATAAACAGAAAATCAAAACATTGCAAACTTGCATATATATATATAATAAAATGCATAAATAAAACAAAATTAGTATCACCAAAGTAACCAATATTCCAAAGGAACACACGATATGCACCAAAAATAAACAACAAACTAAACAATCAAACTTGAGTATGATGCAATAAAATTGTATTGTGTGGGTCCAAATAGTAGTAGCGAAAAATTCAGATTATCACCCTTCAACTTCAAGAAGAACAGCGAGGTCTTGAGATGGGTTCTGTTCAAAAGAGCTGGACGAAGAGCTCAAGGCCACGAATTGCTTGAACTGCAAACTTTTGCCGGGAAAATTGAATTTCCTCGAGAAAGTAGACGAAAATAGAGGGAGAAAACGGAAATGGTTTTTGGGGAATTCATGGAATTTGCAATTGTAGTTGATGAGAGGAGTATGCAGAATTGGATAGGAAGCGGTTTCCATGGCAGCAGAGGAAAGTTTTTGTAGAGACTGTTAGTACATCCACATTTACTGTAACCTAGCAGCCAAAGGTTTTCCTTTTGAAAATTCTCAAGTCCTCCTGTTCGCCTTTGAACAACAATGCTTGATAGATACCATATTTTGTCCCTACAAATACAAATACAAATACATTTACAATGATAAGGTGGTGAATTTGAGTGTATAGTCAACTAAAAATTGATATTTATTAAATCACATTTTTATGGGAAAAAAATTAAAATCTCAAATATTTTTTCATTTTGAAAAATAGAAAATGATGATATATATATATAATTTTTTATATATTATTTTTAAATTAAGAGGTTGTTTGAAATACACTATTTTAGTATATCTTTTTATTTTGTTTAGGTGATATTATTTTTTATTTAAGTCACATCACCTCTTTATTATATTATATTTCTTTTTATAAAAAGTCAAAAAATATATTATTTATTTAGATCATCTCAATCAACCTTTAAAAGTCGTATGAAAAAATGTTGAAGATACTCTAAGGCCTCGTTTGGCAAGTAGCTTTTTTTAGTCAAAAAGTCACTAAAAAAACCAAAAGGCCAACAACCCATACCAAAAAGTCAAAGATTCTCTTTTCTCTCTACTTTTTGCACATCTTTTTGTAAAACTAAAAAATCATCCCAAACATACTAGTTTTTTTTAGCTCATATTTTAGCCAAATAGCCAAAAAGTTACTAAATTAACTTGTTCTCAAACGAGGCCTAATTCTCAAATTTTTTATTTTTTTATTTTTATTTTTGTTTTTTGGGGATTGAGAAAGTACTTTTCATTAATTGTTTATTAAATAAAAAAAATTACTTTTTATGAAATTAAAAACTTATCAAATTTTTTATTAAGTTATAATTTTATAAAAAATAAAAGGTAAATTACACTCATCTACTTTGACATTTGAAAAATACAATTACTTCTACACTTTTAACCTGATTACATATAGTTTTTTTTTTTTTTTAAGTTTTAATTTATATAACAGTTAGACATTTTTCATCAATAATTATTAGTCATATAAATAAAAAATTAATATTATTATTTATTTTTTATTAAAATATATATTTTATTTATTTATTTATTTTAATATCTACTCACTGGTTATATTAATTTCAATCGCTTTAATCATATTAAAAAAATTAATATAATTATATTAAAAATATATAATTAATTATATGTTTTTAGCATAATCTACCTAAATTAAAAGGGGATTTTTTTTAAGGTCCCTGATATTAAGATTTTATAGCATAAAAGACAACCAATATTTTCATAATGGCTAAGGTCCCTCAAATCAAACCAGAGAAAATTCAACTAGAGAAATTCTACGGCCCAAACCAGAAAATTCTCTGGAATCCGGAGAAATTCATCGTCGAATTTTCTCTTCTTTGATTGAATTTTCTCTGGACTTCACAAAGAAATTCTCTCCAAATTAGAGAAATTCCCAGAGAAATTTGTCTCATTAGGTGTAGAGAATTACTCTGGAATCAAATCAGAGAAAATTGAAAATTTCTCTGAAGAAAATTGTTAATTTTTGAAGCTAGACTTTACAAATACAAAGCAATTCACTGTGCTCCATTTGGAATACCTGTATATTCACCGTTACAGTGGCCCAAAGAGTGAAAGAGAGAGCTTTACATCAATGGCGTTTACTTACAAACCAGAGAAATTCTCTCTAATTTAATTTTCTGTGTTAATTTTCTCTGTGTGATGGCCAGAGAAATTTGTTCATTTTCTCTGGCCAAATCACATAGGTGGTGTTTGGGAACTTGAATTTGGGATTTTTTTTTTTTTTTCCACTAAAGGACAAACCTTTTGCAAAACCAAAAAACACACATCCAAACAAAATATCACATCCAATCCCATAATCATTTTACTTTTTATCTCACAAACATCACATCCAACCATAAAAAAACCCAACTATCTTCCCAAACACAAAAAAAAATTTATCCAATAATATTCTACAACTAAAATAACCTACATAAAAACCCACTTCCCAAACACCCACATACTCACCCTGTGATTTTCTCTAACCAGACTACGTACTCATCCCTCATCTCTGTGTTAAACAACAATTAACAACTAATACTGAAATCAATTTTCTTTTACAAACACATTCATATAATCCGTACACAAACACACACACACACATGTATATATATATGGTACCTTAGATTTGGAAAATGAGACAATGTAAAAGGCACTGTTGGCTAAATCGAGGATAATGTTTATGGAGTAATCATGGGCTCCAGAAGAGGTCTTATGCTTTGCAAGACAACCTCCTTATTGTACCTAGAATCAACGAGAATTGCCCCAGCAAGAGATTCAATGATATCTCCAAGTACCTGTATCGTAACATGAATATATTTGATGTTTGTCTTGAAAGAGAAGTATAGAAGTTACAACAACATAAAAATAAAATGAAGCCAATCAACATCACTATAAGCAGAAGTGGAATTGATTTGGAGTTGACACACATTTTAGAATTTTCACATTACCTATAAAAAAATTAAAAAATAAAAAGAATAAAATTGTGCCAAAATATTAGATACAGTGAACATTTGACTATTGCAACAACTTGTCCTGTATCAGAGCAATGCAGTCCCACCAATTCAAGGCCGTGATTTTTTTTAGACTATGAAAACAAAGTTCCGATCTTTTTGAACATTAAACAAATAGGTTTGATTTATATCAGACACACCCTTAAAGAGCATTTGTCAATGCCGCTCACTGCAGGCTCACAGAACATTATTATTGAATTCCATCTCAAAACTAACCATTTACTCTGTTCTTAAACTACAACTGTATTAAGTCTATTTCAGAACTTTATTTAACAAAATGCAACACAGAGAAAAATGATTGCGGTAAAAGGATAAATAAATTGGCTTGTAACCAATATTGCAGACTAACCTTAGGAAAAGTCGTCTCAGATTCCCATCTAAAAGTTGTTTCCAACGATAATTGCTCAAAATTCTAAACAGTTGCAACTATGTCCTTGTGAAGCGATTGCGAGGCATGGAGAATGTGTTTATGCAGACCAAATTTAATTGTAAATTGAGCGTAACAATCGTTGTTCACAGAAACTGACCTTAGATCAGTTAATAGCCCAGACGATCCAAATTGAGAGAGAATCGAGCGAGGGTTTATGTGGAATCCGTGGCCGTCGATGACTGTACTGATTGTGTAGCCATCTTCGTATGCGATGTTACTGTCAGCCATGGAAACTGAAGGAAAATATTTCAAAAATTAGGGAAATTATGGAAAGTGAATTGAAGCACAGAAGAGGAGATATACATACATACATACATACCTTGAAGGTTGAAGAGAAGGAGAGAGAAGAAGAGGAGTGAAGAAGCCATGATCGAAACCCTAGTTTCTACCGTCTCTATCAAACCCTAATCTACCACTCATTTCTCTTCTCTGCTACTCTCTCCGATCAACCAGACCTAATTCTCGAATTTGAAGACAAAAATACATATAGAGATCGAGGAAAAGGAGGAGGATCCTCGAAGTCGGAGGACGTCGGTGTTCCGTTGGATCAGAAACGAATCAACGAGGCATTAGATAAATAGTTGGACAAATTTCTCTGTAAGGGGTGGGATTGAGAGATTTATAGCCATCATAAAAATAATGTTGGCGACCTGTTGACCTTTTATATTAACCAGCGATCGGGCAAAAGCGATGCGTGCGTATACTCGTCTAGAATGATGATATGAATTTGATGTTATTTTTTTTTAATAATATATATGTAAATTATATGAATAATTATGTACAATAAAAAATGTAATATTAATATATTTGATAAATAAAATATGTACACATCTTTTAAAAAAGGGATTTTTATTGATAAGTCCAATTTAGAAGTGTTTTAACCTAAGAAGTCCATGAAGGAATTTTTTAGCCCATTTAGTCCCATGTATGTATAGTTTTATTCCATAAAGTCCATTTTCTTGATTTACACTATTTTCTTGGACACTTATACCCTTATATTCAATTTTGATACCCTTATAAATATTTTTTGAAGGATTAGCAATTTAATGATGTGAAAATTTATATTTTAAAATTCAAATTGGTAGAAATGTAAAATTAGCGAGTAAATTGAAACCTATTTGACCCGAAAAGGCGGGTGGCCCGTTGACAATGTGAATATTCACATTGACATGTTAACATTCACATTGATAGGAGTGTAAAATTAGCGTGTCTCGTGGCCGAAACCGCGGCGGTACGCGCCAGCGATCGGCGACGGCATTAACAATGTGAATATTCACATTGACGTTAACATTCACATTGATAAGAATATAAAATTGGCGGCTGACCGGGCGGCCCGGGCGGCCGTTGACAATGTGAATATTCACATTGACATATTAACATTAATCTGAGTGTAAAATTGGCTCTGTCCGTGGTGGCACGAAAACCCATGCGCCCGACATGGCGGAGCGGTCCGACCCGTTGATAATGTGAATATTCACATTGATATGTTAACATTCACATTGATAAAAGTATAAAATTAGTCCGCGACCCATGACCAAAGCCGCCAATGACCGGGCGGCGGCCGTTGACAATGTGAATATTCACATTGATATGTTAACATTCACATTGATAGGAGTATAAAATTAGCACGCCTGGCTGGCTACCAAAATCGCGGCGGTGTCGCGGCGGCGCGTTGACAATGTGAATATTCACATTGATAAGAGTATAAATTGGCAGTAGGGCGAACAAAGCCACCCGGCCGGGCGGGCTTGGCTCGACCCGTGACAATGTGAATATTCACATTGACATGTTAACATTCACATTGATAGGAGTGTAAAATTAGCCGAAACCGCGCACATGGGCCATGGGCGGCAGCTGGCCCGGCTTGTTGACAATGTGAATATTCACATTGACATGTTAACATTCACATTGATAAGAGTGTAAAATTGACCCATGACCCGGGTGGCAGCCCGACCTCGCGGGCAGCGGCTGGCAATGTGAATATTCATTGACAAGTTAACATTCGCATTGATAGAGTGTAAAATTGGCATGACGGTGCATCGGCTGCACTTGACTCGGCGGGCTTGGCGACCGTGACAATGTGAATATTCACATTGACATGTTAACATTGATAGAAGTGTAAAATTTGTCCGCTGTCCGAAGTTCGCCCGCAGCTTGGGGTAGGCCCGGACCCAAACCTGGGCCGCCCCGGGCCGCCAATGGGACGCGAGTCAATTTTACACTCTTATCAATATAAATGTTAACATGTCAATGTGAATATTCACATTGTCAATAGGTCGGGCCGGGCCGGGCCGGGCCTAACTCGGGTCGCCCACGGGCCGTAAGCGGGTGTCGGGCAGCCACGGGGCACGGGTTAATGTTACACTCTTATCAATGTAAATGTTAACACATCAATGTGAATATTCACGTTGTCAACGGGCCGGGCCTAACTAACTGCTTTCAGTCAAGCTTACGGGTCACAGGCCAATTTTACACTGTTATCAATGTTAATGTTAATATGTCAATATGAATATTCACATTGTCAACGGCCGTACCGGCAAGCGGCCGCGTTAAGCCGAGCCACGCGGGCCAATTTTACACTCCTATCAATGTGAATGTTAATATGTCAATGTGAATATTCACATTGTCAAAGGCCGGTTCGGGCCGTCCACCGTGGGTTCGCGGGCGCCACGGACGAGTCAATTTTACACTCTTATCAATGTGAATGTTAACATGTCAATGTGAATATTCACATTGTCAACAATGGCGGGCTTCGAACGCCGGGTCGGCGGGCTAATTTACTCTTATCAATGTTATTGTTTATATGTCAATGTGAATATTCACATTATGAGCAACGGTCCGCCGGGAGGCCAATTTTACACTCTATCAATGTGAATGTTAACTTGTCAATGTGAATATTCACATTATCAACTAGGCGCCTATTTTTTTTTTGGCTCATTCCGACTCAATTTTTTCAGCACCGAGCATCCACGAGGATCAACATGGGCCGGGCCCTTACACATTGACGATATGAACATTCACATTGACGGTGTGAACATTCACATTAGGGGTATTTTGGTAATTATATCACCAATAGGACTTATTGAAATATGAGAAAATAATGTGAACTAAATGGAACATAAGTAGATGAAAAGGGTATTTTGGTCTTCTTATCTCAAATTGGACCTAATGGAATAGTCAAAAAGAATATGGGTTGGATGGAATAAAACTCTTAGAAAATGGATTTATCAAAAAAGCTCCCTTTAAAAAATGTAATATTTACTAATTTTAACTAAAAAAATCTGTACAATAAAACTTTATATAAAATCTAAATTTGGTAAGATAAGATCGGAGATCTTGCAAATCTTGTTCAAAAAAAAAAAGATATATGTAAAAATTAGTTTGCTAATAATATACATTGATTAAATTAAAATTTTACGTTTTTAAAATGAGCCATAATTATACATATACATATTTTAACTAATAGACTACAATAATAGCATTGGTTTTATAATTGGAATATTATTATGTATAAAGACACAAAAGGTAATTATTTTGTTAATTTTTTATAAACAAAATTAAAAAATTAAAAACTTACATATTGACATAGATTGACATAATCCATATCAAATGTCACGTTTAATAATCTCTTCAAATTGTTTGGATGCAATTTTTGCCATAGATCTATGACAACATTAAATTACAAAAAATAAGATGGAATTGACAAAAAATGAAGTACATATAAATAAATATAAAAAAATTACATATAAATAAAAATAAAAATTGAATAAAAAAATTACATATTTGATTTTTTCAAGCATAAAAAAAGAAATTATATATTTGAAGCATTACAAACTCATGCAATAGAACTCTTTTAGAATTATTCAAGTTTCAAGCATTATACACTCAACATTCGTATAGAATACTTATAGTCAGAGCAAATAGGTGTCGATAGAGAATAATCCAAAAAATTTATTCGGAACAACACAAAGTTATAAAGCAACTTACAAAAAATATAAACGAAGGAACATAATAGTCAATTTTTTTCTCCAAGAAATCTATTAACATAATTTTTTTCTTTTACTTTTTAGTGAAGAAATAAAAAGTGTAAGTAATAATGGTACACACAAAATAACAAAACAGAAACTCATATTCTTGGAACACTTGCAGTAAAAAAGATTTGATATAATTATAATACAAAATTCATATTTTTTTTAAACACAAAATTCATATTTTTTTTAAACACACACAAAAGTAAACAAACAAATCTTTTTTTTCTTTTTTTTCTTTTTTTTTTTTTTTTGTAAAAACAAACAAAAGCTTGAAAAAGTGAAACATGAAAAACCCCAAATTATTTAAGTCTAAGTCTAAGTCTAAACAATTAAACTTGATAAGACAAAAAAATCAAAGACACTCATTTTATATGATTTTTTTAAGAGCAATGAATTTTATTTTAAATAAAAAACATAGAAAAACACATACACAAAATTAAGCAATCAAACAACCTAATTTTTTACCTATATTTTAAATATATTTTTTTATTCTTTTAAATTCAGAAACCGCACATAGCTTTAAACTTTTCTATTTTCTTCAAAATTGGGAATTTTTTTATTTTTTATTTTATTTATTTTTCATATTGGGCAAAATCAAATCCTTATCCATGCTCTCAACATTCGTATATTATTACAAACGGTTAAAACGCTGATTATATTAACAAATAAATCAAACCAATAATTTTAAAAAAAAATTATGAACACTGATTATATAAACAAATAAATCAAACTAATAATTTTTTTTTCTATAAATTTTTTTATACAAAGTATGATTACACAAAATTATGAACACTGATTGTATTAACAAATAAATCAAACTAATAAATTTTTTTTCTATAAAATTTATTTTTTTTTTTATAGAAAGTATGATTACAAAAAAAAATTGTAATTTTAATGGCACTGAATTTTATTTTAAATAACAAATACACAAAATTAAGTAAACAAACAAATCAAATTTTAAAATACTGAATTTATACACCCAAAAAAAAAAAACAGCTTAAAAAAGTGAAATGAGAAAAAATCCCAAACTGTTTAAGAACATTGAATTATTGAAGAACATTGAATTTTTTAAACACACCAAAAATTTAAGAACACAGTTTTTTTTTTTTTTTTTGAAACACACAAAATGAAGACAACAAACAAATAAATACTGATTTTTTAAGCAGACATAGAAAATTTAAGAACATTGATTTTGGTTTTTTTAAACACAGAGAAATTTTATGAACACCGATTGTATTAACAAATAAATCAAACTAATAATTTTTTTTTTCTATAAATTTTTTATAGAAAGCCCAAAAGAGAAGGAAAAGTTTGTGAATAGAGAGGGAACTCAGAAAATGGCTACCAGCAGCAATTGTTTTGTAAACGTGGAACTGCAGCATTTGTGAAACGTGGTTAGTGGAGGTTAAAGTGAACTAAGAAACAACAGCTTAAAAAAGTGAAATGAGAAAAAATCCCAAACTATTTAGGAACATTGAATTATTGAAGAATATTAAACTTTTTAAACACACACCAAAAATTTAAGAACACGGTTTTTTTTTTTCTTTTTCTTTTTTAAACACACAAAATGAAGATAACAAACAAATAAATACTGATTTTTTAAGTAGACACAGAAAATTTAAGAACATTGATTTTGTTTTTTTTTTAAACACACAAAGAAATTTTATGAATACTGATTCTATTAACAAATAAATCAAACTAATAATTTTTTTTTTATAAATTTTTTATAGAAAGTATGATTACACAAAAAAAATACAAAAAAAATCCAAGACACTCATTTTACATGATTTTTTTTAAGAGCACTGAATTTTATTTTAAATAACAAACACACAAAATTAAGTAAACAAACTAATTTAATTTTAAAATAATGAATTTATACACAAAAAAACAAACAAAAGCTTACCAATAGTACACTTACAGTGTTAGATGATTAGTCCACAAGATTGAATGTAGTTGATTAGTCTTTCTCCACCAAATAAAAAAAAAAAAAGGAAAAAGTTGTTTGAATAGTTGAATAGTGTTTTCCCAAAAGAGAAGGAAAAGTTTGTGAATAGAGAGGTAACTCAGAAAATGACTACCAACAGCAATTGTTTTGTAAACGTAGAATTGCAGCATTTTGTGAAACGTGGGTACTGGAGGTTATTCAGTTTGTGAATTAGTAATTTATCATCTTACCCTTAATTAGAAACTGATATAAGTGTAAAAATAGTATAATTATTTACAGAGTTAAGGTCATTTCAGGGAGAATGGGAAAAAATTTCTAAGACAATGGCTTCAAGACTCCAAAAAAGTTGTTCCCTTTTAATAATAGAATAGATTTTCCCAAATTTAAAATATGAAACTTTGGATATGATTTTTTTCATGCAGTTATAAATTAAGGTTATTTACACAAAAACATTCTAAATTATTAAGAAATATTATTTTGACTCATAAACTATAAAAACATAAAAATTGACTCTCTAAATTATTGAGAAATATCATTTTGACCTTCTAAATTATAAAAACGTATAAATAAACTTCTTAAACTATAAAAACTATCAATTGGACCCCTTAATGAAATAGGTCAAAATAAAACACATCAATAATTTAGAGGATATATTTATATTAATAATTTTATAATTTAGAAGATCTATTTATACATTTTTATAATTTAAAATAAAATAATATTTTTTAATAATTTATAAAATTTATTTGCACATTTTTATAGTTAAAAAAATTAAAATAATATTTTTTAATAATTTATCAATAAATTATAGACAAGCTCAAGCGGAGTGTCCCCTAACTTTGAAAAATGTTTTAGACCTCTAAATTGTGAGCTCCAGAAGAGCTCTAACCTGTGGGCCCCAATGTGTGATTTGATGTTTTGGCCTTCTTTTTTTTTTTTTTTTTGGTTTAGGTTGCCACATCACTAGTGCTCTTGTCAGAGCTCTTAATCACCACTGCCCAACTTTATAGTTGATATGTTGACCGAGGGACGGAGACCATGTGTGAGTTAATTGAGGCTACAGCCCATCTTGAGACTATCATGCATGCGGAGAAGAAGAGGACAAGGGGCTCCAAGAGGAGTCAGGATGGCTAGGGAGACAGTAAGAAGTAGAGGGGTTCTAATCCCCAGTAGTCCTAGGGGGCACATTCGAGGTCTACCTATCCAGTACCGAGTTCGGGTTCTGGGAGAAATGGTCAGGGAGACATTACCTGTTTCAAATGTGGTCAGTTGGGCCACAAGTCTTCAGCTTGTCCCATAAGGAGGAGGCGTGAAAGCATCATCTTCGGCTCGTTCCCAAGGCCAGAGTCAAGGCAGAGGCCAGCCGCTCACTTGTTATCAGTGTGGGCAGACAGGGCACTTGAAGAGGTTTTGTCCATAGTTGGGTGGCACACCTAGTGCGTCTGGTTCGAGGCAGACACAAAGCCACCAGCCAGCGCAATTAGTACAGGCCTCGAGGGCCAATTAGGGAGCCTCTTTGGCTTAGTCCATGCAGCAGTCTTATGCTCCGAGGGGTGAGCAGGTAGATCAGAGACCTACTGTAACGCCCTCAAATAAACCCATAAATCAACCAACAATAACATGCTCAGACATAAGAAAATAAAGCATAATTATATTCCATCAGAATAATATTTACAAAATGTATTACATGTTGACATCAAAAGTAAATGCCCTAAGGGCTTACAACTTTCCAAGTCAACACTTGGTTACAAAAAGAGAGTGCTAAATCTATACAAAGAAGCCCTTGGCTTGATATACATGTAATACAATCAAAAACCCAAAACAGTTCAACAGTTCCAAGCCTCCTGCCACGCCCTTGGAGGTGGCATACTACTGCACGAAAATGATGTCCCATATAGGGTGAGTCACGGCCAAAGAGAAATATACTAAACCAACTATAAACAATGACTAAAATAATAGCATTCACAGATAGTCCATACTTATATTCCAACTCATGCCATACTCTTTGTTTCATGACAATCATAACCATGTTACATTTCACTTTCCGTTTCTTATTCAACTTTGAGTTTGAAAACAAGGCTCAGAACCTGGCCAAATAATTTATCGAGATCATAACTCATTACTAAAACACTTTCGAAATTCTTGACGGATACACATTTTGGTGTTGTATCATTTACACATAAACCACTTCCTTACTTTACAAGTGATACACATTTTGGTGCTGTATCGATATAACATAGAAACACTTCTACACTTCACAATTGATAATGATATACATTTTAGTGTTATATCACATCAAACACACACTTTTATACTTCACCATGATACACATTGTAGTGCTATATCAATATCACACAAATTCCGATTTAGAGGTCCATCCTCTATCTTCCCCTAAACCGTGGAATACATCCCCTATCTCCTCACACACAACACAATGTATATAAACACATATCATATACATAATCAATCAATACATATAGTTAATGTATTTTTTTAACCGTCATATTCGATGACACATTCCATTGATTAGTTTTAGTTTGCCTAATCATCATGCATTGTCTACAACAATCAAGACTATCCTCCACGATAGCCCAAAGCAGTTATTTCTAAACAAGAAATAAATGCACCAAACGGATAAAATATCAACATTTGTCTAGGTGAGCGATAAATTAATCCAACTACACCCTTTAATCCCAAACCTTTCCAATTTGAATATTTCTTATTCAATTTCTCATTTCCCAAAATTAATTATACAAATTAATTTATCAACAATTAGGGCTTTTCCCCATAATTACAATACCAACCCTAAGGTTCCATTTACCAATGTATTACATACATAAAGGTTTTAAACTTTGAAAACCCCTCTTTTGATAATTACACCGTGACCCTAAACTTTCTCGAAATTACCCTACAAACCCCAACATATCGAAATGTCAAAATTTAAAGACAATGCTCATAAGATGGAGTAGGATATCCCTACCTCGAAGTTAGAGCTCAAATGGAGAAGAGACCAAAACCAAAGTGCTTCAAACTCTAAATTTTTCGGATCAAAACGAAGCCCTCGACGATCAACACAACTTTTACAAAGGCCGAAGAAAATGAAAGCACCCTAACTAGATCAAACCCTAGAGAGAATGGAGTTTTTAGAGAGAGAGGCTCTCAAAATATCTTTTTAGAAAGTAAGAGAGAGAGAGTGAATGCAAAAAGTGATTCAAAAATGCCTAACTGCCTTCTGATATATGATAGGTCCGCTCGAGCATCAAGAACAAAAAAACATGGTCCGCTCGAGCGCAAGAAGGCCCGCTCGAGCACCAAGACACAAAGATAAAGCACATCCGCTCGAGCGCGAAAACCAGTCCGCTCGAGCGTAGATTCCCCCCTCCCAGAACTTTCACAGACCAAGCACTACTCGCTCGAGCGCCAAAAGGTCCGTTCGAGTGTGACCCGCTCGAGCGTAAGAAAACCCTCTCGAGCGTGAAAAACACACCTGCAGAAGTTTTGTAAAGGCACGAAATACTGGGAGTGTGTAAACTCCGCTCGAGTGCAAGAAGACCCGCTCGAGCGTAACACCAAAAAGCAAACTCCGCTCGAGCGCAGAATGACCCGCTCGAGCGTAACACCAAAAACCTGGACAACTACATTTGAGACCGAAACTCAACCCACCTGTTCGAAACACGCTCAATACATCCTAAAACTCATACATAAGGAATTACAGGATGCTAACAAGGTATACAACTACCAACTCCACGGAACCAAAGTCCAGAGTACAACAAATATAAAAAGGAAAAACTGGAATCGCTATACTTACGGGACGCGTGTATGCTGTTACCGTGTCAGATCTTATACCAGCTCCATCAGTAGTGAGAAGTACCTTTCTGTTTTGTAATTCGGTCACTAATGTGTTGATTGATACAGGTTCATCTCATTCATTTATTTCTTCTACATTTGCATCGGTTTGGGTTTAGAGTTAGCGTAGTTAGCATCTCCTATTTGTGTAGAGTCACCTATTGGTAGTGAGGTTATTCTGAAGCAGGGGTGTCGGGGTTGTGACATCGAGGTTGTAGGTCGTCGATTACCTTTTGCATTTGTTTTGCGTGATATGACTAGTTTCGATGTTATTTTGGGTATGGATTGGTTATCGTCATACCGAGCTGTTATAGATTGTTACCGTCAGAGGATTACTGTGTGTACCTTGGGCGGTGATTGCTTTTATTTCTTGAGGGACTGGGTGGATAGAGTCTTGTCACCGGTGTATGATCTGCGAAGGCGGAGTGAACTTAGTTGTCTTCTTGCTAGCTTTTTGAGTAGTGAGTGTGATGAGGTTCGGGTTGAGTTACCGCGGGTGGTTTGTGAATATCCCGATGTCTTTCCCGAGGACCTTACTAATTTACCACTTCACCGAGAGGTTGAGTTCTCTATTGATTTAGTGCTAAGCACGACATCGATTTCTATGGCACCGTATCAGTTTGCGCCAGTTGAGTTAAGTGAGTTGAAGATTCAACTCTAAGAATTACTAGATAAGGGTTTTATTCACCCTAGTACTTCATCTTGGGGAGCACCGGCCCTCTTTGCTAAAAAGAAAGATGGGACCTTGAGACTTTGTATTGACTATCGAAAGTTGAACCAGATTACGGTTAAGAACAAGTATCCAATGCCACGTATAGATGACCTGTTTGATCAGTTGAAAGGGTCTCGTTGTTTCTCTAAGATAGACCTGAGATCGGGTTATCATCAGTTGAGGGTCAAGGAGGAGGATATACCGAAGACGGTATTTCGTACGCGGTATGGCCACTATGCGTTTCTTGTGATACGTTTTGGGCTAACCAATGCCCCACCGGTGTTTATGGACTTGATGAACCGAATCTTCCGAGAGTTCTTAGACCACTTTGTAGTCGTCTTTGTGAATGACATTTTGATTTACTCACCTTCTGAGGAGGATCACGAGGAACACTTGCGAGTGGTACTTGAGTTGCTTAGAGCCCATAAGCTGTATGCTAAGTTTAGGAAGTGTAAGTTTTGGCTAAAAGAAATTAAGTTTTTACGCCATGTGGTATCCGGGAAAGGAGTGACTGTAGATTCATCCAAGATAGAGGCAGTGCAGGATTAGGCATAGCCTAAGAATGCTTTTGAGATCCATAGTTTCTTGGATTTGGCTGGGTATTATCGTCGATTTGTGAAGGATTTCTTCAGATTAGCATCGCCTTTGACTAGATTGACAAGGAAATGGGTCAAATTTGTGTGGAGTGAGACTTGTGAAAAGTCGTTCTAAGAACTTAAGGTTAGACTTACCACCGCTCCAGTCTTGATTATTCTGGAGAAGGGTTTAGGCTATTTGGTGTATTGTGATGCTTCACGGGAAGGTTTAGGTTGTGCATTGATGCAAGAAGGGAAGGCAGTAGCCTATGGCTCGCGGCAGTTGAAAACCCACAAGAGGAATTATCCTACTCACGACTTAGAGTTAGCAGCCGTGATTTTTTCCTTGAAGATTTGAAGACACTATTTGTATGGTGAGCAATTTGAGGTGTTTTCTGATTATAAGAGTCTGAAGTATCTATTTACACAAAAGGACTTGAATTTAAGGCAAAGAAGGTGGATGGAGTTCATAGAGGATTATGACTTCGAGTTACATTACCATCCCAGGAAGGCCAATGTTGTGGCCGATACCCTGAGTAGGAAATCAATCAGCAGCGTAGCTTGTATTACTATCCAGGAATAAGAGCTGTTGGGTGCTCTTGGAGAGTGTAACTTGCATCTGGGCGAGTCTGTTGAGTCTGCAACCTTGTTTTCAGTGGTTGCACAACCTACACTTGTGAACCGAGTGTTAGAAGCACAGAAGGGTGATTTTGAGGTAGAATCCCTATAGGAGAAGATCTCCAGTGGGAAGTTAGAAAAGGGTTTGATTGTGTATCCCGATCTGAGTGTGAGATACCGTGACCATTTGTTTGTGCCAGAGTCTTGTCATAAGGATGTACTCCGAGAATTTCACCATCCACGCCTTGCGGTGCATCCGGGAGGCACAAAAGTGTATCATGATTTGAGTCGCCAGTTTTGGTGGAGGGGTATGAAGAATGATGTGGCAGTGTTTGTATCGAAGTGCCTTACTTGTCAGCAAGTGAAGGCCGAACATCAGAGGCCATCGAGTTTGTTGCAACTCTTGCCTATAGCTGAGTGGAAATGGGAGCATGTCACAATGGATTTTGTTGTGGGCCTTCCGAAGACTCAACGGGGTAGCGATGCCACATAGGTAGTAGTTGACCGGTTGACCAAGTCAGCGCATTTTATTCCTATACGCGTAAGAGATTCGGTAGATTACCTTACTAACTTGTATATTTTGAACATAGTGAGGTTGCATGGAGTCCCTATGACGATTATTTCGGATAGAAATCCGCGTTTCATTACTCGGTTGTGGCAGAGCTTGCAGAGTGCCTTGGGCACTAGACTGACTTTTAGCACAACTTACCATCCTCAGACTAACGGGCAGTCCGAGCGTAATATTCAGATCCTTGATAATATGCTTCGATGCTGTGTCCTTGACTTTAAGGGGTCGTAGGAGAGACACTTACCCTTAGTTGAGTTTGCCTACAATAATAGTTTCCAATCGAGTATTGGCATGGCACCGTTTGAGGCCTTGTATGGCCAACCGTGTAGATCTCTAGTGTGTTGGGCCGAGGTGGATGATGTACCTTTGTTTGGTTCAGAGTTGGTTCGGGAAACGACGGAGCAAGTTGTACTTATCCATAAGAGGTTGGTTACAGTCCAAAGTTGCCAAAAGAGTTATGCCGACCGTAGGAGGAGACCTTTGTCTTTCGAGGTAGGTGATCACGTCTTTTTGAAAATATCACCTAAGCAGGGTCTTATGAGATTTGGGAAAAGTGGAAAGTTGTCCCGTCGGTTTATAGGTCCTTTTGAGATCCTTGAGCAGATTGAGGAGGTTGTCTATCGTTTGGTGTTGCCGCCATAACTTTCCAGAGTGTATAACGTGTTTTCACATTAGTATGCTTTAAGTATGGAGCCGGATCAAACGTATTGGATTGGATCGACTTAGAGGTAGACGAGGATGCCTTGTATGAGGAGAGACCGGTGAGAGTCTTGGATAGACGGGACCAAGTCTTGCGAGGCAAGACAATTTCCTTAGTTAAAATATTATGAAAACATCCCGGGGTTAAGGAAGTAACTTGGGAGTGTGAATTGGAAGTCCGGGAGAAATATCCGGACTTATTTGTTGATATTTGAGAGTATGTTGAGATTTTAGTTTTACTTATGAACTATGAGAACATTGTATATGTTTTGAATTATGAAAGTATTGTATATGTTATTTTGGTTTGAAAATGCAAATTTATCATAAACATTGAATATATTTTGGAAATATGATATGTATGTCTTGAAAGTGGTTAAATTTCGAAAGATGCATATGGATAATATATGTTGGGATATATGTTGTGGTTTTGTTCTCTTGTAAAGAGATTGAATGACCGGTGGGTGGGTCATAGTGATGAGAGTTGAATTGTAATCATTTTGAAATTTAGATAATCATGGTTTTGAAACTTGTACTAAAATTTTGGGGACGAAATTCTTTAAGAGGGGAGGTTATAGTGATCCCGATTTTTCCCCGACCTTCATTGTGTTCTGGACTCGGGTTTCGTGGTTGAATATTGTATCCATGTCTTGTTTTTCTCCTTTGACCCTTTGTATTTGAGTTTTGGAACTTGTTGGGCAAGCTTGGAACACGTTGGTTGTTAGTTGGGTTAGATTGTTGTTGCCCAGATTTTGGCCTCTTCGCTCAAGCGAGGCTTCTTGCGCTCGAGCAAGCCTTGTGTAATTTGCTTCTTTGCTCGAGCGAGGTTTCTTGCGCTTAAGCGAAAATTGAGAGTCCTCGGGTTTCTTTCCTAGACGCATAATTTCTGGAAAGGTGAAATGCTTCGCTCAAGCGAGGCTTCTTGCACTCGAGCAAGCGTGTGCGTCTGTAAAACTTCGAAGCTGTGCATTCTGCGCTCGAGCAACGATTTTTGCACTCGAGCGAGGTCACTTGTTGTGTCTGGTCGCTCGAGCGACAACTCCTTCGCTTGAGCGAATGTCGCGTATATCAGCTTGCAGCAACGTTATTTTATATCACTTTTGGTATCTCTTTCACTCAAAACCCTAGCCCAGCTCATTCTCTCTCTAAAATACTCTCACTTTCTCTCTCTCTCTCTCTCTATAAATACACATTGATTTTGGGATCTCTCAACCCTTGTCCCTTTATTAAAAAAATAGAGCATCTTGTGGGCTTTCATTTCATCCAAGCAAAATCGAGTTTGGACATCTTTGAGGTTTCTTCCATTCTTCCTTTGAGTTTCTACACTTGAGATAGGGATATTCTACTCTTTGATATAGGTTTTAACCTAGGTATTTGTCATTTTGTATAAATTGTGGGATTTGGGAAGATTTGGGTGAAATTAGGGTTTGGGTTTAAATTTTGAAAGAGGGATTTTAATTTTGGGTTCCATAAATACATATTTAGAGTATTGAATAGGAGGTTACATTGGTTAAAATGATGAAATTTGGCATCGGGTTTGATATTTGGAAAAATGAGAAGATTGCCCTAATTTGTGTTAAATAATTATTTTGCATAAATAATGAAATTGACATGGGAAATATGAAATTGGAAGGGTGTATAATTGAATGGTGTAGTTGGATTTGTTAAATCACTCACCTATGGAAATTTGATAAATTATCTGTTTGATGGATTGTATATCTGTTTAAAAATATCTGTTTTGGGCTATCGGTAGAGGATAGCTATGATTGTTGTAGAAACTGCATGAGGATTAGGTGAATTGAAACTAATCATTTGAATTATGTCATTGAATATGACGGTTTGATTAAACCACTGAATATGTGATTTGGTTAGTCATTGTATATGATAACACTTTTAAATATATTGTATATCTATCATTGTTTGGGAGGAAATAAGGGATGGACTCCATTGAAAATTAAGTTGGCCGAAGTGTCCAGGTTGAAAGTCCCCAAATGTTATATATATATATGGGTGCCAATTCCCTCAAATGTGAATTCCGTAAAATGGCAAGAAAATAGAAATGTTGGGTTGATGAATGTATTGAATTGTGAACCATTGAGTTGTAATCTCATTTTGGTTGATTAGATATTAATGAATTTGGTTAATAGATTAACCCAAAATGGATGAATGGAAATGGATTGAGGTATGGTTATCTATATTGAATGGTCTTGGAAAGAATCTGTGTTGGTTATGAATATTGAACATTTATCTAATGCTTATATCTTAGTTAAATCTCATTTATTGTTTTAGTATATCTCTACTGGATTTTGGCTCACCCTACTTGGGAAACCATTTTCAAGTACAGGTGACATGCCGTCTTCAAGGACATAGCTTGAGAGGTTTAGGGGCATAAGGCTCCATTTTGTTATTTCGTTTTATGTTAAATGTTTATTCAAGTCGAGAGCTTTATATGTATAGAGCTAAGACTTTTTCTTTTGTTGTAACCAAGAGGTATCTTAGAAAAGTGTAAGCCCGTAGGGCATTTATTATCTTGTTAACAATTAGTGTCGCATGCTGTAATTTCAAAATGAATATTTATGAAAGTATAATGCATGTAATATCTCTTGTAATATAAACTCTGAAATGAATGAATGTATGACATTTTCCATTATGTTTATGAATCTCATGGGTTGGATTATCCTCTTTATTTTGAGGGCGTTACACTGTAACACTCCAATGGACTTGGGGTGGCTGCTGTGCTCTGTGTAGCTAAATGGGCCCACTTTGGGGCCCATTTTGATAATCTGAACCGTTCACATTTTAGAGTATATCGAGTAGATTATACCTCCAAAATTTAAATTAATCGAATATCGTTAACCCTTTCATCTACTCACATTTGTATTCATTTTAATACTTTAAATCATAATTGTTATTTATTTTTATAGACACAAATGTGAGTAGATGAAAGGGTTAATAATATCTAATTAACTTTATTTTTTTGCAGGTATGTTCTACTCGATGTACTCTAAAATGTCTTCGGATCATCAAAATAGGCTCCGAAATAGGCCCATTTGACTGCATAGCAATGGCTACCATGCAAGGGGCACAATAGCCACCCCAAGTCTCACTCCAATATAACGCTCAAACGTAACACTCTAATTGTAGACACCCCATTTTGACCGACCCTAAGACTTGGGCATTTTATTTTGACCACCCTCACTAGAAAAATCAAATTGAAACTTTAATTCGAAACCTCACCCATTTTGGCTATCACTAATATTTTATTATGTGTATGTATATTTGTTTTTAGATGTGTTTTATCTAAATTGATAAATATTTGATAAAAAAAAAAAGAAGAAAATAATAAAACAAAAAAAATAAAAAAATAGAAAATGAAAAAAAAAGAAGGGGGAGAGATATGATTAGAATGTTTGTGTGATGGATGGGATGATCATAACATAAACAAAAAAACATGAAGAAAAGAAATGGGGCGGCGAGTGATGATCAGTAGTAGGAAGAGTGGTACATGGGGGATGGTTTTGTTTGTTTAACAAAAAGAAAAAAATAAAAGGACAGACAGCTGGGGGAAAGCATGTTTAAAAAGAGAAGTGAGTGGGTGGGAGATGAGGTGTGGGAGAGAATAATGGAAAACAAAAAAAAGAAAGACCCACACATTCATAAAGACACATGTACATACATCATGGAAGGGGGCTCTTACTCAGGGTGTGGGGGGAGAGATACACACGGGTAGAGAAAAAAAAAAAAGCTGGAGACATCCCACGGGCTCTCTCTCACTGACTCACACAACACACCATGCACGGGCATGCACACTAAAATACACCATGCACTCAACACATATACACACACGGTTTAGAGAGAGAGAAAGGACACAACCCACACACCCATTTAGAGGATACACACGACTCACACACCACACCACACCACGGCAGCAAACACCCAGCACACACACGCACTAGCTCTCTCGCTCCCTCGGGTGAGAGGAGAGGGAGATGACAGCATGCTTTTAGGGGAGAAACACACACAGTTTGGGAGAGGGACAAGGCTAGACACACACGGGTAGAGAGGGGAGGGGCATCAACACACCCAGCACCAACACACACACACAGACACACGGTGCACACCCTCAAACCCAACTCTCTCTTCTCTCTCACTAAACACACACCAGCACACTCATCACCACCCAACCCGCCTGGTTCTTGCCCTCTCGGCAGACAACATTCACACCACCCCAGCACATCACACACTCAACTCTCTCACACTGAGACACAACACATATATCACACCATTGATAGAGACTGAGGCACAACACACACGGACACATGGGTAGAGAGAGAGGGAGAGGGAGAGGCATCAGTTGTAGAGAGATTGCATGAGCGTAATCACAAGAGCTCGCCAATCTGTTGGACGAGGCTTAGATAATGACATCTGATGCGAGAGACACTATGGAGCAACAATAACATCCACTGCCAAAATTACAAATATATTCTACATCTAGCAATGGAATCTCCCCTTTCTGGAGAGAAAAGTATGAAAGAGATGCTAAGAAGTATAGGGATGTCTTCTACAACCGTCATCAGGACAGATTCTTCAAGGATCGACACTATTTGGATAAAGAATGGGGACACTACTTTTTCTGGAGCGGATAGAAAAGTCATTCTTGAGGTTGGCTGTGGAGTGGGAAACACCATCTTTCCTCTGATTTCTATGTACCCAGATGTTTTTATTCATGCATGTGATTTCTCACCACGTGCCATAAACTTGGTTAAGACACATAAAGACTTCATGGAGACCCGTGTGAATGCATTTGTTTGTGATCTGACAGCTGATGATTTGAGGCAGTATATTTCTGTTGGGCAATCTTCACTGTATTTAAAAGATATTAATTTTATTGTGTACAAAATAACAATTAGAATTAAAGAAATAAAGAAAAGGAGAGAATATGTTTGATTACAAAAATCAAACTCGAAATAAAAATAAATAAATAAATAACATATTTTATTTTGTTACAAAAACAAAATTAAAATCTGATTAAATAAATAAATTAAAAACAGAATAAAATTAAACAACTTACTTGGTTAATTTCTTTGAATGATTTTTCTGATCAAGTCCAGTGTTTAACACTGTGTCCTTAAGACAGATTCATCCTCTCCACGGTGCTTTCAGAATTTGGACGTTTATCTCCCAGGATGAAATGATCTTACCACAAACAATAGCAGCACTACAAATTGTTTGCCTTACGAACACACTAAGTGTTTACACTCTTTCTTTCAGAAATAAAATGTAGCAAGATGAAGAATAGAATTAGCAGAGGTGAAATACGAAATTTCTGAATGAATTACATCAAATGAGGGTGGTCCTATTTATAAATGTTGAAGGTGACTCTTGGTTTTGAATTGAACAGGTATGAAACCTGTTGGTTTTGAATTTGAATATGTTAATTCAAACAGATAGCAAAACGGGAAGGGCCCTGTTTGGGTGTGCGTTAATACCAAACAAGTTTATTTCGGGAAGGGCCTTGTTTGGATGAGCATTAAATCCAAATCAATTTAATTCTGTTTGAAAACGGGAAGGGCCCTGTTTGGATGAACAAAAAATCCAAACCAGTTTATTTGAATTAAATTCAAATGTTTTTGGCCCAAAAAGATTAGTATTGGGCCGAACAAGCCCAACCCAACCTCACACCACGCACCACGCCAAGCCCGGCCAGGCCCACCAAATAATTCGGGACGGACGACGGAGCAGGCCAGCACAGTGTGTGGTGATTTTTGGGTCCAATGAGTCTAGCCCATTTTGTCCATAACCTCTCCCTCTAAAACACTTGGGTACCCCTTGGGGCACACCCCAAGTACCAAACCCATGCCTTATAAACCCTCTCAAAACCTCCCACAAAATCAATGTGGGACAAGCCTTATTCAACCTTTAAGGAATTTCCACCAAAACTCCATTTCCATGGAGCTTACTTTGGCTTCAATTTCCCATTCACTCGGTAATGGTTTTGAACAACCAAATATACCACGTGAATCACAACGCGACATAGAACGCGTTACCACTTTGACCCGTGTAAATCGATGCACGGGGCCCACCTAAAAATTAGACCAAACTTAGGAAAAAATTCTGGTTTTACCCAGAATTTTATAACCATTTCCAACAATCCCCCACATAAATGGAATTTGATGACAAACGAAAATGCAACAATATGCAGATGTAACGAAAGAGTATAAGTCAAAAATATCTTGCATCAGGATAGGTAGTTTTCGGCCTTGAACCTTCCCTAGTGATAACCTATCGGACTTACTGGCTAACCAATGGACGCGATGCATTGAATTGTTCAGCCGTTTGTGTAAGCCAAGACAATAGATTCCACACAAAATATCTTCTAACACATCGTGGTTCTCACTGTTGTGTTCATTTTGGCCTTGAACGCTCCTAGTTTTCATGAGTGTTTCTAGAGAATGTAGCCTCTTTCATTCTCATAGAACCGGCCCCAGTTCATCACTCATATAGGTGATTCTTATTTTGAGTATCTCCTTATACTCATCTTGATTGTATGCCTTAATCAAGATATAAGTAATCATTAAAAGCAAAGCTTATCCTTATACCCCTGCAGACAACATATGTTGCAGATATCACTCTCACTATAGGAATGGGTAGGGAAATTTAAACCCTTGGTGATTTCTGGCGAGCCATACATAACTTAGTTGTCCCTTTGAACTTAGTTCTTGGGATCTCCAGTCATATAAGTAGGGTTACCATTATGACGACTCTTATGTAATAGGTTTTAATCCCATTCCCTTCGATGAACTATACACTAGCTCTTTTGTCAAACCTTTAGTTAATGGATCCGCAATATTCTCTTTAGATTTTATATAATCTATTGAGATTATTCCGTTTGACAACAACTGCCTAACGGTGTTATGTCAACAACGAATATGTCGTGACTTACCGTTATACATATGATTTTGTGCCCTGCCTATTGTAGATTGACTATCACAATATATGCAAATAGCTGGCACAGGTTTTGGCCATATTGGAATGTCTTCTAAGAAGTGACGAAGCCATTCTGCTTCTTCTCCTGCTTTGTCTAAAGCAATGAACTCGGATTCCATTGTGGATCGTGCGATGCAAGTTTGTTTCGTGGACTTCCAAGAAACAGCAGCGCCTCCTAGAGTAAAGACATATCCACTTGTGGATTTTGAATCTTTAGTATCCGATATCCAATTGGCATCACAATAACCTTCAAGTACTGTTGGATATCGAGTAAAGTTCAAACCATGATCACGGGTGAATCTTAGATATCTAAGAACCCGAATGATCACTTTCCAATGGTCTTCTCCGGGGTTACTAGTGTACCTACTCAATTTACTGATAGCATAAGCTATATCAGGACGAGTACAATTCATTAGGTACATTAGGCTTCCAATGATTTGGGAGTATTTTAACTGAGACACTGCATCACCTTTATTTTTCGATAAATAAAGACTGATGTCTACAGGTGTTCTTGCTAAATTCAAATCATCCTTGATAAATTTATCAAGAATTTTCTCAATATAATGAGATTGAGATAATGCATATCCGTCAGATGTTTTAGTAATTTTCATTCCTAATATAACATCTGCGACCCCCATATCTTTCATATCAAATCTTTTGTTAAGCATTTACTTAGTTGATTTGATCATGTTTTGACTGCTTCCAATGATGAGCATATCATCCACATAAAGACAAACTATGACATATCCTTGGTCAGTGTTTTTAACATAGACGCATTTGTCACATTCGTTTATCTTAAACCCATTAGTAAGCATTGCATGATCAAATTTTTCATGCCATTGCTTAGGTGCTTGTTTTAATCCATAAAGGGATTTTACAAGTCGTAAAACCTTCTTTTCTTGCCTCGATACTACAAACCCTTGGGTTGTTCCATATAGATCTCTTCATTTAGATCACCGCTTAAGAAAATTTGTCTTAACATCCATTTGATGTATTTCTAAATTAAACAACGCTGCTATAGCAATAAGCATGCGAATGGATGTTATTCTTGTCACAGGGGAATATGTGTCAAAATAATCCAGACCTTCATTTTGTCTGTAACCTTTAACTACAAGTCTTGCTTTATACTTGTCAATTGAACCATCTGCTTTCATTTTTCTCTTGAATATCCATTTATATCCAAGAGGTTTAGAACCTGGTGGAAGATCCACCAATTCCCAAGTATGATTTTGCATAATGGATTCAATTTCATTATTAACAGCCTCTTTCCACAAAGGTGCTTCAGGACCTGTCATTGCTGCCTTAAAGCTTTGAGGTTCATTTTCTAACAAGTATGTCAGAAAATCTGGACCAAAGGATTTTGATGTTCTCGCTCTCTTACTTCTTCTTGGTTCATCATCAGTTAAATCCTGTTGGTTGAGACCATTACTAGTCTCCTGTGCTTGATTGTCATTAGTATCTTGACTTTGTGTACAATCATAAGTTCTTTTCTGTGAACTTAATTCCTGTCCTTTATTGTAAGGAAAGACATGTTCAAAAAACACAGCATTCATTGACTCTATAATAGTATTCACATTTATATCAGGTATTTCTGATTTATAAGTCAGAAACCGATATGCACTACTATTCTGAGCATAACCAATAAACACACAATCTACTGTTTTTGGTCCAATCTTAGTCTTTTTAGGAACAGGAACTTCAACTTTTGCCAAACACCCCCACACTTTTAAGTATTTGTAGGAAGGTGGTCGACCTTTCCACAATTCATAAGGAATGCTTTTGATTTTCTCGTGGGGTATTCTATTAAGAACATAATTAGCAGACAATATTGCTTCCCCCCACAAGTTCTGTGGTAAGCCTGAACTTAGTAACATGGTATTCATCATTTCTTTTAGTGTTCTATTCTTCCTTTCAGCAATTCCATTTTGCTGTGGAGAATAAGGGGCTGTAGTTTGGTGAATAATACCATGTTGTGTACAAAATTCATTTAATGGTGCATCATATTCACCACCCCTATCACTTCTAACCATTTTAATGGTTTTACCAAGTTGATTTTCAACTTCTGTTTTGTAGAGTTTAAACATTTCTAAGGCTTCATCTTTACTTCTAAGTAAATAAACATAACAATATCTTGTGCAATCATCGATAAATGTTATGAAATACTTTTTGCCTCCTCTAGTTTGAATAAACTTTAGATCACATACATCAGTATGAATTAATTCTAGAGGTTCAGTTTTCCTTTCAACCGACTTAAATGGAGCCTTAGTTAGTTTTGCTTCTACACAAACTTCACATTTATGATTAGGATTAATTTCAAACTTTGGTATATAATCCAAACCAATTAATCTACGCAAAGCATCATAATTTACATGACCTAATCTACCATGCCATAAATTCGACTCAAGAATATAAGCAAAAGATGTGTTATTCTCATTCATAGCAACTTTTGGTACAACTGTCATTACATTAAGGCCTTGTTTGGGATGTTGCGAATAATCCAAAAAGCTAAAAAGTTACTCAAAAAGTTAAAAAGTTAACACTATTCATCAAAAGTCAACAATTACGGCTGCACAACTTCCAATTCAAATTTTCTTCTAAAAACTAATTTTTACAATTTTTTATTACACATTTTTCCATAAAAAGTCAAAAAGTTAACCCAAACATCCATATTTTCAACCTCACTTTTTTAGTCAAAAAAGACAAAAAGTGCACTTATTTAGTCTTCCCAAACAAGGCCTAAGTTTAAAGAGACCATCACTCATGTATCCCTTACCAACATACATACCACTCTTTGTTAATACAAACTTATCAGACTAAAAAACAAGCCTAAAACCATTTTTACTTAACAAAGAACCAGAAACTAAATTCTTCCAGATGTCAGGTACATGCAGTACGTTGTTGAGGGTCAGTTCTTTCCCTGATGTCATCTTTAAGATCACTTTCCCTTGTCCAACCACAGTAGAAGTAGAAGAATTTCCCATAAAAAGTTGCTCACCATTTGCAGCCTCATTGTAGGTAGTGAACATCTTCTTGTCCGCACAAATGTGACAAGTTGCTCCAGTGTCAACCCACCACTCTTTGGGATTTCCAACCAAGTTAGCCTCAGACACCACAGCAGAGAGGTTGATGTCAGTCACCCCGTCAGAGATGTAATCCAATTCTGTCACATTGGCTTGATTGGTGGTCTTCTTACTTGTACTTCCATGATCCTTCTTAGGACGACGGCAGTCAGAAGCTCGGTGTCCAGTCTTGCCACAGTTATAGCATTTTCCTTTGAACTTCTTGTTGCCATTGTTGTAACCTTGTTTAGGACCATCTCCAGTAAACTTCCTCTTTTTGTTATGTGGTTTATGAACTTGTTCAACCACATTAGCCTTGGACTCAATGGGATTTTTCCCATTCCTCTTTTCAGCCTTACGGTTATCTTCTTCAATTCTCAATCTTACTATAAGTTCATCCATGGTCATCTCTTTGCGTTTATGTTTTAAATAATTTTTGAAATCTTTCCAAGCTTGGGTAACTTTTCCACCAAAGCAAATGACTTGGAAAGATTCGCTAAGACATACCTTCCGAATGAATATCATGCAAAATTATCTCAAAATTTTGAACTTGAGATATTACCGCTTGGGAGTCGACCATTACAAAATCCAAATTTACCGACGACAAATTTCTTCGTCGCAAGATCTTCGCTTTTGTATTTCTTCTTCAAAGAATCCCACAATTCTTTGTCGACTTCAGAGGATCAGATACATTATACAAAGATATTGTCAAGGCCATTGAGGATGTAGTTTCGCACAGAAATCAATGTTTCCAAGCATCTACAAGCAACAACTTGCCGATCACTTTCACCCTCTTTAAGTCTTGGAGCCTCTTCATGGAGAAACCGGCCAAATTAAGAGTTGTAAGATAGAATAGCATCTTCCGCCATCTCTTAAACTCAAGATCAAGCTAAATTTTTTCGGTTTTTCTCCATGATTGATAGGTACATGAACATGGTTCGATAGGGACCGATGTTGGTGTAACAATAGGAGTACCAACGCCAGATGCGCTCAGCTTGTAGTAGCCATAATCTCGATTACAAAAATCAGGAAAAATTAAAACACAAATTAATTTTCTAGTTACTAAAACCAGAAAATAAATTATAAAACAAAATAATTTTATTTTCCTTGTTACTAAAACAGGAAAAATAAAATACCAAAATAATTTTCTGTAATACCAAATAATATTCTGAAATTGTTAATGACACCAGTATCATACTACTAGTTGTCAAAGAAAAGAGACAGTATATTACTATTATCTGTCAAATAGCATAAATCACTATTTGTTTTTCCAACCAGAATATTACTTTGAAAAACAGAAAATTAAATACAATGTAGATACCAAAGATTCTGTCTTAAGATTGTTGGGCAATCTTCACTGTATTTAAAAATATTAATTCTATTGTGTACAAAACAACAATTAGAATTAAAGAAATAAAGAAAAGGAGAGAATATGTTTGATTACAAAAATCAAACTCGAAATAAAAATAAATAAATAAATAACAGATTTTATTTTGTTACAAAAACAAAATTAAAATCTGATTAAATAAACAAATTAAAAACAGAATAAAATTAAACAACTTACTTGGTTAATTTCTTTGAATGATTTTTCTGATCAAGTCCAGTGTTTAACACTGTGTCCTTAAGACAGATTCGTCCTCTCCACGGTGCTTTCAGAATTTGGACGTCTATCTCCCAAGATGAAATGATCTTACCACAAACAATAGCAGCACTACAAATTGTTTGCCTTACGAACACACTAAGTGTTTACACTATTTCTTTTAGAAATAAAATGCAGCAAGATGAAGAATAGAATTAGCAGAGGTGAAATACGAAATTTCTGAATGAATTACATCAAATGAGGGTGGTCCTATTTATAGATGTTGAAGGTGACTCTTGGTTTTGAATTGAACAGGTATGAAACCTGTTGGTTTTGAATTTGAATCTGTTAATTCAAACAGATAACAAAACGGGAAGGGCCCTGTTTGGGTGTGCGTTAATACCAAACAAGTTTATTTCGGGAAGGGCCTTGTTTGGATGAGCATTAAATCCAAATCAATTTAATTCTGTTTGAAAACGGGAAGGGCCCTGTTTGGATGAACAAAAAATCCAAACCAGTTTATCGCCGCCGCGCGCGCGCGTGTGGTGATTTTTGGGTCCAATGGGTCTAGCCCATTTTGTCCATAACCTCTCCCTCTAAAACACTTGGGTACCCCTTGGGGCACACCCCAAGTACCAAACCCATGCCTTATAAACCCTCTCAAAACCTCCCACAAAATCAATGTGGGACAAGCCTTATTCAACCTTTATGAATTTCACCAAAACTCCATTTCCATGGAGCTTACTTTGGCTTCAATTTTCCATTCACTTTGAATGGTTTTGAACAACCAAATATACCACGTGAATCACAACGCCATAGATACGTTACCACTTTGACCCGTGTAAATCGATGCACGGGGCCCACCTAAAAATTAGACCAAACTTAGGAAAAAATTCTGGTTTTACCCAGAATTTTATAACCATTTCCAACAATTTCTTCATCTTCAGTTGATATTGTTACCATGATATTCGTGTTGTCCGCGGTGTCCCCCGAGAAGATGCCACTGGTGTTGTAGAATATCAGAAAAGTTCTTAAGCCAAATGGTTATTTGCTATTCCGTGACTATGCCACTGGTGACCTTGCTCAGAACTGGCTTCCACTTTCAACCCAAAAAGCACTGGATCAATGTGATTTTGGTAGGGTCTACATGGAAGATGTGTTTACATGGGCTGGATTGGATTGAAGATACATGGATGTTTGTTAGTTGCTGAATGGCTCGGGGTTTAAAATTTTTTATTTTTATTTTGAGTGTTTGTGAGGTTTTATTTTATTTTATGTTTCTCTCCTCTCTCCCTCATTCGGATGTAATATCCAAAGTGTTGTAATAATTCCCCCATTCTATCCCATTCTTTTATCGCTTTCCCTAACTGTGTGTATGTATATATCTGACATGTCATGCATATCCCTACTTTACATCCATGATCCATGCATAAGATTTGGCTAAATTTGCATCTTTATGCTTCAATTGATTATCTCATGATTCTGTGTGCTATCGTATATTTTGAGATGATTCACATGCCATATTCTAGAAGCCAAATCTTTAGTGCATCTCATGAGTGAATTGCATTAGAATTTTGTATATAAGATCATGCATACTTAACTAACCTTTATTTTGTAGCTGTTCGAGAGACGTCGGTCAATCTGTGAGTTTTTATGCTTTAGCATCCCATTTGTGTGTGATTTTTTTTTATTATGTTTAGCATCTTACCATGTGGCTATTTGTTTAAGTGATAAACTGTTTGAATACCTGTAGATGAAGGCTTGTTGTTTGAATTGAAATAATTCAATAAATGTACGTCTTAAGCCCACTTTGTCAAGTGGCAAATTCAAACCATTTTCGACAAACAAATATGAAATTGAATTGTTCCAATTTGAGCAAACTAGTCTATACTTGTATGCTTCACATAGTAACTTTTAGGATTTACTAAAATAATCGGAACATAAACATATAAAGAAAATAAAAGTCATATCATAGTTTAGTAGAGGCCGATCTTTTTATCGGGTGAGCGGGGATGCTCATTATTGACCTTTCCCTCTCATACCTAAGGTTCCGAGCCAAGCATCCTTGGTTACAACGAGCAAAGGGCCTTGGCACTGAGTCATGGGTTTCCTAATTTCCCAAAATATTAGGTGGCGACTCTGAGTTCTGATGACGCAGTCCATTTTTGACAAAATTGCAATAAAATGGATTTTCACTAAAAGTTGCCAAATCTGGACTCTCATCTATGTTTCACATTGCACACGTGAGACTTGAGATCAAAGAGATCTCAGGAGTCCGAACTGTTTAACGCACGCGGGTCCCCCCCGGACATGTTACACTAATGTAACACACACAAAAAAAAAATGGTGTACTTTTTTCAAACGTAGCACTTCAACATAACACTCCAAAAAAATTTCTTAGTGTAACATTCCAATATAACATACAAAAAAACTCCTTGGTGTACATTTCCTAAGCGTAACACTCCAATATAACATTTCGAAAAAAGGATATGGGATTCTTCAAACCATTTCAAAAAGGATGTGAGATTTTTCAAACCATTCCAAAATGAGTACAAAAATTCCTTAATAAGCTTTGAGCAAATGTATAATTTCAAATTATGAGTGTTACGTTTAAAAAAATTACATTAAGAATTTTTTAAATATTTTTGTGTGTGTTTCATTAAAGTGTTACATTTGAGATTATATTGATTGGAGTGTTACGTTCGAAAAAAGTACACTAGGGAGTTTTTGTTGTGTGTTACATTGGAGTGTTAAGTTTGGGAAAAAAGTACATTAATGAGTTTTTTTAGAGTGTTACATTGTTACGTTTGGAAAAAAGTGCACCAAGGAGTTTGTGTTTTACATTGGATGCTACGTTTGTGTTATATTAGAGTATTGCGTTATTGGAGTGTTACATTTTTTTTCGTAATGTGGGATTTATTCTAGGAGGGAAAATCCAAAACTTCTATACTGAGAATTGCCCAAATATGTAATTTTACATTAGAGAAACCCACTTTTATTCATAGAAAATTAAACCCAAACATGTAAGTGACTACCTTTTATGTAATTTTCATTTTAATAGGACCTTTGGGTTCATAAGAAAAAAGAAAGGACTAAATAGTTCACAAGATCACATTTTAAGATTTATTGATGCCTTTAAAAAAATTCAGTGAAAATAAAAAAATAAAAAAATTCAATTTTAAGTAAATTTAGAAAACTCAACCCAAAGGTTTTCTTGAATTGGCCTTCCATCTTTCTTTTTTTTTTATCTCTCTTTCCTCTCTTTTTATGTTTAGATACATATCATTTACATATGCTTAAACATTAAGCAAAATAAGATGAAGTTAAAAATAAATTTAATGAATACATACAACATTAAAATTGTATTAATTTTTAAACTGGGTCAAACAATTTTGATGGTGCACATTTTTTTATAAATATGAAACGTTTTAAATGCATATAGATTGAGTGGATATAAATCAGAAAAAAGTGTTTTTTAAGATAGTAAGACATAGAATTCAAAAGGAAAATTTAGTCAAAACCCCTCAATTGGAACTTTGTTTAGTAAAAAGGACAGTCCAATTTATTTTGTTTCATAAGGCCCTTAAGAATGAGACGTATAACTGAGTAAGGACAAAATAAAATATCTGTTTTTTAAGACAATATTACCAAAGTAATATGTTACTATTTATATCAATTTGGACTGTAATAATTTTTTTTTAAAAAGAATTTCATAGTCAATATGAATATTATTTGATAGATCTTGATGAGAAGATTCTTAAAAAATTAATTTTATTAAAAATCAACATCTAAATAAAAAATTATATTATTTTAAAGTTTTATATTTTGATAATAGTGGTATATGTTGAATTTTTCAATAAAAACTTTTTATGTTTATACTTAATACATTAAAATTTTATTACGAGGGAGTTTTGACAAAATCCATCAATACAAAACAAATTAAACCAACGAAGCTTCCTGATCAGCCAAATTGAACTTTTGGCTTTTTCCATCCAAACAGTACAACTGCTCAACTCAACTACCATCCAAGCGAAACAATGCGCAATCGAATTACCGCTTTTTAACATGTGCCACTTCCCACGATCGAAACCTCCGCAACCCCGATTGAGTGGATGCCACCAAATGGTGGAAGAAAGAAAGCTGCTCTATCGGAGATTGTAGAGCTTGAACTACAGATAAAGAATCACCTTCAAGAATGACAGAATGCAGACCAAAATGGCATGCTAACTGGACCAAGTGCAACGCAACAAGTGTTTCAAAACATTCCATCCCCATTATAGATGTTAATTTCGCCGACATAGCAACAATAATCTTCCCATGATGGTTTGGCACTATTGCTCCAATCAATCCTTTTGATGCAAAGCATGCACCATCAAAATCTATCTTGAAAATTCCTTCCGGTGGAGACCACCACGAAACCTGAGACTGCACAACCGATGGCACACTTACTCGACATCGAATCCCAGTTAGCTATTAATAAAATCAGATGCACATCTAATATGAATGCTCTTATTGCATGGTTTGGGTGGGGACAAATAGAGGAGAAGTGGAAAATCCATTGGTAAAATTGGAATTGGTTCTACAAAGCTAAACAAGAGTGTGGGATGGGGTTCATGTCTTTGTCGACTTTGAGCTTTGCTTGCTAAACAATGCTGGAGGCTCCTAAAGTTTCCTAATAGTCTGGTGGCACAACTATTGTTTTCTATGTCTTTCTCTCGATCATCTCTTTTCGTTCTCTTTCTTTGTCTATCTCTCACTCATCTCTTGTTTCTCTCTGTCTATGTCTCTATCTCTTTCTCTCTCTGTCTCTTTCTCTCTCTGTTTCTCTCTCACTCATCACTCTTCTCTCTCTCTCAATGTCTCTTTCTCTATCTCTTGTTCATTTCTTTTTATTGTCTCTCTCTATCTCTCGCTCATTTTGTTTTCTCTCTTTTTTTTCCCTCTCTTCACCACTCATTACTCTTATCTCTAGCTCTCTCTATCTCTCTTGCTTATCTTTCTTCTCCCTCTTACTTTCTCTATATCTCTTGTTCATCTTTTTTTGCTGTCTTTCTCTTTCTCTCTCTATCTTTTTCTATCTCTCGCTCATCTTGTTTATCTCTCTCTTTTTTTCTTTCTTTCTGTCTCACTCTCTCTCTCTCTCACTCATCTCTCTTCCATCTCAATCATTCATTTCTCTCAATTACACTCATTTCTTTCTCTGAGCCCATTGTTGTTGAAAGAGGAAAAAGTCAAAAAATGAAATGGGTCTCTCTTTCTCTCTGTCTCTCTCTCTCACTCATTTCTCTTCTCTCTCTATTTTATTCATCTCTCTTCTCTATCTATCTCATCTCTTTTCAAATATTTTTTTTTCAATTATTTTTTTTCCAATTATTTTTTTTTCAATTATAATGTGTATGATCCCATCGTCATAAATAATAATAAAAATAAATATAAATATTTTAGGCCTAGACAAACATGTTTTTTAGTTTATATTTTAAATTTTTTAAAACCATTTTGTTCAAACCAAACGCGTTCGTAATTTATGTTTTTTTAAAAATAAACAAAAACCAATTTATAAAATTTATGAAAAATATTTTTCATTAAAATATTATCTCTATTTCTACCAAAGTAAAAAAATAAGAATAATTTTTTATTCATTAAAATAAAAATAAAACAGATAAATTTTCAACTTTAATAACTTAAAAAAAAGAATAAAAAAAAAATCATTAACTAAAAAAAAAATTTTATTTTAACAAAAAATATTTTTTTTATTTAAAAAAGAGCCATTTTGTTGTTTAAATATTACCAAAAAAACAAAAAATATATTCCCGCTCGATTTCCCACCCCCCTTTTTTCCATTCCCGCTCGGCTTCCCCCCCCCCCCCCCCCCCCCCCATCTCTTGAACCAAAATCCCCAATCTGAAAAACCAAAAATCCCCTTCAACCAAAAATCCCTAATTCTTACGGCTCCGCCGAGTTCGAAAAGATCTGACTAAGAGGGTATCCAAGCTCCAATCTGTGGAGATCGAAGCCATGGCCGTTTGCCACTCATTTTCCACGATTGTACTAACGGTTGTAGCCACGACTACTGCCGGCGAGTGAAGAAGAGAAGAGATGAGAGGTGAGCGTTTAGAGATGGAGGTGCAAGAAGAAAGTAAAGAAAAGGTGTGTAGCTTTGCAAATTTGTTTTTTTTTTTTTTCGGAATTGGAGAGGCGAAATAGAGAGCTTTGCAAAGTTTTCTCCCAGACTATATTGCCCTCAAAATCGCCTCTTCCCTTCAGGTTTCTTCCCTGCAAATTGTTTTTTTGTTTTGTTTTTATTGTTATTTGAATGTGATGATTTTGTTTTTTTTTTTTTTTTAATTCTTTTTTCTTTTTTGGAATTTCAAGCTATCAGATGTGTGTTCGTTGGGTAGTTGCTCGTGGTTCAGGTATGACAATACTTAATTGTGGTATGACAATACTTAATTGGAAAGAACAGGGAAAATGAGAAGAGATTAGTCAATGAATTTGTATATTGGGGCCCTTAACTTTTAACTGACAGCTTTTGTTTAAAAGATTGTAAATGTGGTATGAATAAAACAAATAAACGGCTTATTTGTTGTTATGGAGGGAATTTTCTATTAGGCTTTCAAAAAGATGTTATGATGTTGCCTAGAAGTTTTATATGATATCAGGTGATCATCCTCAATATGTGGATCAGGATGCTTCCACCAAAAAGGGATCACATAATAAGTGTGACAGAGGTTAACACATATCGAGGCTGGTCACCTGACATCAAAAACTAATACTCATAAACAGGAGCATTATATCAATTACATGATGTCATCTATATAAATCCATTTCCTGTTGCTGGCTTTGTTCAATTCATGATATTAGAATAAAATTTGTTTGGATATTCCTAAAATCAGCCCTAGTCTTTGACATATTGTAGGGGAAATTGTAATGGTTTGGTTTTGCGCAAAGAAGATTATGGAGTGCAGCTGTTGGGACATGTGAGCCTTATCAGTTAAAATTAGAAGTATTAAAGACTTGAAAAAAAAAAAAAATAAAAAAAAAAAATAATAATAATAATTAGAGAAGCTGAGTTTGACATTTGTGGAGGTATTAAGAAGATATAGTTCATTTATCAGTGAAAGAAATGCTTTCTGTCTTCTGATAAGTGACATTTTTTATATGAAATGTTGAAATTATATTTGCAATCAAAACTTTATGATGCTTGTTCATGGCGATATTAATAAATTTGGTTTTGTTGTGGTTTGTTTGTTAGCAGTTCTAAATCATGGTTGAGAGCATGACAAAATCATGTGTAATATGCGTAACCGTTGAGTTGGTACATGATTACCATAAATTATTGCTTTAGATCAGAATAAAGTAATTTGTTATCCCTTTTATTCTCTGTATAACCTTGCATGATCATCTATCTTAACAACACCATAGAATCAGTGAAACCATTGGCTTGACCTTTTTGATGAATATCCATAACATATTACTCTTATTTTACCTTGAAAGTAGTTTGTTAAGCCTTGGATTCCACATTAAAGGTTTCATGGGGTAGAGTAGGGAAAATTAGTGGCATTCTGGTTAAGTTTTTGTTTAATTTGTTATTTAGCTGATTATGTGTTGTACTCATATGAGGTGTTCTTGTGTTCTAAAGCATGCAGCTCATCTGGATTTGGACACATCCACGTCTTTCTTTGGTGTTTATGATGGCCATGGAGGTAAGCAATATGAGCATACCTCTTTTCAATTCATTGCACTGTTTCTGTATTATTTATATTGAGGTATTGAATTGAGTTCCATGGTTCGTTCTTAATTTTTTAGCACCTTCTTATTGTAAGGTTTTCTATTTTTTGTTGGCCAATTAACTTTTAGCATATTTCTTTAATGACCCTCAGTTGCTTAACCCGCAGTATCATTATTAGAAATTTAGAATGGGACATCAATTTGAAATTATTATGATCCTTATGTGCCAAGGTTTGAGGGTTTTATGACGATGCTAATTGTATCTTATAATAAAAGATGCTACTACATGCATGATACTTCCTTGAAGGAGTTTAAGTTGTCACACACAAACACAAAACAGTTATTAAACACCATTGATTACCAACTTCTTGCATTATGCTATGCTTGTTATAGGATTTCCATGAATAGGATTGTAAAGTTGCTTTACTATTACTGTTATTTGGCATTTCAACCAATACTCCTTGTTGGTTCAATTGAGCTATATATATATTGTTGCTAACATTTTGTGGGCACAAAATGCTTTGATGCCGCAGCTCAATGTGCCAAATTTCACTTATTTATCAACAAAAAAAAAGGAAGCCAAATTTCACATAGCTTATGTGAAAAATTGCTAATTTCATGAGGTCTAGGTGCATCTTTTATTCCATGTTGTAATATAAGGTTGGCGGAACTCAGTGCCAAAAGGCATGTACCACCATGACCTGTCCAAGAATTAGAGCAAGGAAGTTTCTTATTTGGATTTTCGTTTCCAACTTCTCACTGGTAACAGTTGTCCATGTGATATGTTTTCTGTCATTGACATACAAAGAAATGCTATTGCAGTACTTTCAAGTAATTCATAGGTGCAACTTGTAAAGCTTCCTACAAATGTAGTTCTTCTTCTTGAAGATCCCATGCATTAGATTTTTCTTCCTTTATTGCAATGTTAAGGGTGACATCCGGCACTTTTTATGAAATATTTCTTCCTGCTAACTGCATGTATCTAATAACAACCTTAGGTGGTGTGACTTTCCTTACATAGTTTGGGGCAAGAGGTGAAGCAACTCTCTGACCTCAGGTTAAAAGACCCATATATTAGTCAATGGTAATGGGATTTAAATTGCTATGTGCCTCATCATTTTTTGCTTGTATTTTCTTTTAACTTAGAACACCATATTGTGTGGGGTAGAACCTGTAGATGTTCATTGCTGCTTAGCTACTTTAACTTTACGAATGCTTATGAGATATTTTTTTGAATATGTTGGTTCCTGCTACCATCCTCAGTCTTAAGATTGCATTTTCTCTCTTTGGAGTTGAGACTTGATTTGATTAAGTCACAGCAAAAATGAAACTCTTTTTTGTAGGACTTGAGTGTCAATTTTGCCACCCAATAATGATGGTTGAGGCCCAGTTATTGATTTGTAGAATATGTTTTCATCACACCTGACATTGTGAAGCGGTGGTGAAGGTCCCACTATTGGCCCTTTTGTCATCTATGCTGTAACTTCGGATTAATTTTCATGTTTCCCTTTACTGGGCTTCTTTTCCTTTTTCTTTTTTTTTTTTCTTCTTTTCCTCCCCTTTTCTTTGCATTTTTTAAAATATGACATATAGTTAATTGTGGTGTAGTCATCATCAAAAGTTTGTAATGTAATCATATAAATTTTTTGCCATATGGTTAATTTTTTTTTTTTTATGAGAATACTTCATTTTGGATGTTTTTCTAGATTCTAACTTTTTTTATTTTATTTGTAGGTGACTTCCAAAAACGATCAAGCACAAGGCTGATGCTTCAAAACCATATATATTCCTTCTTGTGTAGAATTTTTTTTGGATTCCTTCATTGATTTTCCTTTTAATTTTTGTTCAATTACTTACTGGTTTTCAATGGATGGATGTTTAAAACTTGTCTCAATTAATGTTTTGAATGGAATGATTGTAAAGTTTGGGATTGAGCAAGAAAATATGATGAATTTTAATGTTATATTTAGGTTGGGTTGAATGAATTTTGTTCAATATTGGATTGAATGTTTATAAACAAAAATTGATTGTTAAAAAAAAAAAGAAAAAGAAAAAGAGATTCGGTGACTAACTAATTAGTCGTTGATTGTTTAATGTCTTTTGACGACAAAATATTTGGTTGAGAAAAGTTTTGGCGACTAAATAATTGGTTGCCAAATTCTACACTTTTGTGACTAAAATCATTGGTCGGCAATTCCTTACCTTTTGGCGACTAAATTATTAGTTGGCGATTCCTCAACTTTTGGCGACGAAAATAGTTCGTTGTTGATTTTTTGCTTTTGGCGACAAACATATTTGGTCGGGAAAATATCACTTTTCGCGACCAAAGTGTTTTAGCGACTAAATGAATTAGTCGTGGTAATGATATATTTAGCGATCAAAAATTTAGTCGGTAAATCTAACTTTTTCCTGACTAACAAAAGTTTTGGTCGCCAATTACTTTTGCCGACCCTCAATTGGTGACCAAAGTGGCGACTAAAAAAATTGGTTGCGAATGACTTTTGCTGACTAAAAATGGACTTTTGCCGACCAAATTTTTAGTCGGCAAAAGTGTAATTTTTTTGTAGTGAATATTGCCGACCAATCTTTTGGTCGTGGAATGTATTGCCAACCGAATTTTTTGGTCGCAGAATGTGACAATTTGTGATCAAATTAGTTGGTTGTGGAAATGGGTGACAAATGCCGACCAAACTTATAGCGATCCCGGTTTCCCTTTTCTTTATTTGTTGTATCCGGACTTAGACTCCGTGGAATTGGTTGTTGTGTATATCTTGTTTACATCCTTTACTCTCTATATTTGAGTCTTAGGTTGTGTAGGGGAGGTTTGGAACAGGTTGGTTGAGCTTAGGAACCAAGTCTAGTTGCCCAGATTTTGGCTTATCCGCTCGAGCGGGGATTTGGGCACTCGAGTGGGGATTACACCCATCCAGTATTTCCTATGTAGTGTTGGACGCTCGAGCGTGGAATTGGCCGCTCGAGCGGGAGTTTGTGTGTGCCGCTCAAGCAGGGAGTTGAGAGCTCGAGTGGGGAACTCGTCTACAAAAGTGCTGGAAGTGTGCATCCGACGCTCGAGCGGAGGGTTGGGCGCTCAAGCGGGAGTCTGTGAGTGGCCTCGGCGAGGTTTCACGCCGGCGGGGTTTCCACGCCGGCGGGAGGCGTTTAAAGCTCCGTGTTTTGACATTTAAATTACTTTTTCACATTCTCTTCTCTCTCATACTTTTCCAAAAACACCATTGTGGAGCTTCTCACTCTAGAATTCTACCTTCTCTCTAGGTATTGATCTAGTAGGAGTGATTTACTCATCTTTGGCCTTTACAAAAAAGTTGTTGATCGTCGAGGGCTACCTTTTGATCCGTAAAACTTGTGATTTGGAGCAACTTTGTTTTCGTCATCTTCTCCTTTGGGTGTCATCTTTTGAGGTAGGGATTCCTACTCACTATTATGGTCTTTGACATAGATTTTTGGTTGTTTTGGTAAAGTGTTGAAGTTGGTTGATTTTGGAACTTAGGGTTTCAAAATGGTATAATAGAGGGTTTATTATTTTGACTCTTAAACTTGTATTTGGGTCTCAAAATGATGATTTGGGTGTTGGTTGTTGATATTTGAACCTATGGGTTAATATTGAGGGTTGGGAAAGAAAACCCTAATTTGTATATAAATTAATTGGTATAACTAATTTGGAAAGTTATGGATTTTATGAAATTGAATTGGAATTAATGAAATTGATTCATTATATTGTAGAATGGTGGAGTTGGATTTATTAATCGCTCACATTTGGAAAACATTGTTATTTTATCTGTTGGAGCTTTTATTTCCTATTTAGAAATATTTGTTTGGGCTACCGGTGGAGGGTTGTCACGACCCAAACCCGGCCCTATGGGTTTAGCATCAGAATCGCCAGAATCCGATGTCAAGAGATTACGAAACTGTGAAACGATGTCTGATTAAGCAATACAAGAAGTAACTAGTGTCCATTGAAATGTGAAAATCAGATGCCAAAAACATTTTTCATGCATTCATACGATTCGAAGATATGCAGTCTATACAGTCTATACAATCATATACCAATATTGATCGGGACCTAATCCCTTGATAACAAGACAAAGAAAAGCAAGAGATAGTCTATACAGTAGTACAAAACAGTAAGGAGACCGATGGGGGACACAAAAACACCCCAAGCCATAGCATGGCAACTCGGAACCTCGCAGTGAGGCACACAGGCTGGCTTGACAAAATTGGGGACCAACCCATGCTCCTAGCTCCGGTCTGGCTGCTGAGAACCTACATATATATATATATATATAAACAGTGAGCTAAAGCCCAGTGAATAACACAATGCGTAAAGAGGTTATGAATGAATGTCCTTACAGTAATGAAAACAGTTCATTAAACAGTATTTCAGTCTTTCGGTATTTCAGTCAATCAGTCATATGTGGTACACCCATTAGCCTATAAACAGTAGGTCCAAAAGGACCGGGTCTTAACAAACCCAACAGTAATAATGGCCATCAATCAGTAAACAGTATGGTTCCACGAGGGAACCGACAGAGATCTCTGTAACAGTAAACAGTAAGTGCTACGGATGCCACAAAGATGCGATTCGAATCAGACATACATTCATTCAAGAACAATATCAGTTCAATAAACGATGATTCAAGATTCAAAAGATAATCATTTTGAATATATCTTTACACAATTGTTACTTACGAGATTGGGCTATAGCGGTGGAGCGCGTCTCGAAACCAACCCTAAACAGTTAACAAATAGAACACACACTAAGTTTCACAGTCGGGAAGGATGATAATTAAATCCCTAAATTTCCTTGGTGTGGTTCTATGTCTAAATCCTCATTAAGATGCCTTAAACTAGGCCTAAGGATACCTAGGATGGGATGAGGATGCAAAAATACAGTTGGAAGGCATTTTTCAAAGGTTGCTGAAAACAGGGGTCTCGCTCGAGCGAGCCTTCCTTCGCTCGAGCGAGGTTGCAAAATCAAAGGCTTCGCTCGAGCGAACAATCCTTTTCGGCCGGTCCGATGAAACAAGAAAAAATCTTGGATGCTCGATTTTTACGCCGAGCCACCAATCTCCTTCGGCGTGGCTCGGAGAAGCGTTGGTCGCTTCGGCGAGAATCCTTCGCTCGAGCGAAGAAGCCAAATCTGGAATTTCCAGATTTGCCTTCCAAGCTTAAACCAAGCATTCTCAACTCAATTCTTGACCTCTTGGGCCCAAATTCTGGAAAATACATCCCAAAACAATGTATAACAAGTTTCAAAAGCCAATTTATGAATTCAAGCCCCAAAGGTGAGTCAATTAAATTCAACATTCAAACCCATTTTCAAGAACCATTTAAAACATGCAATGCATGAGCTTTAAACCAAAATTCAAGGTTCAAATCTTGCTCTAATGAGCTCAATAGTTGGAAAACAAAATGAAAACATGGACTTTGTTAGAAACATGAGCATGCATGTACAATCCATCATGAATTCAACTTCAAAATGCACCAAGATGGCCATGTATGTATGAATTCAAGCATAATTCAACCTCTATGCACTAAATCATGGCTTGATTCTACAATGGAGCCTAGAACATGCAAGATGGAGCTCAAGGACAACAATAAGAAGATAAATTTCTTACCTAGAGTTTCAATTTCTTGTCTAGAAGTTCAATTTAGCAACCTATGTTACAAATCCTTCAATTCTCAAGCAATCCACAAGATGAACAACATGAATTCAATTTTCCTCTTAATTCTCTCCCTCTCTCTCACTTTGGTCGGCTGGAGTATAGGAATGGCTGATCAATTGTTTTGATTAGGTGATAAGGCTCAAACAATAGTAATAAATAAAGGCCCACTATAGGTGGTAATTTGGTAAATAAGTTAAATTTGGCAATTAACTCCTTTTAATCTAATTTAATCATTCCTAATCAATTTTCAGATAAATATACCATTAAATCATAAATATTCTACTGATCACCATACACTAAACGGTTTCTAATTCGGCCGCCGATAAGACCTCAAATTAGCAGTTTAAACACATAAACTCAAACAGATAATCAATCAATCAAACAGATAGAAATGCAATATAATAAATAAACTTATTCAATTTCAGTTTCGGTTTCAATCAGTCCATTCAGTACTTCAGTTAATTCAATTATCAGTCATTATCAGTTCAGTTTAGCAGTAACCAGTATGTAATTCAGTGGTTAATCGGTAATCAAAACGAGGGTTGTTACAAGGGTAGTTTTGATTGTTGTAGATAATGCATGATGATTAGGCAAATTGAAACTAATCAAGTGGACAAGTCATAGAGTATGACGGATGAAAGAATGCATTAACGTTATGTGTTGATTGAATATGTATATGACCTTTGTGTATATATATATGTTGTGTTGTGTGGGAGAAGATAGGGGATGGACTCCACTGATACAGCTCATATGCTTGTCAGTTTATGTGTTGATACAACTCATATGCTTATTTTTGGAAGTGTTGATATAGCTTATATGTTTATCTGGTGATTTGTTGATATAGCTCGTAAGCTTATCTATCGAAGTGTTGATCTGACCCGATGAGGCTTATCTATTGTGAAATGTGAACCGTTTAAAAATGAGTTTTGTCTCATGTAAATTTTTGGCTAGGTTCTGAGCCATAGTTGTGAATTGTGAGCTTGTTAAGGGATGGAAAATGAAATGAAACACAGACACTGCGGTCGTGTAATGGAAATGGTATATGAATTGATTTATGGGAATTAAACATTTGTCAACTTCTAAAGTCTTAGTTAATGTTCATATTGTGTTTAGCATATCTCTACTGGGCGTTGGCTCACCCTATATGGGACATCATTTTCAGGTACAGGTAGCATGCTGCCTCCAAGGACATAACTTGGACGGTTGTGGGAGCTGAAGACTCGCTCTTTGGGATTATTTTGTTTGTATTACATGTGTATCAAGCCAAGGGTTTATCTGTGTAGAGTTAGTACTCTTCTTTTTGTAACCAAGTGTTAACTTGGAAAGCTGTAAGCCTGTAGGGCACTTGCTTTTGTTGTTAACATGTAATACTGTTGTAAGAACTACCTTGATGAATATAAATGGTTGATTTCTCTTATATCAATACATGTCTAAAGTGATGGGTTTTATGTAATATTTTGAGGGCGTTACAAAACTATTTGGTCGTTGAATGTGCGAATTGGTGACTAACATGTTTGGTCGAGAAAATATAACTTTTCGCAACTAAAGTGTTTTAGCTACTAAATGGATTAGTCGCAGTAATTATATATTTAGCGACCAAAAATTTAGTCGGCAAATATAACTTTTTCGCAATTAAAAATTTTTTTAGTCGCTAATTACTTTACGCGACCCTCAATTGGTGACCAAAGTGGCGACCAAAAAAATTAGTCGTGGATAACTTTTGTCGGCTAAAAATAGACTTTTGCCGACCAAATTTTTAGTCGGCAAAAGTGCGAATTCTTGTAGTGTAAATTTAAAATTATAATATATACATCAAAAGAGAGTCTTAAAACATTCTAATTAATAGTCCATAGAAATTTCCTAGGTAAGAAGAAAAGAAAAAAAAAATGGCACTTTAATGGCTAAGCCTGTGTTTCATAATACCAAATAATTGCTACGGATGGCCCAATAGATTGATATGGATTAGTATCCAAAATTTACTATATAAATTTAACCACCAACATAAGCCCATAAGCCACGGCACAAGCCTCTTTTGAGAACATGAAAAAAATTAATTGATTGGTTTATTTTGATTATATTATCTCTCTATTTTTTTTTGTATGTTTAAAAAAAAAAAAGAGTAAATAAATTAATTTTTTTTCTTACTTTTCAAAACAAGCCAAAATGAGCTTTTTGTTTGAATTTCATAACAAATCCTCTACGACCTCTAAAAAGTGGACGAGGGTTACCATTTCACATAGGAAATAAAAGTAACTTCTCTTTAATTGTCCATAAATCTCGAGAATTGGACCACTAGTTTTAAAAAATTAAGAATAATGTTTGAAATAAAAATTAAGAACAAGTCATACAAAATCAGTCGAGTTATTTCAACTCAATGAAAAAAAAAAATAATTTCATACAAAACTTACACTATGATTTAAGATTTTTGTATGACGTATCCAATTTTGTCTAATCTCACTGAATAAATACAATACTTGATACAAATTATACTATAAAATTATATGAAGAGAAAAATAAAAGAAGAATCTTCATAATGTCTTCAGATTCAAAATTAGTGATATATCTTTCTACTTTATCGAAATACTAAAAAAATAGATCAAGATTTATCCAAATAAAACAAAATAATTGTTTTTTAAATTGCTACCACTTACATGCGTACAATTAAATCATTGCCCAAATTAAGGACTTTTCCCAAATTAAGGCAAAATAGTAACTTATTTCCCAAAGTAGGCCTAGTTTGGACAGAATTCTCAAACTAAGCTAAAACGGGGATATAAACCATACTTTCACCGTTTTTGTGGCCCTCCTGCAAAAAATTTGTAAAATCTTAAAAGCGTGGTACAAACCGCGCTTTTAATTAAGAAAACGGGGTTACAAATCACGCTTTTAAGGAAATTTGATTTATACATAAATTTTTAAGTAATTTTTTTTTTAAAAGTAAATTTGATTAAGGAAATTTGATTTATACATAACTACGCTTTTTTTAAGTAAAATTTTTTTTCTTCAGAAAACGTGGTTGCAAACCACGCTTTTACTGTTGACCCCGTGGATGATAACCACGCTTTTAACCAAAATGTAAAAATTCAACAAAAAAATCAAAATCAGCACTCACTCTTCTTTCTCACAGACACTCACACTCACTCTCTCTCTCTCTGACACACACACCCACAACACTCACACACTCATATCAAACATAATTTTTATATAATTTTTGTAAATATAAATAATTTTTATCTTTCGATTGGTTAGAAATAATTTTTTACAAATTAAATTTAAACAATCATACGTATCTATATAACTTGCCCAAAAGTTAAAATGATAATTATTTTTTACCCTTAAATGATAATTATTTTTGATTTTTTATTTCTCAACCAAATTAATTTTTAATTTTTTTTAAAAAAATTCTAAAAATCAAACCATACATAGTCTAAAAATCTTTTGATAAATCATTTCTTACGTGGGTAACTTATTTAATTATTTGTTAATTTTATGACATTTTTACCATCTGAGGCATGTTTGGTAACCATTTCATTTTCAGTTTTCAATTTATATTTACAAAAATTTAAAAACTATCATAAACTTGTTTGATAATTTTTTTGGTTTATAAATGGTTGTCTCAATTTGTAAATTTGAGAAAAAAACGTAAATTCAAAAAATGAGTTTACGTTGGTTTTTAAACAAAAATTAAAAAATTTTACTAACAAAAATTTTTTTCAATTAATTTTTTTTTCAAATAACTTTTTTTTTCAAATAATTTTTTTTCCAATTAATTTTATTTTATTTTCAATGATTTTTTTTTTCAAAGGTGAGGGGAGAATTGTCATAAATATAAACCTGAGGGGGTGTCAGTGTAATTTACCTAAATAAAAAAAAATACATTTTAAGAATTAAAGTAAAAAAGTAATCATTTTATATAGTTGATTATTATTTGCTATTATAAATTGTATATATATATATATATATATATTTAATATTGGTCTGAATTTTATAAAATAAAATTTATATATATTAAAAATTATATATGTTTGATGTGAGTGTGTGTGTGTCAGAGAGAGAGAGAGTGAGTGAGTGAGTGAGTGAGTGAGTGTGTGTGAGAAAGAAAAGTGAGTGCTGGTTTTGATTTTTTGTTCAAAACGTGTTTTGAAAACACGTTTTTACATAATTTACTTAAAAGCGTGGTTACGAATATGTATAAATCAAGTTTACCTACACTTTATAATTTATGTAAAGTCAAAACCTACACTCATAATTTATGTAATGATTAGAAATTTGGGTAAATTAGAAATCTTGTTACTTTGATGTAAAGTTAGGTTTACCTACACTCATAAGTTTACCTACCTCATAAGATTTCTAATTTACCTACACTCATAAGTTTACCTACACTCAAAGTAACAAGATTAACAACCTACACTCATAAGTTTATGTAAATTACCTAGATTTCTAATTTATCAATTACCTAAATCAACCTACAATTAAATTTATGTAATGATTAGAAATGTTGTTACTTTATAATTTATAATCATTTTTATATAATTTACACAGAATGAAGTTCAAAATTTAAATTGATGAAATTAAAATTTTTGAGTTTAAATAAAAAAATACGTAAAAGTTTGGAGTTTTTTTTTGTAATTTGTCTAATATTTTAAACATGTTTGTGTTCATTTGTTGGCAAAAATCAAAATAAAAATATATTTAGTATACACTGTAATATAAAAATTTCTTGCCACTAAAAAAAACCTTAATGCAGAAAAGATACGAGTCTCCACATAGGAACTTAAAAAAACTCCACGTATAGATGAAACCTCAGCCGTTGTTTTATATGAATAAAAATAAGTGAAAAAAAAATGAGAAAATAAACAATAATAAACACATAGAGACAAAAATAAAAATGTGAGAAAATATAAATTGAAGTAATGTTTAGTTGTGTTGAAGTAATGTTTGACCTCTACAGTTCGTTCTATCCTGGAAAATATAAATTGACAAAAATGAGAGGGCTGCTTTTTATATGAAAATGTCACTTATAATATAAATGTCACTTATAGAAAAATATAAATTGTCTTTTGACTCTCACAACTTCCTTTCACCAAGTATCTGCCTAAACAAATTCAAATAACCAACACAAAAATAAAGCAGGTGAATTTACAAAAATCAAATCAACATTGAAATGTTACCAAAACAAAGAAGAAGAAACATAGAAAAAGAAAAATTTACATTTACCTTGCACAAGAGCATGATGTCAATCGTAATAAATAATGGAAAAAGCAGAACACAAGAGCATGATGTTAATTTTGTATGTGTTGTAAACTTTGTTTCTTAAAAAGCTAAAAAATCTAAAACATAATCATTATTTTAACTCATATTTTAATTAAAAAATCAATAATGATTGTTGGATTAAAATTGCTGATTACTTAAATAAAGTTCTTGCCTCACAAGCAATTATGGCGAATGAGTTAAAATTCATATAATTTTTTTAGAAGTAAAATCCGATATAAGTATATTGTTGCTATTTTAATGTTTTTTGTTTCATTGAAGTAAGTATATGGAGACTGTTCCAATTATTTTCTCTTTGAAACATAATTTGGGATTCCGATGAAGGCATCTCATATGATGCTGAGCCGAAAGGGATATATGGGGTGCAACTTGGCACCACGCTTAGCAATTTGGAGGATGTTCATGTCCAAGGTGGCAAGTTATGGGGAAAGTGTCCGATTGACCTTCAAATGTAGATATCCTTGTCGCTAGTGGCAAGCACTCAGCAAATACAAGATATTACCGATCAATAACGATGAGGCGTTGAACACCGTATTAAGTATCGGTGCAAGTTTCCAACCACCAAATTGTTTGGAAGTCTACATTGATAAAGAGGTTGTATACAATGTCCCGAATATGACACAGATAGATTCTCGTCCGTTCACTACATTGCTGACGGATGGGATTGACACGACAGCGTTTTAGTCTCCTATGTATGAATCAGATCAATGTTATGCAGTGGGCTACACACAACAGTCATTTGAGGGCCATGGTGTAGAATCAAGTTCACGTGGTAGATATGATTATGAATTTGACAATAACACAGAAGATGTGCCCACCTGCAGCCATTATACCACTCCAGTTGAAGTTGCTGGTAATATGGTCAAAACAAATGAACTATGTGCGCTTTGTCGACAAAGGACATGTACGGTCCTGATGTCGCCCTAGACAATGATGAGAATGAAATGTGTGATAAAGAAAATTTATTGGGCGGATCAGATGATGATGATGAAGAAGATAACGCCGACGCTCCCGTTAACCTTGAAAATGCCCCCATTCCACCTAGAGCTAAAATCTCTTTCTATGAGAACATTCACATGGGTGGTGATTTTGACATGAGTAGCCGTGATGTCGTTCCCCGTAACCGGATCTGGAATGCTGAAAATCCAGAGTTGGACAAAGGGATGGTTTTCGTTGATAAGAAGCAACTAGTACATGCTGTGAAATTGTACCATGCAACAAATAATCGAGAGTATAAGGTCGTAACCTCCAAGCGAGACATTTAGGTGTCTGCTTGCCAGCATAATTGCAGTTGGTGGTTGCGTGCATCTCTTAGTAGGAAACATGGTCTTTTTGAAATAAAGCAGTACATGGGTCCTCACCATTGTTTATACCCACAAATGAACAGAGACCACACTAATATTAGCTCTAGTTACATTGCTTCTCATATTTTGGGACAAGTTGCGGTTAGTACAAAAAATAAATGTTTACATATATATATATATATATATATTTGTTTGTTTATAGTGTTCACACCCAAATAATCCAACTCATATTTGATTGTTGTATGCTAGGGATGGCAATTTGAACCCGACTTGACAGGGACCCGACCCCTCGACCCCGATTTGAGTGGTTATTCCCTGAAAAATACCCCCGACGGGCCGGGGATGGTATTCAAAAATGAATCCCCGATGACATCCAGGCTGGGGATGGGGATAGCTGTCTAAGACCTGTACCTGGCCCGACCCCGGCCTCGCCTCGTTTATCCCCCGATGCAAAATTACTCTTATGTCCCTTGGTATATACATATGTGTGTGTTTGTTAGGGTTTGACACAACACAACAAACAACACAGTTATCTCAATCTCTCACGCACACACACACACACAGACACAAATGGCACCGCTGCTCCTCTCTCGCTCGTCGCTGTGTTTGGTGTGTCGTCTCCCCCTTTCTCTTTTTCTCACCGCCGATTCTACCTCACCACCGATCCTCCCTCACTGCCGCTGCTGTGTAGGGTTTCGCCTTCCTCTCTCTCTCTCTCTCCCTCTCTCTCTCTCACACACATACACACACACACACACACACACATACACACACACGACGAGGTTGCTACTCTCTCTGTTCCCTCGCCGCCGATCCTCTCTCACCTCACCTCACCTCACTTCACTGCCGATTTTGAAAGGGTATCTCTCTCTAGGGATTTCGATCTAGGGCTTATATATATATATATATCGATCTCTGTTTCGATCTAGAGTGTATACATATTTCAACCTCTATTTCGATCTAGGGTTCACTGCTGTTTCGATTCGAACTCTGTTTTTTTTTTCTCTCTAAATTTATTAATTGTATATGTTGAAAAAATGTTGATAGATTATTTACAAATTTGTTGCCATCTGAATGTATTGAAAAAATGTTGTCATCTTTTTGTTTAGAGATTTTTTTAATTTGAAAATATGAATTGATTATTTGTTTGAATAGGATGTTATTGAATATGCTTGGATGTTATTTGTTTGAAAATATGTTATTGAATAGGATGTTATTGGATTGGATGTTATTTGTTTGAATATTGATTACAGATCAAAAAAGGAAAAAGAAAAAAGTAATTCGGGGAATTTGCAGGGTCGATGATACCCAATACCCAATCGGGGCGGGGCAGGGGCGATGGGCTCCGTCGAGGATCGAGGGACAGGACGGGAGGAAGTCCCGGCCACCCCACCTATTGCCATTCCTATGCAGAATGAACCTAATATGCCAATTAAGAATGTCATCGAAGATATCAAAAAGACCATGAACTATAGTATATCATACAAGAAGGCGTGGCATGCAAGGGAAAAGGCAATTAGAATGGTATTCGGGGATTGGGATGAATCATATAGGCAGTTGCCTAAATTCATGCATGCATTACAGGCATTTAATCCTGGCACCATCGTTCAATGGAAGCATAGATATACCAGGCATACAACCATTATGCTCATCTTCCACTTTATTTTCTGGTCTTTCAAACCCGTCATCAATGGCTTTAGATATTGTAGGCCTGTTATAACCATAGATGGTGCATTCTTATACGGTAAATACACTGGTGTGTTGCTTGTAGCAACGATTGTCATTGCCAATGGCAAAGTATTACCGCTTGCATTCGCTGTTGTCGACAAGGAGAGTTTGGAGTCTTGGTCGTTCTTCATTTCAAATATCAAGGAACATATTGTCATGGACCGACATGGAGTGACTTTGATATCTGATCGAGCTGAGAGTATTTTAGCTGCTGTGAGGCGGCATTGGCTGAATCCCTCGCTCCAATTTGTTGGATATCATCAGCACTGCCTTCGACATGTTTGTAGCAACTTTAACACAAAGTTCAAAAATAAAGAGCTCAAACAACTTCTATAGAAAGCAGGAAGTGCTGATCAACGACGAAACTTCTATAGAAAGCAGGGAGTGCTGATCAACGACGAAAGTGTAATGCTTACTTAGAACAGATACATGCTATTAACGAAGATGCCATCGCTTGGGTCCACAAGATGAATCCTGTGGAGTGGGCCCTTGCATATGATGGTGGATATCGGTGGGGGGTATTGACCAGCAATGATGCGGAGTACTTCAACAGCGTCTTGAAAGGTGCAAAGAACTTACCTATCTCAGCTATGGTTGAATTTACATTTCAATGGCTCGTCAAATATTTTGACGAGATGGGAGCCCAAGCTGAAACAGATGTACGGAATGAGTTCCAATACCCTAGAGAGATGCAAAAAACTATCGAGGAGGGCATCGCAAGGGGAAATATTTTCCAGTTGATATCGTATGACAGGTTAGTTTGTAATGTGAACTAAATTGTTATTATTATGTTGTTAAGTTAATTACACCTAAAAACATGAACTTGATTAGTTTGTATCAATATTGTCTGATAGGCCCCGCCGCGTATTTGAGGTACAAACATCTTTTCGCCATGGACGAGGTCGCAATAGACAGATTGGGCGGATGAATCAACCCACGTGCAGTTATGGGAAATATGAGATAAGACACTATCTATGTTCTCATATGTTCGCTGTAATGTCTGAATGCGGTGACAATCCATTCGAGTACGTTGATCTAGTATATAGGCTTCCTGTATACATGAGGGTTTAAGAAACTAAATTCAATCCAATACCGCATCAAGATTATTGGGATGATCCGCAGTGGACCTTAATGCCTAATGTACTTCGTCTGCGAGAAGTAAAACGTGGTCGTACATCTATGTCTCGTATTCCGAATGAGATGGATATATCAGATAGGCGTTTGACCGCTCGTTGCAGTGAGTGCCAGCAGACAGGTCATGACAGGCGAACATGTCCGACGCGACTTGGTCTCGATGAAGACTATGTAATACTTACATATTGTAATATATCATTTTGAAATTCTTTATTTGTAATAGATCATTTAATTTTTTATTTTTTAATTCTTTATTTGTAAACGGGGTCATACATTTAAATAGATCATTTCTAATTTTTAAGTCTTTATATATTGTAGTTGTTTTATATTAAAAAAAAATTTACAACTAACATAGTAAGCAAATAAATTAAACTAAATATATATACAAAAACATTTAATTGTACCACATAGCCTTAAGTTTTTTACTGTGTACTTGATTCAAAATGTGTATTACAAAATTCTATATTTAATCACGTAGTTCTTCTACCATTTGAAAATTTAATATTTATAAATAAATTTAATATTTTCGAATGCCGCAATTGTAATAACCCGCCCCTCGTATCCATTCCCGGAATATTTTCGGTCCCTTATTCTGAGCATCTAAATACGTACGGTGGAATTTTATGGTGTTTGGATCAGGAATTGTGAGCCTTAGAGGGTTGATAATCCGAAATTGATTTCACATTTATGATTAGTATAAGTTTTATGTCATAATAAGTATTTTTGGTGTTTGGAAGGATGTGACGACCTAGAAATTCTTTCCTCCGCTCGAGCGGAATAGTGGCCGCTCGAGCGGACTTGTGAGGCTCTCAGTATATTTTTGCAAACTGTCTGAGATTCTGTAGGTTGTTGATTTCCGCCGGCGTAGAAGTGGGCCTTTCGGCGGGCGTCCTTGAGCGCCGGGCGCTCGGCGAGGAGGCGCCGGCGGGTCGCCTGGTGAGCTTGAATTTTGAGGCACGTGGGTTAAATGCGAGGCATGTTTAATAAGGTATTTAGAACCTCCTTATGTTATTTTGGAGTATTGATTGTGGTGGTAATATGATGGTAGGGTAAGATTGGATCCAAAACTGTAGTTTGAATAATTCGTTTATGACCAACTGTCACTCATTTGTCCTTTTCTTTTTCCACACTTCGAGTTTGGATGTGAGGTTAGAACCATTGGAAAGCTTATTTCCGGGGCTTCAATTTGGACACAAGAACGACCTAAAACGGTGTCCGGATGGAAGAGTTATACCTGTTTAAAGTTTCGAGATCTGTCTTTGAGGCGAGTCCGCTCGAGCGAAATCTGTCCGCCGAACGGGAATTACGGGACAGCAGCTTTAAGAACGGGATTTTTGGATCATTTCAGATATTTTCTTCAACCCTCTTCCTTTCTCTTTGCCTAAGTCCGAAACCCTAGCCCCAATTCCTTGATTTCCTCTACTTTGATCAACAATCTACCATGATTTTGGCATCAAGGATGAAGAATAAGAGAAGTGCAATGTTTCTAACCGATTGGAATTCCGAAATTATGGAGGAATCTCACCAAAGCTTGTTTGATTTTGAGGTATGGAATCTTGAGAGTTAAATTGATGGGTTGAAAGGGTAAATTATGATTCTTCAGTGTTTAATCAATGGGAAAATTAGAATTAAAGGTAAGGAATTAATAGGTTTGAATTTGTCTTGAATTTCTAACATTTTCTTGAAACCCTAGGTTGATTAATGATGATAACCCATGATTTGGCCTAATTTGAGAGTAGTATAATGAAATTGAAGTATTGACTTGTAGGTCTACAAGTTTAATTGAAATTTGGAAACGTTTGGCAAATATGTTAAAATTTAGCGAATGAACCTTGTTATAAATGTTGAAATGCATGTAATAATGTAAAGGAAAATTAGGGAAATAACTTAGTAAGGATTTGGATGACATGAACTCAATTGTGGGGTGTTGAGATGAGATTTGAAGATTTAGTTTGAATTATGTTAAAGTGCAAAGTGATGTGTAATTTGAATAAAGAGAATTAATTAAGAACGAAATAAGTTTATGTAATCTGATTTCTTTGTGTATTATAAATTGTGTAGGGACAACTACGAGGCGGAACCAAGCAGCCAAGCACTGTGAGTAATAGTACTACATTTGTAAATCATTCACTGTTAATGATTATTGGTATTAATAGTCCGTTATTTGTGGGTAATTATGATAACGTATGAGTGGGTTGAGGCGTACGTGAGCAATGAAGGGTCGTGTCAGGTGCTATATGGCTCTGAACTACTTACATTTCGAGTGTGTTCAGTGGTTAACAGTAATGTATCGAGAATGTGTTACAACCTGTAAGTTACCATGATTCTACACATGTATGATATGTAAACGATTAATGCTATGGAGTGAGTAATAGTACTTCAATGTACCTCTACCGTTAATAATTATTATTATTAACGTTATGATCCTTATTGTAAGTATTATATTGACGATATGATTCTTGTTGTAAGTATTATGTTGGCATGAAGTCGTATATGCTATATGAGAAACATTATGAAATTATGGAAACAATGAAAGAGGCTGTGAAGTTATGTACGCTATGTGTGAAACCTTGTGAATTATGGAACGCAACAAAGAAACATGAATTTGTGAACTAAGAAGTTATGAGGCCAAGGCCGATATATGAGATATGAATTTGTGAACTAAGAAGTTATGAGGCCAAGGCCGATGTGTGGGAAATGAATTTGTGAACTATGACTTTACGGGGCCGAGGGCCATTTTGTGATGTTGTGTAACATTCTGTGAAACATTCTGGGCCGAGGGCCATTTTGTGATATTGTGTAACATTCTGTGAAACATTCTGGGCCGAGGGCCATTTTGTGATGTTGTGTAACATTCTGTGAAACATTCTGGGCCGAGGGCCATTTTGTGATATTGTGTAACATTCTGGGCCGAGGGCCATGTTGCGACATTCAGTAACATTCTGTGTAACATTCTGGGCCGAGGGCCATTTTGTGACATTCCGTAACATTTTGTGTAACATTCTGGGCCGAGGGCCATTTTGTGACGTTCTGTGATATTTTGTATCATTCTGGGCCGAGGGCCGCTCTGTATATGTTTCTGGACTCAGGTTTGTTTGAAATGTAATTACAGGGTATAGTTAATCATATGCTTTGCCGTTATATACTTTATTATATCAGCGGTACTTTACCTTAATTATGTACTATTATTCACTGAGTTTCACTCATTCTGTATTTTGTCTGCTTTACATGGGTCATCAATGAGGACGGTCAAACCCTTAAGAGTCGTCTCCCTCTTGTCAACCTCGGTGTGTCCAGGCACTAACTGAAGCCTGTGTATGTTGTGAAGTGTTGTTATATTTTTGGCGTTTATGTTTGACTGTTTTTCCTTAAGCTATTTTATTCCATACCCAATTGCGGGCTAAGTCAAGATACATGTGTGTCGGTTTTCTGTATATTATGTACTTGATGTGATGATGTGATCCTGGCATGTCAATAGTAGCTCAATGGATATGTTTTGATGTTGTTTTGTATTATTAAATGCTTCCGTTCAGGCCCCTTATATTAAATATATCAGGTTTCATGCTTACGTCTGCATAGGTCATGTCCGAACTTTTAGGGGCGGGTTTCGAGTCGTGACAGCAACCATTGTTCACATTTACAATTTATGAATAAATTTATGTCATTTAAAAATTTTATAATTTATTCAAACTTCTAGCATTACAAAATCAATATTTAAGTTTTGTCAAATATGCCATAAATGTAATCATTAACCTATTTTTGGAAAAAAAAAAATTTCTCATTCAATTTTTTGGCAAATATTTATGTAGAAAAATTATCCACATGTTACTGCACTATGTTCATGGTCATTATTAAGCTTATGCAATTAAGACCCTAAAATTATTTTTGAAAAGATTTTTATATTAGTTATAGCATACATAACGGTAGGTTCTGTTGAATTTTTATCATATTTAATGACACATAATTTTAAATCTTAAAGTACAAATAGATATATATATTTAAAAATCATAAATTATGGAATAATTAGAGTTTTTTTATGATTATAATTAGATTTTAGTGAATTGCTTCCATGTTAATGGCACAGAAATTTGTCTTTTGTCGAAGCCATAAGATTTGCTTTATTGTATTTTAAATCTTAAAGTACAAATATATATATATATATATTTAAAAATCATAAATTATGGAATAATTAGAGTTTTTTTTTTATGATTATAATTAGATTTTAGTGAATTGCTTCCATGCTAGTGGCGCAGAAATTTATAATTTTAAAATAACCGAGCACTTTTTTTTTTAAGTCGTCATGTATGGAATTAATTAGAGTTTAATTGTTATAGTTAAATTACAGTTAACCAATAGAGGTTTTTGAAATAAAAATTAATTACATTTTAGTCAATTGCTTCCATATATAGTATCACACAAATTTAAATTTTGAAATAGCTAAGTATTCTTTTTTTTTTTACAAATCGTAATTTATGGAATAATTACAGTTTTCTGTTATAATTAAATGAGATTTTTATTGTTATGATCTAATATTTCACTTGTACAGGCTTCATGGCACATGTACCTGAGGAGGTTCCACTGTTTAGTCAGGCACATCGGGCTGACAGTATATAGAAGCGTCCGGTATGCAATAACGTTTGTTGGACTTTACGCTTACAATTAAAATACCTTGCATTTTGTTTTATATTACATGATAATACTATTATTTAAACTAGTCATTATGTTATCCAGGACGAGGCACGCACCGTGTTGACCTGCCCCCGGGCAGATTCTGGATTGTGGGAGCATCCGTTGGACCATAGAGTCTTGCAGTATATACTACGCGCGGGATTCTATGGTGTGTACCGTATCGGGCATATTCGACTGGACCACCCACTCATCACTGCTCTCGTCGAGAGGTGGCGCACAGAGACTCATACATTCCATTTCCCGATTGGGGAGGCCACCGTCACATTGCAGGACGTATCTGTCCTATATGGTCTACGGATTAATGGGCGAGTAGTTACTGGAGTTGACCCATCATTGACGAGGGAGCAGTGGATAACCCTATGTGTTGGGCTATTGAGAGTAGCACCTACACCTGCAGACTTCTGACAGTAGGCGAGGGTGAAGTGGTTGGCGGCGGTTGCTTATCTTCCGGATCATGCTCCGAGATGAGTTGATGCAAAGACATGCCGAGCATATATTACGTGGCTTATTGGAGGGGGTCTCTCACGATAAGTCCTGAGAACACTGTATGATGTACTTGCCATTCTTTGAGAGACATTGGCGAGATTGGCGGCAAGCTGGGGTAGCGCGACTCTGGCATGCTTGTATAGGATGCTATGTCGAGCCGCTCAGGTGGGTGCGAGGGAGATTGGAGGACCACTTGTGTTGCTACAGGTTAGTAAGAATTTTATTACATGTCAATTCATATTGTATGCTATATATCAGTATTGTAATTGTGTTCAAACTATTGTAGATTTGGGCGTGGGAGAGATTGATTTGCATTGCCCCGTTTAGGCGGCAAGTGGTTGGTCCTGGTGAGCTTCCCATGGGTGAGGGAGACATGCAGTTCCCTCTCAGACCGCGCGGTAGCCGGTGGAGGGTTGACATGGGCCACGAGGTCGTCTCGACCCACGTAGTTGTAGTTTATAGAGACCAACACAACCAGATGATTGAGGGCGAGGTATGAAATTTTTCTCTCAATTTTAGTTGTCTTCTTCATTGTATATGTTTTGAGTTCACGAGCGAATTTTAATATACTTGTAGTCATTGTAGTTTGTCTGGCAGCCTTACGTTGGGGTCCTCGGTACGCTCCCCGACTACTGCCGACTAGGTCAGGAGATATGGATGGCGAGAGTGCCACTTATTTGTTTTGACGTGGTTGAGTGACATCTCCCCCATTGTGTCCTCTGACAGTTTGGTTGGGTCCAGTTAGTGTCGGATCAGTTCGACACCGAGTAAGTTGCGATTCTTGATAAGCGTGGCGGTAGCCTTGGCCGAGTCTGCTTTATATGCCATATATCTGATTATGAGATGCCCTTCGAGAAGATATTATGCCGGTCAGTAGCGATGAGGTGCTCCCCTCTTTCGACCCTTACATGTTGTGGTATCGGCGACATACACACCTACTAGTCGGTAATCCGAGCCACATGTCTGAGTCTAGATATCAGGGAGTTGGGCCTTATCTTGAGGCATTGGTGAGTATCATAGTATGTGTCAGATAATTATTAAGATCATAATTGATTTACTTTAAGTCAACTATAGCCTAATATGTTCGAATTTTTGTTCAGGTGGTTGGAGCTGGGAGGTCATATCACTTGGCTGAGGACGCCCTTTTCAGATGTGATGGACAGCATGCCTTGCAGGCCGTTGTAGAGATCTGAGAGTTATTGTACCAGGCGATCCAACTTGTCCATCGAGGAGATCGTCTGCATTTTGGCCACTATGGTGTACAGAGTGTAGCAGCTGCTCCAGACACATCAGCACCATCCACGTCAGCGCCTTCCGCTTTAGCGCCGGCCACATCAGCTCCTTGGACATCAGTCACCCCACCACGTACTACCCCATACATATCTCCAGATTCCCTCAACGTACTTCCTACCCAGGATATTGGCATACCTTATGTAGCTGACCCTGATTGGATACCGCCTCGATACGTGCATGACGTTGTTACCCAACCTACCCAGTTACCACCACCAGACAGTTCACGTGTTTGTAGTGTTGGGGTTGATACATGTATATCACATAGTCCCACACTACATACACCTACTTTTGTGGGGATTAGTTTGACCGCGACCATGAGTACACATGATGCAGTTCTCACTGACATCTCCCACGTTGACGATCAGGCTCATATTGAGCCCCCCCTAGAGCACGAGGGAGAGGCCGAGGTTATGGTTGTGGCGGACATCGTGGCCGAGGTCAGGGTGCGGGCAGAGACATAGGTCGAGGTCGAGGTCTAGCTGTAGATCGTGATACAGTTGCACCAGATGAGGGAGTTTCACAGCTCACAACAGTATCCAATCTTCGGCCAGAGACAGGATCAGGGGCAGCACATGTAGGAGAGGGGGGGTCACACTCATAGGCTCCACAGACAGTCAGTGGAGGGCCACATGTAGGGGAGGGAGTGCCATTGGATACGCATTTATGATTGGGGGAGCTAGATATTCAGAGAGTCTACCGCAGGAGACCGATGAGGGAGGTCTACGGTCGAGGTTGTAGGATTGGGGGCAGGTTAGAGCATTAGCAGATGTGATATGGAGTGTATAGTTTTTTTTATTTATAGTTTTTGTAAATCAAAGTTGTACAGATGATGTAAATGTGTCATACTTATTTATTTGAAAATATAATTTTACAATTTTTTATTCTTACTTATTTTGATGATTTCCAAAATCTCTTTCACATCTCTATCTCTCTCTTATTCTCTGTAGTCTCTATATTTTTTCAATTTCAAAAGCCCTAATGGAAGGGTTTGCCCTGTGAGAAAAGTGAGACTCAGAGAGAGAGAGAGAGAGAGATAGATTAATCTTCATTTGAAAGGGTTTGCCTAGTGAGACCATGGCTCCTCATTCATCAGGTAATATTTCTACTTAAATTGTTAAGGTTCTGTGTATACTTTCTTTCATGGAGTTCTTTTTCGTCTAGCCTCATGTCCACTATTTGATTACTAAAGTTCTTATGTTCTCACATTCAGGCCATTTAATTGTATTAGCTTTTCTTATTGAACAAATGACATTGGAAGCGCTCATGTGCTAAACAAACAACAAGGCAGTGTTTGCTTGGATTTGATGAGCGAAATAAAAATGAAAAGGAAAACAGAAAGAAAAGGATAAGAATTGATAGGATTTTAAGTTATATTTAGGTTTCATTTGTTTGGAAAGAAACCAATGATAGAAAATAAAAATAGTAGGAGGTGAATTGAAAAAAAAGAAAAAGAAATGAATAGATGAAAATTTTTATACAAAAATTATTTGGGAAAAAAAATATAAACATTATGTAATGGATAGTTGTGGGGAGAAATATGTGTAAAAAGGAAACAAAATAAATTTGTGAGAAAAAATAAAATTTCATATATATTTTGTAAAAAATTGTTTGCCTATCTAACAAACTAGTTCTATTAGTTTATAGGACTCTATCTAAACAAACACATAATTTTTTTTCCCTTTTCTGTATGATTGCATTCACTTTCCTTTTTCATGTATTTTCTATTATAACCAAACAAAATGTAGAATTATATATTTGTTGTTCATCTAGCTTAAACATGTATTTCAACTATTTGTTATATGAACCTGAAGTTTATGAAATCATTACATTTATAAGTACAGATGTTAAGATTCGTTACGAATTTCTTTTCCTATTGATAACTCATGTATAAGTATTGCAAAGCCATTATACTGAATGAAAATGTTTGGTCATACATGCAACCAAGTTCATTCAGTATCATCATTATATTCCACATCAATAATGCATGAAATCATGAAAGTCTAGTTCAAGTAGCGTTCTTCAAAATAACAATAACGGAGAGAAAGCAAAGGTATTTGTTATTTGTAGAATTACAAGAACTATTCAAAAACAATTAAAATATCTCCCTTCATTGATAAGTCGTGGATAAGCATTACAAATCCATTACAACGTAAATGGTTTGGTCATTCATCCAAACAATTTCATTCATTATCATCATTATCTGACATCTCAATATCAGATTCATACATAACATCTATGCTCAAGGCAAAGTACTGGTGTGCATCATCCATTAACCCATCTTCGGTACGCTCATTTGCGGTCTTCATTAGTCCGGACGTTTGTAAACATTGGGTCATGCGATTAACTTCGTCGCGGATACGATGCAATGCCCTTTGCAACAACTATGGAGTGTCAGTTAGCATACGCATGGCTAACCGGCGAGGAAATTTAATATTAACTTCACGACATAGCTCAACGAGAATATTTGCTCGAGTTATGCGAAATTCCCACTCAGCTCTCATGGTATTGACGGTGGCATGTGAGTAACGCAAATTTGGATTTAATGGGTATTGAAATTCATCTCCATCTACAACCCAATAGCGACCCATTACTGAATATAGATCAACCACCGTATATCTCATGATGATATCGCTTGAAATAACTATAAAACTTTTGTTGTGGTATGATGCGATATTTATACCACATATACACATGGTAGCTGTATGTATGAAATTATTGTAAACAACTATGTATCAGAATTGTCACGTCAATTTTTATGACCTGAACAACTATGCATCAACTTTATAGAAATTGTCACTTCGACTTTTATTTACTACTTAGTGCATATCTGAAGGTTTTAAGCAAAGTTCAAATCCGCTTAGAAATTTAATATAATTTTTCCGCTTACAAATATAATTCAATTTATTTTGCCTTGACAATATATTTAATTTCATTTTTTGCCTTACATATTTCATTTAATTTAATTGGAGAAATTTGACCAATTTAATTTGAAGTTAATTATGTGTTGATTTAAGTCGGTGTTGTTCTTGTCTGCATACTAGGCTAGGTTTTATCTATAACACTTTCATGTTCTGTATATCGAAAAACCCATTCATTCTAACTCTACTACAAATTAATCTTCAATACATTCTAACTCTATAATATTTTATCTTCAACGTTTATGAATCTATTTGGAGCTGCATAGGGTGGCTTTTTAAACACAAAGGGTCTAATTGTTTTGTTATTTGTTCTGACACCCCCTCATCCCATTATGAATTACAGAATTCACATGGGCACAGTAGGTATGGTACGATAATAAATTGTAACTTGGCGCAGTGATACGTCCAACATTTCTCAATGATGCAATGCAGTGACTTGAACAGACGTTATAATTTGTATGCTTTGTTTTTTCCTCAGATGCTATGTGGCTTTGTGCAGTGATGCAGTGATGCATGTGACTTTGTGCAGTGATACATGTGACTTTGTGCAGTAATGCATGTGACTTTCTGACTTTGTAAATTATATACATTGTGACTTTTTTCCTCACATTACGTGATGCATGTGACTTTGTGCAGCGCAACTTAGATGCTTTGTTTTTTTCCTCACATTTCAGAATTCATCTAAGTCACATTAATACGACCACATGACAATAGTGTTGATAAACAATTATATAAAGGACTGAAGGAGTGAGTGTAATTTACCGAATATAAAAAGAAGCAGAAAATGCAAAGAGGAGAAAAGGGGATGACTGTGAAGTTCATTAAGTGAAAATAAGATAAAATATAGGCTGCAGTGCCAATCTTGTTTACATATCAGGTGACCATTTTATTATTTTGTTTTCTTTTGTTATGAACATTGTTTTGGTGAAAAAATCAATGATAGTTTTGTAGGTCGAAGTGAGTTGGACGGTTGTGTATTTACTTTCACTCTGTTTCATAGTTGTTTATGAACAATATTACTTTAAAACAAAGAAAATTAAAGCCACTGTTTCATTTTATGATTTAATTTATAATTTTTGTAAAACATCAATTTGTACTGAAATCGTCAATTCGAAGTGACTACTTACTGTATTAAAAAAGTAAGCATGAAAAAATAGTTTAATGTGGCGATGTGACAACTCACTGCATTACTGATTAATTTGACAACTCACTGCTCGAATATGAAGGGATTGCATTGTGAAAAGGACGGCATGAAATTATGATTTTATCTGACAACCATGTCCGTGACTACATCACAGGTACACAAAGTCGCGGGTACTCAGGATTGCATGAAATGAATAAGATAAAATAATATCACGGGTATCACTTCTTCCATAGTGCCCCAACTCAATTATCGTTACCAGATGATCTCTAGTTAACCCCTAGTATGATGTCTATAAATAGCGTTACTCCCAGTATGATGTTTGTTGACAAGTCATAACAATAGTAATATATCCACAATTACTATTATTATTAATTTTTTTATTTTATGAACAATGTCTTCAAGAGGTGCAGGAAGTTCACGCTGGCAAAGAAATTCGAAAGTGTGGCTGCTACCTCCATTTACTTATGACTACAAGAGCGAAAAGTACTCAAGTCCGAAGGATTATTATGTTGGTATCCGAGTAGAATGGGCGTTCAGGGTAACGGAGCAAGAAGGATTGTTTAATGATCTACATAACTTTGGGGCACCGGTACCTCATCGTCGTTCATTGACCATGGCTAGACGAAATGTGAGTGACTATGAAAAAGCAATTAGCAGAATTAAGAAGGAGAACAACAGAATGTTAATGCGGAGATGTCGACATTTCATGTTTCAGCTAGTCACCAAAATGACAGAAGCAAGCAACAGAGATTTGACAGTGATTGAGCAAAATAATGTCTTAAATAATGAAAAATATCTCTCTGACTACTACATGTCAGACGAGGAATGAGAAATCAAACACCTTTATCTTTTATATATGTTTGTATGTTGTGTCGTATCTTCGTTACTAGAGTGCAAGACAATGTTGTTGTTCATCTAACTTACGGATGTATTTCAACTATTTGTTATATGAACCTGAAGTTTATGAAATAACTACATTTATAAGTACACATTTATTAGTTCATGACTTTCTTTATTGAATTGCAATGAGTTAATGAATGTTCTGGATTAATGTATACTGAATTATGTGAATACTTAAGGTTTTTTTTTTTTTTTTTTTTTTCAAACATGATATACAACTCCATTTTTTGTACCCACTTTATAGACTCAGTGATGTGTAAAGAAGATGATTGGTTGATAATCAGATAATATTTAATTATCAACCAATCCTCTTCTTGACAGATAAAACAGAATTTGTTAGTTGGAGAAACAATCTCAAAACCAAGCGGATGGTCCAATTAGGGGACTAAAAAAGTTATTGACGCATTTAACCGTCAGCCTTCAACCAAAGATGTGTAATGTAGCTTAGTCAAAAGCTTCCCTTAATTGGGGCTCCTCAAATAGTGATCTTCTACGTAAAGAATTTCAATCTCCATCAGGAAAGACGAAAGTGTCGCCTTTCAATTTCAGGAAGTCCAGTCAAAATGATGACTTTGGTAAGGAATGAAGGGTTGACAGAAAACTAAACTCGGGGGCAAGACAAACAAGCTCAAAGCCAAGTGATTGGTCCAGTTGTGGAACTAATAAAGTTCAGACAAACGAACTACCGCCTTCAACAACACATAAAACAAAACAGGTAGCCCAGTGAAAAGCTTTCCTTAACTAGGGCTCGTCAAATAGTGATCCTATACGTAAAGAATTTCAATCTCCATCAGGAAAGAAGAAAGAGTTGCCTTCCAATTCCTAGAAGTCCAGTCAAAATGATGACTCTGGTAAGAAATGGGGGTTGACAGAAAACTAAACTTGGGGGCTGGACAAACAAGCTCAAAGCCAAGTGATTGGTCCAGTTGGGGGACTAAGTTTAAAACCCAATTGGTTTTACTTGATTTGCTTGTCAAAATAACTATTTACAATTAATTATACACAAACAGATTGTTTTCTGTACCTCTTTAAAGAAATTGACGATTCTCTTAGTATAGAATAGCAATCAACGAAAGGCCAAAAATGTAAGAAACTACACTTGTAACCAGTTCTAATGACGCTGATTTGATATTTTTCGGATTTATACCCAAAAAGAACAACACTTCCGAAATTACTGTTTAATACCAGTTTTCTGGATAGATTTGAATGCACCAGTTAATATAGATTTTGACTCCCAAAAATTATGAGAAAATTCTGATATGCAATTCAATATGTAATTAATCAACTGTAAAAATTTTAGTTCAAAATTCATCCGTTTGATAAGGTTTCTTTATTTTAAAGATTGTGGTTATGTGCAGAATTTCATACTCATAGATTGTACCCTCAACTTTATGTACCCATCTGATATTCCTTAAACTACATAAAATACACATGATATTCACAAACATTGGTGGCCAAGTACTCCTATCTAACCCACGTTTCACTCACAAGATCCACCATTACAAGCAAAAACACTCATGGAATATAACCCATGTCATATACTTGTTCTTCATACATCCACTATACCCATTACATTATTTCACACCAACTATTAACCTGATAGATATTCAAGCCACCTAATCAGTTAAGCTTTCATTCCATCATCTTCCAATGAATGCACAGAAACATAAATACAAAATAACTATATTCACAGAATATTGGTTTCAACCTTGGAGATGGAGTTATTAAAGCACCAAACTAGTTGTTCAATTTTCACCAAAAGCTACTCACATCTCCTCTTCATGGCTACTAGTTGAATAATATGAGAGTTTTGGGGTTACCCACACACTTTACAAAATCTGACTCCCTTATCTTTTTGCTTTTATTTATTTATTTATTTTGTTATTATTAAAATCTTATCTCTAAATTAGAGATTTTCACCATAAATTTATTTTAGGTTTAAAAATTAATTAAAAGACCTTCCAAATATTTAATTTGCACTTTAGGATTGACCACAAAAATATTTGAGATTGTAATATTATTATTATTTAATTATTTAATTAATTTTTATATTCGGGTTCTACAGAACAGGTAGCTCAATCAAAATTTTTCCTGAACAAGGGCTCCTCAAATAGTGATCTCTACGTAAAGAATTTCAATCTCCATCAGGAAAGAAGAAAGAGTCACCTTCCAATTCCTGGAAGTCTAGTGAAAATGATGACTTTGGTAAGGAATGGGGGGTTGACAAAAAACTAAACTTGGGGGCAGGACAAACAAGCTCAAAGCCAAGTGGTTGGTCCAGTTGGGGGATTAATAAATTTTCAAAAAACTGTTCTTGGAAATTGGAAAACCAAGTAAATTTTGGATTCAAAATTTATAACAATTATTTTAATATATACATTTTCATTCTAACAATATTTTCATACACTAGTCTTTCAATACTATTAGGTTAAGTGGTTGTCTGTGAGATTTGCAAATTTATTACGAGTGATTTCAAGAAAAAATCAAAATAACAATTAACCTTCCATACCTATGGGGTTAAGTGGGCGTACGTGGGATTTACAAATTTGTTACGATTGATTTGCGGATGGGTACGTTACGACAAATGTTCAGTTGATGTTGTAAATGTTTCCTAAAATATTACAAATTGAATATTCAGAAGTTGATTTTAAAATAATTCCAATTGACAACAAAAATTCAAATAGTCATAAATGAAATACAAATAGTTGGTCGTAACAACGAATGATGCATAGCTAAGTGAAACACAATATTGCCTACATAAGCTTCCTTTTTTCACACATTGAGTAGTCAAATCGTGAAGAGACTTGTCGGTATATGCAGATGGATTGTCAAGTCATCTGACTTGGTGCACAGGCTTTGGTTTTCTCAATTTTTTTATTACAGTGACAACTCATTTCTTATTGATATATGTGGGATTCTTAATTCAGAAAGTCACATGGCAATAGTGAATTCACTGATTACCTTACAGTGAGCATGCCCTTATTTTGTCGGTATATGCAGATGGATTGTCAAGTCATGTGACTTGATGCACAGGCATTGTTTTTCTCTGTTTTCTGATTACAGTGACAACTCATCTTTTATTGATATATGTGGGATTGTCAATTCAGAAAGTCACATGGCAACTGTCTCGTATTCACTGATTTACCTTACAGTGAGCATGCCCTTATTTTGTCCCTATATACAGATGGATTGTCAAGTCACGTGACTTGGTACACAGTATTTGCTTTTCTCTGTTTTTTCATTCTAGTGACAACTCATACCTTGTTTGTATATGTGGGATTGTCATACAGAGACATTTATTTTCTATGGTTTTTCCTTCAATGTCTTTCTAAAGCCGTTCATAACCAACTATATAAACGGCTATAGGTGAAGACACAACCTTACAACTTATTTCGCCCTACGAAATTATCATTCATTTATTTAAAAAAATTAGTATGGCTACACAATTCATGGGAGAGAGTTTGAATCGCAGAGGTGGTAGGAACTTGCAAAGGGGTGATAGTTCACGACGAGGAGGGGGAAGGGGACGTGGCGATGTTGAAGACAAAACAACAATACCTGTTTTAGATTATGTTTGTTGTTATCGTGATAGGTTTGGGAAGCGACATTTTTTGATTCCCAAGTATTATCGAGTTCAAGGAGGTTCATCTACGGAGCCATCTGACAATCAAACAGGATATGGTTTTGTGTGTGTCAATTTCCGACCACACTACCAAACTGGTACTCAGCTGGAGAACACTGGCAGAATAGATTGCCCAAATGACCTGTCACAGAAAACAAGAGATTCCGGCGGTGGTTCGTTCACCTGGGAGCACTCCGACAATCAAGTCAGTAAAATATCTCTCAAAGATAACCAATAGTGCTTAACTCACTAGACAAAGCATAAAAGACCTACCTTAGACCCATGGGGGTGCCTCCTTTTTATAGCCAACACAATCATAGTCCCAATAGAAGCCTAACTCTAATGGACTTAGGATTATTGCTAATCTTGGACTCCCAGTAGGATTTGGATAAACTCTCCAAGAGTCTTATCTTTACCCAAACTGAAGTCTTTTCTCATTCTACGACTCTTGTCCCTTATTCGCTTATCCCGGATTCCGGTATCTTCGCAGATAACCTCGGCCTAGCCGAGATGATCTCGGCGTCATGACCAGGACACGTGGCACCTTGGATGGCACTCCGGTGACACCTCAGCCACGTGTTGTCATTCAAAAATTATGTCCCCACAACTGCCTCCTAGGTTTTATTACCTCGGCATCCTGAGGTGATGAAACCTATATCATTTCTTCCATTTAGCACATCGGCTAAGCTCGCTTCATCATCTATTGCCGAAGTCAGAACTCGTCGGCTCAATATGACCAAGACCTATAGTCTGCTTTCATCAATGCCTTAGAACTAACGACCAAGTTCGTTCAAGTTTTTCAGCCGAAACCGTCCTCTTAGCCGAGGTATTTGCTTCATTTGAATTAAGAACTCTAAGAGTTCCAACACGCGTATTAGCTGGCATGCACAGTATTTCAACCATTTTTACCACGCGTCTTTCCCCTATTGGACCGTACCTGATACGCACCATCAAGTCGCATCACTTTTGCGTGCGCCGTCTGACAAGCACGTCATCCAAGGCACCATAATTGCCATTTTGCCGCCATTTCATGCTTTTGATCAAAATCAACTCTCTCTCTCTCTCTCTCCATCTTTTAACTTCTGCATCTTCGTTCTTGTTCAAACTTTCTCTCTCAAATCCTCCATTGTTGCTTTTGTGAAGCTTTACGCAACCGCCACTCTCTCCATCCGGTGAGGCTTTCGCACTTCTTTTCTTACTACCATCGTCGACACCACGTATTTCACACGGGCCTTTTGTAATCTAAACAATCATTCTTCAATGTTAGGTCAAGTGCCTTCTTTCCTTTTCTCAATGCATTCTTTAATTTCTTCTTTCAACGTGGTTGTATGTGTTTTTTCTTGTTGTATGATTCTATACTTAAAATAATTTGCATGTCTTCAAAATACACCTTAATTATGCAATCTCCTGGTGTTACACCTCGGTTGTACCCACTAATCGGTTTATCTCAATTTCTCGACTTAACACTTGAAAATATTTTTTACAATTTTTTCACAAGTGTTATTTACAATTCGATACTTCACTCTTAGCAAGACTTCGTCTTCAAATTTCTTCCAAGTCTTGGCAACATGGTAATCTCGCAAGTATGTAGATATTTATTTAAACATAACCTTGGCTTAACTTGTAAATTTTTCTCAAAATTTCAACAAGTGTTAAACCAATCTTTTTAACATAACCTTGGTTAATTTCAACTTGTAAACTTAAATTTCAACAAGTGTTAAACGTGTCTCGTTTAACTTCAACTTGCAAACTTAAATTTCAACAAGTGTTAAACATGACCTCAGTTTAACTTCAACTTGTAAATTTAAAATTTCAACAAGTGTTAAACACCTCCTCGGTTTAACTTCAACTTGTAAATTTCAATTTCAACAAGTGTTAAACATGTGCTCGATTTAACTTCAACTTGTAAATTTCAAATTTCAACAAGTGTTAAACATGACCTCGGTTTAACTTCAACTTGTAAATTTCAATTTCAACAAGTGTTAAACACCTCATCGATTTAACTTTAACTTGTAAATTTCAATTTCAACAAGTGTTAAACACGTCCTCGATTTAACTTTAACTTGTAAATTTCAATTTCAACAAGTGTTAAACCAATCTTAGTTTGTGAAATTTCAACTCCCAAGCATCATTCTTCAGCCCTTTGCCCCCTAATGTGAACTTAAGTTCCACGTGGGTTCTCATTTAGGCACGTGGCTTTGACCTCGTCACCAATGTAAGATTTCAAACAAAGACTGGCTGAGGTTATTAACCTTGGTCTCTTTACTAAGGCACTTAGCTCCAATCTGTGTCTGATTTTGCCGATATGACAAGTCCAGGTTAACCCAACTTAGTTCAACTCTATTATATGCAAGTAAAATTTCTACTTTGCCATATAATAAGTCTAAGTTATCCGTCATGTTTCAATCAGAAACATCGTCATAGGATTGGTCGGTCCTATTGCACAGATTTCAAAAACCAAACTAGCACTTTATTATTGCTTCAGCCGTTATGCCCCATTGCTAGTAACCTTTCTCAGGCTAAGGTCTCTAACTTTGAACTCTCTTGAGATAATCTTCTTGTTGTAAGCCCTAGCAAGTTGTTATTGGTATGCCCCCAGCCGAATTGCTGTTCTATCGCACGCTACAGGGGATTTCAAAGCATTTTTATGCTTTTTTACATAGGCTTCAGCTTCCTTTCGCATGTAAGGCCAAAAGAATCCCTATGATATTACTCTATGGGCAAGGGATCTGCCCCCTGCATGGCTTCTACATACTCCTTTGTGGACCTTATATAAAAATTCTTTAACTTAGGCCAAGCTCTTCTCTTCTCGGACTTAATCATCAAGGCCGAGATCTTGTCTTTTGGGATCTGCTCACTCAGGCTCAGCTCTTGTCTTCTCGTATCCAGTGTCATCTCGGCTTCGCTTCGGTGAACTATTTCTCTTCTCTTGTTTGGATGCCTTTGTCCCCGGCGTATCCTCCTCGGCTCTGGCATACTTTTCTATCTTGGCCATCAGCTCTTCCATGCTTTTCGACAATGTCTTTGCCAGTGATTTTCGAAGCAGGTAGTCATCCTTTAAGCTGTTTTTAAACAACACAACCGCCACCTCTTGGTTGCATCCTGGTATTCGGTTGAATACCTCATAATACCTTTTGGCATAGGCCCTAAGGCTTTCATCCTCGCCGATCTTCAGAGCCATTAGGGCGTCCACCCTTAATGGCTGTAGCTTGTTTGTCACGAACCTGGCCACAAACATCTCGGCCAGTTTTCCTGTGTTTTCAGCCTTTCGGCAACTTGTGAAACCAGTCAAATGCAATTTCTCCAAAGGATGAGGGGAACACCTTGCAGAGCAACGGCTCGTTCCCGGTGTACAACGCCATCGAGTCCAGGTACAAGTCGACATGAAAGTTGGGGTCCAACTTACCATCATAGATTTGGAATCTCGGCATGCTAAACCTCTTCAGGGCTTCGAATTTGTCCAATTCTACAGAGAACAGCGTTCTCGGCTTGACCGGGGAGGTTACCTTGACATCTTGTTGCTTCCTCTGTAGGTGATCCCCCAGATCTTCTTTGGTTCGTCCAAGAGCTCGGCTATGTCTTGACTTCAGCATTTTCGGTGCACTACTTCCAGTTTCATTATGGGTCCTTTTGGACTTCCCTCCATTGGTTGTGTCGAAGCATAACTCCTGCCCTTGAACATGCCGATGTCCTTTGGGGTCGACTTCCTTGGTGCAATGCGTCCTCCTCGATTCTTCCCTTCTTGACTCTCCTCGCCCGACCTCCCTTGAAGGCCGGTGACAGTGTTTTTCGGTCCTGGTGTGCTGGGGGATTGTAGGAACTGTTTTCTGCCCCTCTTTTCGGGCATCCTCCTTTGCTATTGGAATCGGCGTATCTTGTAGTGGGAATGGTGGCTGCATGACGTTATTCTGCATCATGAAATTGACCACTGTTTGTAGGTCCACCAATTTGTTCACCATGGCTTTTACCTCATCGTCCCTCCATAGGCATCTTTCTTTCCATACCTGGAGGTCGTCCTCGTTGTAATACCCGCTCTGGTCCATTTTCTTTGGTACGTCGCTCTCCTGGCCGACGTCATTTCCTTCGTGATTCTTATTGTGAGTCTCTTCTTTGTAATTATCTTCTTCGACGTCAAGGTCTACAAGTTTCCCACTTCCATTAGGAGTGTCATCCCTAACCTTCTCTTTCTGTCCGTCGTTGGCCATCTATTTTTCTTTCTTTCCCACAGACGGCGGCAAATTGTGTATGTCAATTTCCGACCACACTACCAAACTGGTACTCAGCTGGAGAACACTAGCAGAATAGATTGCTCGAACGACCTGTCACAGAAAAAAAGAGATTCCGGTGGTGGTTCGTCCACCCGGGAGCACTCCGACGATCAAGTTAGTAAAATATCTCTTAAAGATAAACAATAGTGCTTAACTCACTAGACAAAGCATAAAAGACCTACCTTAGACCCATGGGGGTGCCTGACTTTTATAGCCAACACAATCCTAGTCCCAATAGAAGCCTAGCTCTAATGGACTTAGGATTACTGCTAATCTTGGACTCCCGGTAGAATTAGGATAAACTCTCTAAGAGTCTTATCTTTACCCAAATTGAAGTCATTACATAGCAAAAAATGAAAAAAGTACCATTCGTATGTAAAAAATACATCACCAAAATTTGAGGTCTTTCTCTTCTTTCTTCTTGCTGCAGCTCTCGCGGTGGCCTTCGTCTTCTTGGCCTCCTCCGCGGTGCTCTTCGCGTCTCACCCTTCATCGTTGTTAAATCGCAGGCATGCATGTGTGGGTGTGCTTCAGACTGTAGAGCATGTATATCACCTTCTAACCCAAAACAAAGGCGAAATAATTTTTTTAAAAAATGAAAACGGCTTTAGTAAAGCCAAAACAAATTTCTGAATAACACCTTCTAACCCAAAACAAAGACAAAAGAAAAAAAAAATTTACATGAAAACGGCTTTAGTAAAGCCAAAAGAAATTTCTGAATTACATTATCACCTTCTAACCCAAAACAAAGGCAAAAGAAAAAATAAAAAAATTTTACATGAAAACGGCTTTAGTAAAGCCAAAAAAAATTTCTGAATTACACCTTCTAACCTGTAGACACCCCATTTTTGACCGTCCTCAAGACTTGGACGTCATCGTTTGAACACTCGATGATCATCCATGCTCGTGTTCGTTTTGAGTTCTTAGAGGTCTCGGTTGCGTGCCTTGCCTCAAGATCTCTTAACTTGACTGTTTTGTGCTTGGTTGTGGATCAAACACTTGTGTTTTTGCTTTTAAGGGAAGAGGGTGGCTTGTTGGCCATTTCCTCAACCCATCGGCCAAGGCTTGAAGCCATCGGCCCTTTTTTTCTTGCCATCGGCTAAGAGTGTTGGCCGATCGACACCTTTTTTGGTCGGTTGGCCACCTTTGTTGGTCGATTGGCCATATTTTCCAGCTGACCCATTTCCATCTGCTTTTGGTAGATATTTTGTGCCAGCTGGCACGTGTATGGAGGGATTTAAACCAACACTTAGCTTCTCTTGGAAGTTTTGAATTGGACTTTCTATAAAAGGAGAGCCTCTTCTCCCTTTCCAGAGGTTCAACCAACTGATATAGAAGATATATATCACTCTCTCTCTATAGTTGTGAGTGTAATAGTGTTCTAAAGGGTATTTTTGTTCATATTTTTGCCCTAAAGCACCTAGTGGTACACTATCCCTTAGTTACTGAGGTGCTAAGGAGTTGATTTCAGAGTTTTTGAGTTGGTTTTGATCAGAAGGAGGTGCTGGAGTTGGTGTTCTTGAAGTGTTCTTCAAGGGTGAGAAACTACTCTTTTGTTCCCCATTTTTGCTTAAGCTTTTAGCAATACTTACATACTGTTTTAAGCTTAGTGTCCAACTGAAAAAGTTCTATTTTTGTATGCTAAATATGTTTGTTTAAGGTTACTTTTGGGTTGGGGGTTGTCTACTCCCTCTTAGGCCTTGTTTGGCCTTATTTTGTGACCTTCTTTTTTAGTTTTGAAACCCGTTTGTTTTGACCTTCTCACCACTGAGAAGCGGTTTCTAAGTCTTCAATAGGGGAGGGACCCCCCCTCCCTTTGTGTCTCATTTGCTTGCATTGTTGGCTCACCATAGTAGTATGTTTGCTTAGCATGTTTTGGCCCCATTTCAGCAAGTATTTGGTGTTATCTTGGCATGATATACCTCTGTTTTAAGTTGGTTTATTGGTCTCTTGCATGCACCATGTACTTGCCTTGTAATCCCTTCTATTGCCTTAACATGTATCTTGCATTTAAACCATCATGCTTGCATATTTCGGCTCAACTCCAAGGAACTTTTAGTCATGTTTCACCATGTTTAAGCTCTGTTTGGTGTTGATTTGATCATATATGCATTGCTTTGTATAGCCTTAGTTCATCTTAGCTTGTTAAGTTTTGTGCACCAAGTTGCTAGCATGCATTGTTTTGACTATTCTCATGATTTGGCATTATTTGAAATCACATTTCAATCCATGTAGTGTAGCCACACACTTGTATTTACCATCTTGTCAATGTTTTGAAGAGTTGTTGTTTTGTGCCTTAAGATTGGGCCATTGCATATGTCTCCATGATTAGGTCTTTGGGACGCCATCTCATTGGGTTTTGGGGTTTATTTTAACATATTATAACTCCATTTTTCATTGCATAATCCATGCCATGTTCGGTTGTGATAGACGTAGTGTAGTGCTCCCTTTGTAGCCTTGCATGCCCCTTGTTTGTGCCCATCTTTTTAGCATGTTTTGGCCTCATTCCATGCATGTTCTAGCCTTGTTTTGGCCTGCCCTAGGACTATCTTAGGTCACTTTGATCCTTTGGAGCTTGGTTGATATGGCCATGGTGAGAGCCCCTTGACTAGCTTTGGGCATTGAGCCCATTAGCATGCTATGCTTCACTTGTGTATATGATTTGGCATCATTCTTCACATGATTTCAGAGCTCATTGCATTGTCATGTTCTTATGTTTATCCCATTTTGCTCATGGTTGAGGATTGTGCATCGTTGCCTAGCTTACGGATCCATGTATGTGCATGCATGACTCCCTTTTTTGGTACCTTGATTTGGGTGTTTTGGCTGCTGTTTTTGGTACGGCTGAGGTCTACCCATCTTTAGTGTAAGTCCATGGATCATGCATTTGTGTATTGTTGTATGCTTATCGTGTTGCATGTTGTTGCATCCTTATGGTTGGTGTCATTGTTGCAAGCCTATCACTTCGTGTATTTCCATATCTAGGTTGCATTGTAGTATTACATACTTGTTGCATTGCCATGCTGTTTGCATGTTAGGTTGCATCACATTGCACTAAGCATACTCATTTTACATGGCCTTATATTCCCATGTTGCATTGTACTTGGTTGTATGCATTGCATTGTGTTTGGTTTGGGGTGTCAAACCAAACATGAGGGCCGAGGGGCGTTTCGTACTTGAAGTGACGAAATGTGCCTCAACCCTCGGTTGCCAACGCTCTTGATCAAGCATGATAGAGTTCTAGGCATTCATTTGTTTTGTTGCATTCATTCCACATTAATTTGCACACTTGGCACCTTTGGCCATCATGCATTAAAATGCGTGATTGGTGGTCCGAGGGTTGAGAGTACTCCCTTGAGTTTATAGCATGATAGGGAGGGTGTTTGTGCACACATTATCTTATAAATGCCTTGCCATGCACTGTCTGTCCTCTGCTGCAACAAAAACAGAATTCCGTAGGAAGATATGGCCGGTCGGCCATCTTTAATGCCGGCCAGCTACCAAAATCTAGCCGAGAGCCTTACAAATGGTCAATAACCATTTTTCGATGGCCGATGGTCCTATCTCTTGGCCGGTGACATCACACAATGCTTAGGGGGTGGTTCAGAAGCATCCTTGGGACTTGTGCAGTTTTTAGAGGAGCAAAACAGTGTAAACAGAGGCAACATGTGGCATAGCAACGGGTTTCCAAGCGAGGCGATTGAGCATGCATCATTCAATCATTCCGAGGTGGAGCTGCGGCGGCCTCCTTTTGTAATTAATTTGTTAATTAATTAAGGGTTTGTAATAATTAATTAGCTAGGATAGTTGATTAATCATTTGGTTTGTATTATTTATTCGGACCCTCCGTCGAGAGGGCGAATTTTGTAATAAGTGTGCGTGCGTGTGTGAATGTCTTCCAACCCCACGTCTTTCTCCTTTTTACTTACCTGCTTTTAATGGTTTGTTTTAGGTCATGTTTCAATTAGCATACTTATGTCAGCATGTTTGCATACATTCATTCGTATTGCATGCACCAGGCTCGACGCATCATACTAATTGCATAGTATTTCAATTCTAACTTGAATACGTGTATCAAGTTGTCGCATTTTACATGCCATTCTTAGATTAGCCGAGCCTATTCTAGTTGCATTTTGCATGTGTTGCATTAGCCATCTTAACATGAACTAGGATTATGCATGATTTCTAATTAGTTTCTTGTTTTGGCTCGAAGTACACTGTGAGTGTTTATGCTTTAGCATCTTACATGCGTGTAAGTGTTAACATGACATCATACTTGCCATAAGGCTAATTGCTTATGTGATATAACTGCCTGAATGCCTGTGGGTGAAGGTTGGGTTGCTTAAATTGGGATAATTCATTGAAATCCGTGATTTAGCCTACTTGCGAGTAGCGAACTTCAAACCGCTTTCCAAACAAATGGATATGCAATGCTTTGTTCCGAATTAGGCGATCTAGTCTATACTTGTGTGTTGTGTGCATCACCTAGTAATTCTAGCTAATTAACCAGAATAAGAACGCATGTGTTTTCAAAAACGAGATATCATGTTTAGTAGTGGCCGATCTTTGATCGGGCGAGCGGGGGTGCTCATAGCTGACCTTCCCCAATCGTACCCAAGTTCCCGAGCCGAGACAACTTTGGTGATGACGGACACGCGGCCTTAGGCAATGAGTCAGGGTTTCCTAAATTTATCCAAAAATAAAATATTTAGGTGGCGACTCTGTATCTGGCAAAGCAGTCCATATTTGGCACTTCTTTCTTAAAAATCAGTTTTTCAAAACGATTTGTCAGATTTGAACTCTTTGGTGATTTATCAATCTTGCATTGCACATTGCAAGATCAGATTGAGAACCGTGACATTTGAGTTCGAACTGTAGTAAACCCAAATGAACAAAACGGGATTTTTCTCGAGACGTTCGGGGACGTCGACATAACCCAAAACAAAGACAAAAGAAAAAAAAAAAAAAACATGAGAATGGCTTTAGTAAAGCCAAAAAAATTTTTTGAATTATATTATCACCAAAACAAAGACAACAGAAAAAAATAAAAAATACATAAATAGTAAAAACGTGGTTATCATCCACGCTTTGTTTGGTGAACAGTAAAAGCGTGGTTTACAACCACGTTTTCAGAAGAAATTTTTTTTTAGTTAAAAGAGTGGTTCACGACCACGTTTTCAGAAAAAAAAAAAAAAAAAAATTCAATTAAAAGCGTGGTTCACAATCACGCTTTCAGAATTTTTTTTTTAATTAAAAGCTTGATTTGCAACCACGCTTTCTTAATTAAAAGCGTGGTTTAGAAACACTCTTGTACGATTTCAGGAAATTTCCGCGCGACAGTCACAAAAACGTTGAAAACGTGATTGTGAACCGCATTTTGGCCTAATTTGAAAATTTTATCCAAACTAGACTTAGTTTGAAAAATAAATTACTAATTTAGCTTAATTTGGAAAAAGCCCCTTATCTTGGGCTCGTCTGACGGCGGGATCGGAGATGCCGATATATTTCCGGGCAAGGAGAAGTGACGGCGATGACTGGTATGAGATCAAGAGCGATGATTCCACCACTGTTGATGACCAAAAAAACCAAATAATGTCTCCAATTTTCCCTCCGCCAAACCACCTCGCTCAATCTTCTACTGTAGCTGTGGGTTCTAGGATATATGTCATCGGGGGTTGCGATTTCTCTGGTGAGTACACCCCAATCCCAGAGACCTTCAAAGATGTTTATTACCTGGATACTCTTTGTCCTGAAAATGGTTGGCAGAAGACATTTTCTATGATGAAACCAAGAGAGTTGCCTTACTCTATGGCCTCGAATGGAAAGATATACGTGATGGGATCATCTGCAATGGACGAGGAGGATCCATATCCCGGCCGAGGTTTTTGGATACAGACCTAGGTGGTGGTTGGATTCCGCTGCGTGAAGATAAAAGTATGGATCTTTGCCGTAACGGCCATGCAGATTGGACGGTGGGAACCGAATTCTAGTCCATTCTGTGTTCGATCCTTGCCTATACTATTACGACGTTCAAGATAAATGTTGGGGATATATTCTAGGATTTTGGCGTCAACAAGAATTCATCACCTTTTTGGATGGTGTTCAGTATTATGTTGATTGGACAACACCCTGGTGATATATGCTCTGGTTGTCTCTAATGGTGAAACCGTCCCCAAGAAAGTCAAGGGTTTGGAGGATCTCCTCTTTGATAGATACAAGAATATTGCTATTATGAGGTCGTTTGATTGTGGTGACGGTGATATATATTCGATGATTTAGATTTTGAGTGGGTACCAGCAGAAAGACACGAGGGTCCTTCTAAGCGTAAATTTGGTCTCGCACGGAAGGGATGAGCTAGCTGTCTTTTGGACCGGCTTAGATTTATGGAATGTTGCGAGTGCGGTGCTTCATGTGTATTTCTCCAAATTGAAGATTTCTAAAGTAGAAAACGCAGAGGAGTGGTTAATGAGCTGGTGGCTCATCCTTTAGCTTTCAAGCATTACCGTGTCGTGGCCTCTATGTTTGTTGACTGCCTTTCAACGTAAGAACTCCTCCTCCTGCATTTCTTCTTCATCTCTTTATTTATAATAATTCTCATTCCTCTTGGTTCTGCATTGCATTCCATTTCATTCCATAGACAAGCTCTTTCCATTAGTTAATTGGAGTCTCTGTGTGACTATTTTTGCATCATTTTTGTACTCCCCTGTTTTACTACAAAACTTTCTCCCCCTTCCTCTTAGACAACGATGAAGCCCTCTTCCATCCGTCCAACCTGTTACCAATCTTTTCCAAAACAAGAGAGCCCCAAAGACATAGCTCGGGGTTACCTCCCAACAGCAGACCCAAATACGTAAGGAAGACTCAATTGGACACCCTAAAACTCTTGCCAACCCTTTTCTACTTTGCTGAACATTAATTCCAACAATGCTACTCTTTATTACTTAAGTTTATTTTAAGTCCAAAAACAAGTTTGACAATCCTCAAAAGTGAAATAAAATTAACTACCATACTTTCCTCCTTGAAGAAAAGGACAAGATTATCTGTATATTGTAAGTGAGAAACATCTACTCCATCCCTCCCAACTAAAAACTTATCAACTAGCCCAATCTCCTTGCCCTATCAACAACCTATCCAACACGCCGGCCACCGGAAAAAAAAAAAAAAAAAAACCCAAAGTGATAATGGATTCCTTGTTGTGTAAGCACTCTAGATGCCTTAAAAGGACTAATCATCTTTCCCATATACAATGACTAGCAAATTATAAGTCAAAAGACACCACCTAATCCACTTTCTCCATCTTTCACCAATCCCTTTCTTTCCATAACAGAATCCCAAAAAATTCCTATCCACATGGATGTAAGCCTTCTCAAAATCTACCTTGAAGATGACTCCTCCTTCAACATTCCATAAGCGTTACGCATTTCCAACCGATTGCTACAAACTTATTCCAACTTGTGAAAAGCACATTGCTTACTCCAATCCAATCCACCCTCCATACGAAGCAATTACATCTGAGCTTTGGTGCCTTCCTTTCCGACCACCTTTCCAATCTCACTGCAACTCCTCCCTAAGTAATCTGATTATCTGACTCTTTTCTCTTACATAAGAAAGAGCTTTATTGACTTGGAATGACCGGAGAACTTATGACCCTTCATATTACATGTTCAGTTTCTTTTCAGTGTGATTCTAGCTGATGAACAAATTAGTCCTCACACACACCACTACTCTTTTCCCAATCCGTTCCATGCTTCCCAAATTCAACATTTGATGCCGAAGACTAGAGACCTTCAGCACAAGTAACCCCTTTGATATACCTTCTTATCTGTGCTTGCCACTGCATGTGCCCATCTCTCTTTGTATTCTCTTCCCTGTCCTCACTGTTTTTGCCCCCAAATAAAATCTTCCTCGATATATTACGCATTTCCAACCATCCTTGTCCGTTATTAAACCCTGCCACCCATTTAGAAATCTCACCAAAAACTTCTCTTTTGTTTGAGAATTTCTGAAAAACAAAGAACCGATGAGCTGTTTATGTATCTTTTGAAGAATGACCTTTTGGTGTGCATGTATCGATCTCTTTCAGAGATTACATTATCCATGAGATTCCCCCAAATCAACCTTCATGTAAGTAACTCGCCATCATCTGTCTGGTTGTTTCATTCACTGTCTGTTTCATTCTGTGATCACCACCAACTCTCCTCGATTCTTCATCAACCTGGATAATAAACATCTTATGCTCAATTTTTGGGCTTTGATGAAAGTTCCTTGCGTGCTTTCTCTTTATTAAGACAACTAGATTACAGACACTCAAATCTCTAATCCTAAAAAGGACAGATGAGTCGAGCCTTTTTCTTCCACCTGACATTTCATCAAGGAGAGTATAATTGTTCTCACTTCCTTTCACAAATGCTCATTTAATTTTTCTATGAATGATTTTCACTTCGAGTGTAAAGAAACCCGTACTGCTTGCTTTTTCGCAATTTGTTCTGTTGAATTTTTTGGCTACAAATATATAAATGTCAAGGGGTCATGTTAGATTACGAATGTGGAAATGGTTATATGGTCCTCCTGTATGATATTTATGATTGGTTAGACAAGTTGTCCTTTATGCTTTGGATGTGAAAGATGATGAGAAAGATGACCTTATCCTTGGGTCAATGTGAGATTCTATATCTATTCGATTCTATATATGTTCGTATTTGGTGTTGCTTATGGATTTTGCTTGTGCATATATATTTTGAGAATGTGTAGTTTGGTGTTAATTATGTTTATAGTTATGAGGCAAAAAATGGTTTAAATAAGTTGGAAAACTTACTATTTTGAAGTTGGGAGAGGGGTTTTTTTATACTCTTTGATTATTAGTTTTCACTTACAAGAATTTGTGATATGATGCTGGTTTACTACCATTGTGACTTGCTTGGGGATATGCGCTTGAAGTATCAAAAAATGTTAATACCTTTTTCTTTCTTCTTCTTTTGTCTATTATTTTTTATTTATTTTAATGTTTCAAAATGCACATTTGGTGTAATATAATGTTGTTCATGTACTCCATAATTATATACCTTTGCCTCGTTTAGGTTTTTTAACCTAAACTCATATTTTCTTATCAATTTCTATTGAAAGTTGTCCATCTGGCGAGGATGATATCACAACTACAACTAGCAAATTGAAGAAGTCAAGATTTAGTGGAAGAAAGAGATAAGAGTTTGCAGAAAGATTGTTCTGTGATTACTTTCATCACCTATGTTTGTGCCTATGTTGGCTGAATTTTAATCGTGTTGCTAGCTCCTCATACAAATGAGGGATTTTTTTTTTTTTTCATCAAGTGTAAATGCCTTTATTTTTCTCCTTCTTTCTTTTTGTTCTTGCTGGTTTTGAGGTCTCGGCCACCTTCCTAGCCGATGAGCTCAGATCTAGAGCATCAATTCCATACGAATATGAATACAAAAATGAGGAACCTTGCAAACAGACATACATGAATACAAAAATACTAACAATAGTTTACTCTCATTCTCTACGACAACACTCTTATTTCATGTCTATATTATCTAACATGAGGGGTCATCCATCTACATAGTTTTACACCTCCTTAATGGATGGTTAGGATCAACTTGATCAAAGGGCCATTATTAGCCTTCAAGAATATTTTAGGATTCTTTTATCATTCCACTATATCATAGAATTCATTAATTATTCTAGAATATAGTAGAGTTTTCTATATTTTTCTATAATAAGATATTCCAAAACCTTCTAAATGTCTAGATTTCTCTAAGTTTTGTCCTTTGGACCGACTTAGATTTTTGGGCTATTGAGACTGCGGTACTTCATGTGTTATGCTCCAAATTCAAATTGCTAAAGCAGAAAACGCCGCAGGAGAGGTTGATGAGCTGGTGGCTCATCCTTTATCTCACTTGCATTATTGTCTCAAGGCGGACATGTTGGTTGACTGCCTTTCAATGTAAGTCCTTCATGTAATTTATTGTTTTGTTCTCTCTGGTTATGTTTTTTTTTTTTATAATTTTTTTTTACTGCATTAAATTATTAATTCCTGATTTTCTGACACAATTTTAAAAGATTGGAAAAAAGTGTTATAGCAACAATTCCAGATTTATTTAGTTTGATTAACAAACTGTTTAATAATTTCTCTCTTTCTATGGTTCGAATGGAAAATTAGGGAATGGGCTGAGGTTTAGGAAGTCGTATGCTTCCCGATTTGTGGTTTGTTATTCAATTGAATTTACTAGAGTGTTTTGGGAATTTGGGATATAATAAGCGGAAGACGTGACTCTGTTTAATAGTGGTGCTGGTGCTGGTGTTCTTTTTTTTTTTTTTTTTTTTTTTTTTTTTTTTTGGATCAAACTGATATGTTAATGTTGTTGACCTGATAAAATCTTAGACCAAATTTTGTAGATGTGTTTAGCTGTTTTTGTTTGGGTTTATAGTTTGGGATTTCAGTTTTAAGAAATGTTAAAATTTTGCCAAATACTTTCCGCTATGTTGCCTTTGTTTTAATGAAATCAAATTTTTGACAGAAAATTCACTTCTTTTGTTGGTCTTTAAAGTTGATTCTGTGCAGTAGCGTACTAGTAGTGTATGTACATAAATATATATTTGGAGAAAATAGTAGTATTGTTGAAAAATTAGTTTTGTTTGACTTTAGCTTATAGTAATCAACTTTAATAAGTTGGAAACTTGGCCTTCTCTAGATTTCCAGCTATTGAAGGGAACACAGCCGCCTGCATCATCCATTCCGAGAACTAAGGAGAACAATCTGCTTCCTGTAAGATGACCTGACAAAGGTGGCACACATTCCATTCAATCTCCCAAACTTCTTGTTAATCATTTCCCAGTAATGTTCAATGCGAAGACTAACATAATACATTACGATGTAGATAAAGAGGAGTTTCCTTCCAAGAATTGTTCTGCAAAAATAGAGAAATCCCATCTCCGTATGATCAAGGAGAAGCTATTACACTCACTGCTTGGACCAAGTGAGTAAAAAGAGTGATTTAAATTTCAAAATAAAGGGATCACCCAACTGCTCTTCCAAGCTGTGGCACATGCACACATCTAGGCAGTACCCCAAAAAAAACAACAAAACCGAACAAAGGGGAAATAGTTATTATGGTTAAATGAGTTTGAAGTACTTTGAAGATACAAAAAAACTCTATTTCGATAGTTGATGTCAATCAAAAAAAGAAAAGACGAAGCAGCTGTCTGCAACGAACAAATATCTGATAGAAGGGCCTGTTTGGGAGAGTTAAATGCCTGCCTGGATACAATTCACGATGAGACTCATTCATCATGATAATAGTAAGCATTTGAATGAAATTCAGGACCATCGCTTGTTACGAAGTCTAGAAATTGTCAGGTCTGCACCACCAAAGCCGTCCATTATTGCACTTGCTGAAGGGAACTCTGCCCTAGATGTCAAACTATATAGTTCATGAATAAAGATGAATAAGCAATAGATTAGCATTGACCCAAATAACCAGAGAACATAACAAGAGGAAGAAAAAAACGGCCATATGGGTTTTGAAAACCTTTGCATATGATAGCTCACAGTACGTGGAATATAGCAAACAATTCAAAAAGCAGGCAATCACAATTCTTTGAAATCAAAAAGTATTGGTCATGCTATATTGTCCCACCACATAGGCCCATAATTATCAAATAGCCATGACCAATGATGATGATCCCTCTTAATTAAGCGTGCTGGGAGGCATTTTTCGCAACATCCCCATAAAATTCTATCCTTGTGTTCAGTCTTTCACAATTTATGCTCTAATGTATAAATCAATTGTTTATCTCAAGCCATTAACTTTAAATTCATTATAGAAAACACATCAAATAAGTGTTTTCAATTAACTGGGAGCATCGGAGATAATTACGATTGTATGTACAAACCTTTTAATTTCCAGGACTTGAATTAAAAAGTCAGGCCAGGTTTACTGTTGTTGGCACATAAGAAATTTATGAAAGAGGGTTGCAGAACAAAATTATATTTTGTGGGACAATTTAAGGTGAGATTTTCCTTTCACATCGTCAATCAGAATTGTGCCACGAGGATCAATTCACTTATCAATAAAAAATCAAAACATATATATTTTTATGCAAACAAAACATAAACCAAGTTATGATGTCCCATAAAACATATATGTTCTCCATCATCCACCTTTTTAAAATAACAATGTTGATGCATTCATGTAACCATTTACTTATCAATAATTTTTTTTTAAAAAAACGTTGACATAACCATGTTGTTATATGTTATGTGCCACCACATGCTGCAGTTGTGTAGTTGATTTTGACTTTGAAAGAAGAATAGACACTAATTGGTGTTAAACAGCTGCACTGGTCATTGTGTATGTAAAATTATGGTTCTACACCATTTGACAGATCAGAAGTGAAAAGAGTAAAATGATTACATTATGAAATGCAACATTTATAAGATTGTAAAAGGCCTTTACCTGCTCCGAAGAACAATACAAGGCATGCTTATCCGTTCAGCTCCAGAAACGCCAGATTGGCTTCCAGCAACAAGCACACAATTGTAGACAGGGACCCCAGCATATTCAGCTCCTGCTCGTAGTGCAGCCACAATCTTGGGTAAGCTGTATAACCCACAAACATCAGATCACAATTAGGGTGACCAAGTTCAAAGCAACTAATTTGATTTGATCAGTATAAGCAGCATGTATACTTTTAAGAAGATGGTGTGCCCCTGTCGAACACCGACAACTCGTCGGACATGCAAGTTCAAACATGTCATATTATTTTTAAAAAAATTCCAAGCATGGATATGCTTTGGACACTTGGGGGACCCATGTGTCCATAGTTTAGACACATAAAACACGTTATAAGTTTGAACAAAATAATTTGATAAAATAAAAACAATGTAGATTTATACCGATTAATTCCTCCTTTAAACTTCAAAAATTAGAGTTATATTGTATTTAATTATTATTATCTTTTAATGAAATATTCATATATATGGCATATAATAAATGTATAAAAACGAATTTATTGACAGGAACCAAGGATTTCCTCCAATTATTTGCAAATACAAATAGAGAAAAAGAAAATGGACCAACCTATCAGTTGAGCTAGTATCAATCTCAACACTTAACTTCAGCATCAATGCAACCTCCTCCGCAATTCTTTGTTTCTCAGCAGAAGCTGGCTCAGAAATAAAAGATAAAGCCCTTTAATACAGAACCCTATGTAGTGAAATATGCAATAGAATTTTTTTTTAAAATGCTTGCAAGCCACCTCAGGATGGGGAGTCTACCTGCCTTTCTTGCTTCCTGGGCAAGTTGCTCATCCATACTAGAAGATGCTCCTTTACCAAGTACAAGTTGGCCGTAAAAACTCCGCTCCACCTCCTCATTCCCGACCATCTTTATCTTTGATATTCTATCATTTCCAAGCTTATCAACAATGGATCTAATAGTATTTCACAAAAGGAAAAAACAAGAGCGCAAAGTTATCATATGTTCATCCTTTCCATAGAGCATGCAGCACTGGATTAAAAAGGGCTCACAGGAAAAAGCTGAAAAAGACAGCAAGACACAGATCCATACTAGAACAAACATATCATAGTGAATAGCAGAGACTGTTATTTAACTTATTTTATTGGTTCAAGAAATAATAGGGGTAGTTTACTTTTTTTACAAATAGTGAATTTTGGAGTGAAAGAGTAGCAAGACTTGGTAATCAGTTCACCTTTGTGGCTTAATATTTTGGGGTACTTACGTGTAGGTCCTAATAAGTGGACTTATTGTCTAATAGGTCCTATGAAAAAAATTTGTCATAAAAAAAGTCACTAATTGTAAGTTTTACAATTTATAAAAATCATTGCAAAAAAAAGTCATTAATTGTCAATTTTTAGCGACTTATATAAAAAATTATCACAAAAAAATTATTTTTAATGACAATTTTACCAAGACTTATTTTCAATAGGACTTAATAGGAATTAAGTCTAACTATTAGGGCCTATTGGTAGTTTACCCAAATATTTTTTGCAAAGAAAGAATTCATAACATATTGCCTCTTTAGTGTTATGTGAATGCCTTTGGGGCCAATTACTCACCGTGCAGCTTCTACGCTGTAGAGACCCCATTTTTGACCGCCCGCAAGACTTGAGCGCTTTATTCTGGGCACTCGAAGATGAAAGTTACATTGCATAAACGGTTTGAATTCTCAACAAAGGAATCCGAATTTAAGCTCTAAACAATCCCAACCTTCCATATCCAAGCTGTTTTTACCTCAGAAATCCATTTTTTAGCACTGTACCAACTTGCATTGAACCTGAAACTGAGAAACAGGGGAGCCACATTGGGGCATGGTCGTGCTTTTTGGGCGATAAACACTGTTCTGGACGGGAATCCGCTAGCTGTCTATTTTTGAAGATATTTGTGACTTATTTGTCTCAAATTCTATAAATACGAGCTCAAACCTCTGTTTTGAGGGTTAGAAAAATTTCAAAGAGCTAAACACACCTTTAAGAGATCCTTCTTCCTTTGCAAGTAACCTTAAGCTATCCTACCATTCTTGAACTATATACATACATCATATACACCATTAGAGCTTAGACTTGGAGCCTTGATTAAGACTTTGGAACCATAATTCAACCTTGAGAGTGCTTTAGGATCAAGTTTGGTTTACAACCAAAGCTTTTTCACTTCCTCTTCAAAAGGTATAAGCTTGCCACATTTTTCCTTGCTTTCATTTCAATCTTTTTCTATCTTTTTCTTGTGTTTTTATATTGTTTTGGATCAATTCCAATTGCTGATACTGGGGGTTAAAGAGCTACCAAAGGTGGAGGGGGCTTATCACCCTTTCTTGAACCTTATCCCATAGCTCATACCCTTTGTTTTTCCACTCTTTTCTTTGGTTTACATACTGATTTTCAGAGTTTTAAAGGGCTGAAAAATATGGTTTAGAAGTCCCAAAAATGGAGGAGGTAGCCACTCCTCCTTAGTTTTACTTACTAGCTTTTTATCTCCTTATTTTTTGGCTATCTTTTGTGCTCTTTAAACATAATTTTAGCTACTATTTTTTATATTTTAGGGGCTATTTAATTCATTTAAATAGTTTATGCTTTGAATATTATACTTGTTGTGTTGTAAGTCTCCATGGTTTCGGTTGTTTAGGCCTTAGACATCGAGTCATTTGAGTTGATAGCTTTCTTTACCTAGTTTTCATGTAAAGAGTCCCACTTTTGTAATAATCAACCTTGCATAATCATCTTTGCCTATGAAGCATGGACTCGCCAAAATGGAAGCCGTGGCGGTGTCGGATACGAAGACACGCCGGGGACATGTACGGGACACGTGTCCCTTTAATTAATTTATTTTTTTGGTATGGGACACGTCGGAGACACGGCGGGACATGACGGCACATAGCAAGAGGACACGGCAGGGGAACAAAATAGAAAACCCTAATTCGAAGAAAGAGGAGAAGAAGAGCTAAATCCAAAATCAGAAGAAGAAAAGAGAGAAGAGAAATGCGAACCTGTTCATCTCCATCTCGATCGATCGATCTATCTCGATCTCCATCTCCAGTTGATCTTCCATCACTTCTTGACCTGGTACGTCTCTATTCTCTCTCTTCTCTGGCTCGCCTCTCGTCTCTCTCTCTCTCTCTCTCTCTCTTGTCTTCTTTTAACCCTTTCGTCTGCCTCTCCTTTCCCCCTTTTTGTCTACCCCTCCCTCTCTCTCTCTCAGACTGAAATGTTTCGTTGACCACCATTGCTCAAAGATAATATACTATATATATTAATAGTTATTATATAACATATAATATATGTATAAGATAATATATATTTATACATATTAATAAAATAAATAAAAAAACACATGTAGATAAAATAAAATAAAATAAAATAAATTAATTGGAACATATTATTTAAAAAATATAATAAATAAATAAAATAATTAATATATATTAAAATAAAAATATTTATAAAAAAAATTAAAAAATTTACCGTGTTCTTTGCCGTGTCCGTGTCCTCATTTTTTAGAAATTGTCGTGTCCCGTGTCCGTATCCGTGTCTGTGTTCGTGTTCGTGCTTCATAGATCTCTGCAACCTCCCTCCATTCTTTGTTTTTTTGATAAAAGAGTTGTGTTTAATAAAAGGTTGTTGTTCAAGCATAAGAAAGAAACCCTCCATGTTTAACGGTTTAATCTCTTCGGAGGTTCATTACCAAGACATTACATCTCTCTTATGCTAACCACAATCTCTTGTTTGTCACTCCTCTTTGTCTCCGGTGTATTTACTTCTAAGGGACTAACTTTCTAGTTAGGCCCTTGGAAATCACAAGAGAAGGTTTCATTATAGCTTGTTATCGGGTTTGGGTTTAGAGTCTTTATCGCTCATTGTGGGTTTGGCTATGTCATTGTCGCTCTTTTGAGTTTGACTACTCATTATTGCTCATTTTGGGTTTGACTCCGAATCCCTTATATCGTCAGAAATGAGTTTGATTCCTCTTTGTAATTTCCCAAGAAAAGGGTTTGAAAGGCTCATTTCTCGAGTTAAGTTGATACTTGTTCATTTACATTGCTTTCGGACTTAGTGGACTTAATATCACTATTGGACAAAATGGACTAAAAGATTAAGAAATGGAAAGGTAAGTTGGAAAAGGCTAATAAAATCGGCTTAAAATCGATTAAACCAACATAAAGAAGCTTAATAAAATTGGTTGGATTCAATCGGACGTTATATCGAATCCACCGCTTCTAGAGTCATCAATTACTTTGTGATGTTCTATGAAGCACCGGTACGCCTAAAATGTTGCCGTACGAGTACCGCATGCATTACTGGTACGCAATGCATCGTCATCGGTTGCACGCTGCATCGCACGGCCAAAGGGGTCCGCACGTTCTGGTATTTGGCGTCGGCACGGGTTACGGAGGGGGTACGCCATGGGTACCTTCAGGGGCAAAAAATACTCAAAAATTACATGTATACATAGAGAGAGAGATAACCTCGTGCTTTAAACATACCATAAACACATCTATAGAGGGAATCGAGAGAGAGACAGAGGAGATGGAAGAGATCAAACCTGATAGTGTAGATCAATTGTCTAGGGTTTTCTCTTCGATCGATCGATCACGTCTCTCTCTTTGACCGATCTTCTGCTCACTGTTGATCGATCGTCTTCGTCTCTCTCCTTTCTCTCGATCGCCTCTGTTCTCTTGTTCTCTCTCTTCGTCCCTCGATCGCCTTTGCTCCGTCTCTCACCTCTTCGTCTTTGACTTCTCTGTCCAAAACAAATATCTAATATAAGATATATAATATAAGATATAATATAAGATATATAATATATAATATAAGATATAATAATATAAGATATATAATATAATTGGTCATACATATAATATATAATAATATAATAAATTTTTATATATAATGTAATTGATCATGTATAATATATAATATAATTGATCATATATAATATATATAATAAATTTTATAAATTATAATTTTTATCATATATAATAAAAAATATTTATTGACGTGCATCGCATTGCATCGTACCCTACTTTTTGAGATTTTGCCGTGTCGACGCATCTGCACGTACTCGCATCTGCACTTCAGGCTTCATAGGTGATGTTTGATGATTCTTGAGGTGTGTCAACCTCCCTCCTTGAACTAACTTCATGATTGGAAGGAGGGGTGGTGTGCCTTTCATTGCATTTATTATTTTTTTTTTGTCCTAACGTGTTCAAGACCATCAAGCAATCAACTTGGGCCTATTGATGGTTTTGAAACCGAATCCGCCTTTCTCTGGAGTTTTTCCATGATAGAGAAGGGCAGAAAGGACAAACATGGCTTAGAAATACTCTGTATGCACTGTTTTCACCTCAGAGCACAAAGACATTTTTCTGCAACAAAACAGGGCATGGCCGAATTTGTTTGGACCCGGCTGGGCCTCATTGGGGGCCAGTCGGACTCCAATGTTTGGTAAACAGGGTACTTTTGGTTGAAACAAAAGGCAGTGGCTGAGGATGAAACAGAGCAGATTCCCAGAAGACAGACAGAGCAGTTTCTGAAGATTGTTTTCATCGGCGCACATACGATCCTTGTGCATTTTTTTATTTATTTTTTATATATATTAATGTTGTAATATTATTGTTCATATTATTATTATAATATCATTGTTGTAATAAATTAGATAGCTAATTATTTATTATTCATTTGAATTTGTAATAATTAGTTGATTTGGACACTTGAACATTCGGACCCTTTTGCATAAGGGCAAAACATGTAATAATTTGTGTATATCTTCCAACCCTAATTTCTTTCTCCCTTTTATTTACCTGCTTATAATGGTAGCATCATATTTTCCTTAGCATTTTCCATGACTTGCATCCATTTATCTTGCATACATACAAGCTCGGCTCATCATACTAACTAATTTCAATGTCAATTTCAAATTTCTTACTCGAATACGTGCTCTCTTGCATGCCTTAAATTGACTCACATGCCATGCTAATAGCCAAGCTTATTCTTTGCATAATGTGTGCATCGCATTAGTCATATTGCATTGTTTAGGAGCATGCATTTCTTCTAATTATTTTGGCTTTATTTGGCTTGCCTTGGAATACTAAGTGAGCATTTCTTGCTTTAGCATATTGCATGTATGTTAGTGTTGCCATATCAAACATGTTTATTATGAAGCTAAGTGCTTAATTGATATACCAGTTTGAATGCCTGTGGATGAAGGTGTTTTTCACTTAAGTTGGAATAATTTGATTATATGTATATATGATATCACTTTTGCAAGTGGCGCATATTCAAAACAAATTTCAAAACAAACATGAAATCAAAACGTTCCAAATTGGGTGAATTAGTCTATACTTGTGTGCATCACATAGTAAAAATAGCATAATAAATCAGAACAAGAGCATATACTGTTTATAAAAGTCACATCATGATTAGTAGAGGCCGATCTTGGATCGGGTCAGTGGGGTGCTCAATTCATGACCTTTCCCTCTCATACCTAAGTTTCCGAACCGAGACACTTTGGTGATGACACGCACGTGGCCTTTGACACGAGTCACAGGTTTCCTAAATTTTCCAAAAATATTTAGGTAGCAACTCTGAAATCTGGCAATGCGGTCTATTTTTGGCATGTTTGATTCAAAAATCGATTTTTCAAAAGATTTGTCGGATTTGGACTCATTTTTATTTATCTGTTTCATATTGCACTCGGGACACCAGATTCAGAACCACAAGAGTCCAAACTCAGGGCGAATCATATCCGAAAGGAGCACGAAAAGCAAGTTACATAGGCGTTCATCTGTTAAGAATCTTATGGTTGACCTCGATACATTTAATATATGTCTATGCATCATTTTAAGCACACCTCCTTTAAAAACTTGTTAAGATATAACACAAATGCATTCCCTTACCAGTAAAAAAAAGGTTTCTGGCTCTGTTTTTTTATATCTTATTATGAACTTTTCAACACCCATATAAGATTGCAGCTGAAGTGATACCAACACTAGATAAAGAGAGAGTACTGTCACATAAGCAATTGAATCAAATGTATAGCTGTACTAGGCTGGTTAATGATGTATATAAGTTTTATGGGTATGCTTTGGATTCTTGAAGGTGATACTCTGAACTTCCTTCCTAATATATCATGTGAAGGTTCTAGGAACAAAACTGCCTAGAGGGGAACAATATTGCCAATAGGTGAATGTGGAATTGAGTACATAAAAGCTGCACATCATTCACAATAAACATACTACATGTTTGAGTTATAACTAGTGTGCATTTGCAAAACTGAACATCATATAGACCTAAGCCCCGTTTGTTTTCAGAGATAGAATGGAAGGGATTGATAGTGAGGGGATTAATAGTGAGGGGATTGTTAGTGAGGGGATTAAGTAAAATTGTGTTTGTTTTGATGATAGTTGTTAGTGTAGGGATTGTTAAATTATTTTTATATGAAATAAATATAAAATAATAAAACAAATAAAAAAAATACAAAAACATTAAACATTAATGTTTTAAAAAAAATGCCCAACATGTAAAAAAATTTTAAAAAATAAAAATAAAATAAAAAATTTTCAAATAAAATAAAATAAATAAAATAATGATTTTTACTTAACAAAAAATACAAAAAATTAAACATTAATGTTCAAAAAAAAAAAAATACCCGATATGTAAAAAACAAAATAAAAAATAAATAAAAATAAAAAATTTCTAGTCCGCCGGACTATTTTTCTAATACCAAATCCTACAGGCCTATCCTAATCCCCTCCCCAAGGGGATTCGTAGTCCGGAGGGGATCCTCCGGACTATGAATCCCCTCTCCATCTCTCAAAACAAACATAATATTAGTGGGTTCTACCTCACTATGAATCCCAATCCCCTCCCTATAACCCAAAACAAACGGGGCTCTATGGTGGTGATATAACAAACCTTGCAATTTTATCACCACTTTTACTGTAGGCTGTCAGGATGACCACAGGTATGCCTTCATTATACGCATCATCTATAAAACTGCAAATGAAGGCAACAAATATGCTCAAAATTATTGATGTCACAAAGAAGATTGATTAAATAATAAAAGTATTAATGACAGTGATCATAATAGTAATAATGCTGTAACAAATTAATACATCAAAATGACACTCACTAAACACAATGCAGAGTTTTTTTTTCAACAACTGATCCATAAGGGTGAAGTCACAATTAAGCCATTGAATTAATCATGACTAGAGAATGGTCATAAAATTTAAGTTGTATCTTGATGGTTTTGTTTTCCTTTCCTTTTGGATGGACATCTGGTTCTCCTTCGTCCCTTTGTAATCTTTTCTTTCTCGGTATTAATATTACTTTTGGTTGCTGATTTTAAAAAATCAAGTTTCAAATGCAAGTCAAGCATACTACCAACCAATCCCTATTGAAAAAATATAATGAATCGAATTCCTGAAAACTCAGCATTTTTAAACCAAATAGACAATTGAATCAACAAATTAAAAAACTCCAAGTATAATAATGAAAAATTATTTTAGTATCTGACAAAGACGTGACAAACACTAAGGCACTAGGAAAATTTACCTATAGTGTTAGCATGTAAGGGAAAGGCATCTATGCTTCTACCATGATAAATCAATGGAGGCCTTCAGTTTTAAAAGCAGATAGCTAATGCTATGAGAATACATGTGACAGATCAGATTACATGAATTAAATATATGAGGAATGAACTACTCACTCTTCGACACCCGGTCTTAAAGGTAAACTTTTTGATATCAGCAAATCATCCAATGCATTTTTCTGCCAACAGTTAACAAATAATTCAGCATTTTGCAGTACCAAACTCCATGCATCTTAATTTTAAAAAGGGATAAGTCAAAAAAATTGTTTTGTTCATAAGCACATTAATGAAAGTGGACATGATATTCTGAAGCTTAATCGGTCTGAGGAAAGCATTTAAATTAAAGTGACCAAATATGATTTTAATGATTAGACAGCAGCGATAAACAAATTAACAGAAGCAATATAGATCACAATAGAGAATATATTTTCGTGGGATGGTGCAATTAATATGTACTTTTTACATCCAGAACAAGAACTTAGTACTTGATGAGGTACTCTGGTAAAAAAAATACAAATGCAATTTGCCATGTAGAGCAATATGATGAAAGTACAATGGATTACATGTTTTTGATCGATGTTATGTATTGTATGCACACTGGTTTACAATGTTTTACACATTTATTTCAAATTTAAATGAATTTCAAAATTTCGTACTCCCATTTGACTTTGAGCTATTTCATTGTTGAAGAGCTTCATCAATTCAACTTTCTTATGAAAATAAATAAACTAAAAAAATCATTAATGTTGATTGGGATTTCTTTATGATCACAATTCACAAGTTTGAAATTTTTTACTTCACCATATCAATAATAAGGATCTTATCAAAATTCGCTCACTCCGCAGCCCACGCCCTCAACCCCAAAAGAAACCAATATATATATATATATAAAGAAAAAGGAAGTTTATACAATCAACAATGTGGAAAAATAGGAAGAGACACACAATCTGACAAGAATTTGACTAAAACCAAAGAAGAGGGCATGTTTAGAACAATTAATCAAGTCAAAACATCCTATCTGCTACATCTTTGCTGATTATTATTGGGTATACCTTTTCTCGCAGAACACTTTTCATGAATGATCCCTTCTCACTTGTGGGCAGTGAAGTAGGCCAACCAATCTGCATAAGGAATTAGCAGTAGGAGACAAATCTTATAAAAAGAAAGAAGTAAATTGCAAGGATTTTGTAAGTAATATCTACCAGGTTTTGATTTTTCCTGAAAATAAATATGAAGAACTCACCCTATTAAAATACAAGATCAACATCCTTTCCTCATCACTAGCACTCTTCCTAGAAAGAAATAAGCACAAAAATTTACAAGAAGACTAACAACATACAATGGACATTAAGATTTAAGAATGCTGAAGAAGTCAAATACTACAATTATAATGGAGAGGGCAAGTGGGATTTAACTTGAAGAAAGAAAATGTGAGTCACATATAATAGTAAGGTGTTTATTAAAATCACTTTCAGCCTCAGAAGCATGGACACGCCACATGGACATGCGACCCGACATGGATATGCCAAAACAAAATTTCAAAAATGTAAGACACGACACGCGGGGCATGCATGAATATATAGTTTTATATATTTATTATATGTCACATATAAAAATAACCAATTATTATATGTGGTGTATACGAATATTTAATTCAATGATAAGAACAAAATGCAATCTAACACAAATTTCTAAAATCTAAAAGAGGAGAATATGTATAAATTTACTTTTTTTTATCATTAGATTCCAAGTTATTTTATTTAAACTTGTAATGTATTCCATGTGTGTCTAAGCAATACACATGTTCCCCGAGTGTCTGAAGCATATCCGAGTCTATAAAATTTTAAACAATAGTGGGACATGTTTGCATATGTATCCAATAGGTGTCGTGTTAGTGTCTAACATGATACACCACCTTCTTAGAAGTGTCTGTGCTTCTTAGTTTTCAGCTGTCAATGCACTTAGCACATAACAGTAGGAAGTCATATGATGCAACTCATTTGAATTTTTGCGAAGGTCAAAATCAATTCCTGCTGCTGTCATTAGAATTACTGTCTTAAGCACAGTAGAACCTTGATTAAAAAACCCATGGTTTGAAGTACAGTTTATCTACTATACATCACAAATCACACCTTACAAGGTCTAGATAGATAGGTTCGGTCCAGTTTGCACAGTCCAGGCCCAGCTTTCGAAATGCTGACATTATTAAATAAAAAAAAAGAGTCAGATTCATAAGATATAGTCGCCAACTAATTGTGATGTTTTGGATGCATCATTAATTTAAACCAATTCAATCAAAATCTATAAATTTACACCTGCACCGCACCTACATTGAAGGCTTGGCGATTGCCCAAGCGATACACATCCATTAGGACCCTGAACAAAATGAAATGCATTAGGGAAAAATCTTCAAGCAATACTAATAATATTAACCCTATGCATTGAGTATATAATTGTTTTGATAAAGTCTGTATGCTACAAGAGAAAATGAAACAAAAAGCAAGAAAGAACAATATTGGCTGTATTTTTTTCTTTCACTTCAATTTCCACAGTATTTCTTTAGAAACATCATTTTTACTGATGTGTAAGTTTTATAGAACAAAGAGAAACGGGGACTACAATGTAGAACTGAAAATACAAAAAATGTATAAATGATTGTTCAAGGTTAGAGGTTGCACCAAAGAGGGAGAAAAAAAAAAAAGAGAGAGAGAAAGTTGTATAAGATAATTCAGTCATGTTTGACCTATGCTTGTAGATGACATCTTGTCCTCTCGTTGTACTCATTTTCTTTTTTAAGAAAATTTTCTTTAGTTGCCGATCAGTCTGAAGTGGTGAGCACTAGAAGGAAAAAAAAAAAAAAAAAATACCCATTGAATAAAATATTTCACCAACTTTGCTGCAGCCACAATATCCATTGTTTAGGATTAACATGAGTTGAAAAAAACTTTTGAGATTCTTAACATTTTTCATAAATACTTCCCAGATTAGGAAGCTTTCTAGAGTTTGTTTCCCAGGAGAAGGAACAAATAAAGGGAAAAGAGAAGTAAGGTCGACACAGATAGAAACTAGGTTTGGCATAACCTATATAATCCATCTTTTTATATTTTTATCTTTTTTTCATCACATCAACTCTCTACTTTTCTGCACATCTTTTCGTAAAAATACAAAAAGTATACTTTTTAGGACACCCCAGACAGCTTATGCTAATTGATTGGGACACTAGGCTTTTAGCTTAATTTGGTTTAATTTAGCACACAAAACAAACTAAAAACTGGGTTATGCAACTAAACATTATATAGTCCTATTAAGAATTTAGTAATATACATAAACAGAAAATCAAAACATTGCAAACTTGCATATATATATATATATATAATAAAATGAATAAATGAAACAAAATTAGTATCGCCAAAGTAACCAATGTTCCAAAGGAACACACACGATATGCACCAAAAATAAACAACAAACTAAACAATCAAACTTGAGTATGATGCAATAAAATTGTATTGTGTGGATGCAAATAGTAGTAGCGAAAAATTCAGATTATCACCCTTCAACTTCAAGAAGAACAGCGAGGTCTTGAGATGGGTTCTGTTCAAAAGAGCTGGACGAAGAGCTCGAGGCCGCGAATCGCTTGAACTGCAAACTTTTGCTGGGAAAATTGAATTTCCTCGAGAAAGTAGACGAAAATAGAGGGAGAAAATGGAAATGGTTTTTGGGGAATTCATGGAATTTGCAATTGTTGTTGATGGTGAGAGGAGTGTGCAGAATTGGATAGGAGGCGGTTTCCATGGCAGCAGAGGAAAGTTTTTGTAGAGACTGTTAGTACATCCACATTTACTTGCCCTGTTTGGTAGAGCTGCGGCTGTTTGGTAGTGTTTGGTTCCAACTTATTTCAGTTTTTAAGTTATTTTGATGTGTTTGATTTAGTTTAATAATACAGTTTATATCTTTTTATAAGTTAAAAATCAACTTATTTTTTAAGTGAGGGAGGAGAAGCTTAATTTATAAATAAAAAATCAGCTTATGTTTACAATTATAAGCTCTAAGCTGTTAAGTTATAAGTTATAATCATTTTCCACAGCTCTACCAAACAGGGCTTATAACTTATAACTTAACAGCTTATAGCTTATAATTGTGAACGTAAGTTAATTTTTGATTTATAAATTAAGCTTCTCTTCCATCACTCAAAGAATAAGTTAATTTTTGACTTATAAAAAGCTGTAAGCTGTATTGTTAAGCTGAACTAAACACATCAAAATAACTTAAATTAAGCTAAAAATTAAAATAAACTGAAAATAAATCCTACCAAATAGAGACACTGTAACCTAGCAGCCAAAGGTTTTCCTTTGGAAAATTCTGAAGTCCTCCTGTTGGCCTTCAAACAACAATGCTTGATATCACATTTTGTCCCTACAAATACAAATACATTTATAATGACATATTTTAGTGTATAATGAGGAAAAAAAATTTAAAATCTCAAACATTTTCCATTTTGAAAAATAGAAAATGATGATATATATGTAATTTTTTATATATTATTTTTAAATTAAGGGTTGTTTGAAATACACTACTTTAGTATATCTTTTTATTTTGTTTAGGTGATATTACTTTTTATGTAGGTCACATCATTTCTCTATTATATTGTGCATCTTTTTATAAAAAGTTAAAAAATATATTATTTATTTAGATCATATCAATTAACCATTAAAAATCTTATGAGAAAATGTTGAAGATACTCTAATTCTCTTTTTTCTTTTTTGGTTGGGGGGTATTGAGAAAGTACTTTTCATTAAATGTTTATTAAATAAAAAAATTACTTTTTATGAAATTAAAAACTTATCAAATTTTTTTATTAAGTTATAATTTCATAAAAAATAAAAGGTAAATTACACTCATCTACTTTGATATTTGAAAAATACAATTACTTCTATACTTTTAACCTGATTACATATAGTTTTTTTTTTTTTTTTTTTTTTTTTTTTTTTTTTTTTAAGTTTTAATTTATATAACAATTAGACAATTTTCATCAATAATTATCAATCATATAAATAAAAAATTAATATTATCATTTATTTTTTATTAAAATATATATTTTATTTTATTTATTTATTTTGATATCTACTCACTATTTATATTAATTTCAATAGCTTTAATCATATTAAAAAAATTAATATAATTATATTAAAAATATCTAATTAATTATATTTTTTTAGCATAATCTACCTAAATTAAAAGGGAATTCTTTTCTAAGGTCCCTGGTATTAAGATTTTATAGCATAAAGGACATCTAATATTTTCATAATGTCTAAGATCCCTCAAATCAAACCAGAGAAATTCTCTAGTCCAAACCAGAGAAAATTCAATTCAATCCAGAGAAATTCTCTGGTCCAACCCAGAGAAAATTCAATATAGAGAAATTCATTATGCGAATTTTCTCTAGACTTCACAAAGAAATTCTGGTTCACGGGGAAATTGTCTAGTTGAATTTTCTCTGGACTTCACAAAGAAATTCTCTTCAAATTAGAGAAATTCCCAGAGAAATTTGTCTCATTAGGTGTAGAGAATTACTTTGGAATCAAACCAGAGAAAATTAAAAATTTCTCTGAAGAAAATTGTTAATTTTTGAAGCTAGACTTTACAAATACAAAGCAATTTACTGTGCTCCATTTGAATACCTGTATATTCACCGTTACAGTGGCCCAGAGAGTGAGAGAGAGAGAGCTTTACATCAATGGCGTTTACTTACAAACTAGAGAAATTGTCTCTGATTTAATTTTTTGTGTTAATTTTCTCTGTGTGATGGCCAGAGAAATTTGTTCATTTTCTCTGGCCAAATCACATACTCACCCTGTGATTTTCTCTGGCCAGACTACATACTCATCCCTCATCTCTATATTAAATAACAATTAACAGCTAATATTGAAATCAATTTTCTTTTACAAACACATTCAGATAATCTGTACACACACACACACACACACACACACACACACACACACACATACATTGTACTTTGGATTTGGAAAATAAGACAATGTAAAAGGCACTATTGGCTAAATTGAGGATGATGTTTCTAGAGTAATCATGGGCTCCAGAAGAGGTCTTATGCTTTGCAAGACAACCGCCTTATTGTACCCAGAATCAACGAGAATTGCCCCAGCAAGAGATTCAATGATATCTCCAAGTACCTATATCGTAACATGAATATATTTGATGTCTGTCTTGAATGAGAAGTATAGAAGTTACAACAAAAAAAAAAAAAAAAAATGAAGCCAATCAACATCACTGTAAGCAGAAGTGGAATTAATTTGAAGTTGACGCACATTTAGAATTTTCACATTACCTATAAAAAAATAAATAAATAAAAAGAATAAAATTGTGCCAAAAGATTAGATACAGTGAACATTTGACTATTGTAACAACCTGTCCCGTATCAGAGCAATGCAGTCCCACCAATTCAAGGCCATGATTAACTTTTAGACTATGAAAACAAAATTACGATCTTTTTGAACATTAACCATGTAACGCCCCAAAAATAATACAATAAAGATAACTCATATGCGGAATAAATATGAGAAACAACATACTTTCTTATATCAGAGTTCACTGTTTAACAATCAATTAAATGCTATGTAGGCTTACATTTTTCCAAGTCATTGCTTGATTACACAAATTGAGTCTTGCTCATTATATCTTAAGCCCTTAGCTTTACAAATAACAAACATACACAAGGCATAATTAAAAAGCTTTTGCTTCCCAAAAGTCCATCCATGCTATTGCCTTGGAGGAAACATTTCACCTGCACCTGAAAATGATATTCCCGTATAGAGTGAGCCAACAATCCAGTAGAAATAATCTAACACAATATATGAGGTTTAGCAAAGGTATAAATATTACGTGCATAAACAATACCGATACTAAAACATCCACAAGGCCTGCATATTCATATGCCACTAAGACCTAACCTCATTCTATTTTTCTTCAATTCAATTCCAATTCATATATACTACTCAATTCATGAGTTAAATTCATTATCTTTCAACAACCAAAATGAGACTGCAACTCAATGGTTTTCCAACTAAGCAAACACACATAAGCACTTCAAACTTGCCATTTTACGGATATTTCGTCCGAAGGAATCGACACCCATTTATATATGAAATTTCGGGTCTTTCACCCAGGACACTCTGGCCAACTTGATTCAAATGAAGTCCATCACTTTTCTCCTCCCAAACAAATATACATATGCAATGTATTTACAAGCATAATCACATATGGAGTACATCCCCTTTCTCCTCCCAATAAATATACATATACAATGTATTTATGACATGGTCATATTCAATGGCACCAGCAATGGATTAGCACTAAATCGCCTAATCCTCATGTAATTTCTATAACAATCATAGTTATCCTAAACCTCTTGCATCAATACACAACCTAAACCTTGCCCTCATGTAATTTCTACAACAATCATAGTTATCCTCTTATGTATTTTCAACTGCCATGAGCCATAGGCTACTACTCTTGCATTAATACACAACCTAAACCTTCTCGTGAAGCATCACAATATACTGAATAATCCAAACCCCTCTCCGGTATAATCAATACTGGAGCAGTGGTGAGTCTAATCTTAAGCTCTTGGAACGACTTCTCACAAGTCTCACTTCACACGAATTTGATTTCTTTCCTCGTCAACTCAGTCAAAGGTGAAGCTAGTCTAGAGAAATCTTTCACAAACCGACGGTAATACCTGGCCAACCCCAAGAAACTACGAATCTCGAAAGCATTCTTAGGTTGTGCCCAATCTTGCATTGCTTCTATCTTAGATGAATCTGCAGTCACCTCTTCTCTTGACACTACATGCCCTAGGAATTTAACATCTTCTAGCCAAAAGTCACATTTCCCAAACTTAGCATACAGCTTATGGGCTCTAAGTAACTCAAGTACTACTCATAAATGTTGCTCGTGTTCCTCCTCAGAAGGTGAATAAATCAAAATGTCATTCACAAAAACAACCACAAAACGATTTAAAATTCACGGAAGATCCGATTCATTAAATCCATAAACACAGCTGGAGCATTCGTTAGCCCAAAAGGCATTACAAGAAACTCATAATGGCCATACCGCATACAGAATGTCGTCTTCGGGATATCCTCCCTTACCCTCAACTGATGATAACCCGATCTCAAGTCTATCTTAGAGAAACAACACGATCCCTTCAATTGATCAAATAGATCATTTATACGAGGCATTGGGTACTTATTCTTAATAGTAACCCGGTTCAACTTCCTGTAATCAATACAAAGCCGTAATTCTCCATCTTTCTTTTTAGCAAAGAGAGCCGGCGCTCCCCAAAGTGAAGTACTAGGGCGAATAAAACCCTTATCTAACAATTCCTAGAGTTGAATCTTCAACTCACTCAATTCAGTAGGTGCAAATCTATATGGAGCCATAGAAATCGGTGCCGTGCCAGGCACTAAATCAATAGAGAACTCGATCTCTCGGTGAGATAGTAAACTAACAAGATCCTCGGAAAAAACATCCGAGTATTCACAAACCACTCTCGGCAATTCAACCCGAATTTCATCACACTCACTACTAAAAAAGCTAGCAAGCAGACAACTAAGTTCACTCCGCCCACGCGGATCATATATCGGTGATAAGACTCTATCCACCCGGTCCCCCAAGAAATAAAAGCAATCACCACTCAAGGTACATACAGTAACCTTCTGACGGTAGCAATCTATAACAGCCTGGTATGACGATAACCAGTCCATATCCAATATGATATCAAAACTAAGCATGTCAATCAATACATATGTAAAAGGTAATCGACGACCAGCAATCTCAATGTCACAACCCCGACATCCCTGTCTTAAGACAGCCTGACCACCAATAGGTGACTGTACACAAATAGGAGATGCTAACTGTGCTAACTCCAAATCCAAAACCGATGTAAACGCATACGAAATAAAAGCATGGGATACACCCGTATTAATCAACACATTAGCAACTGAATTGCAAAACAAAAAGGTACCTCTCACTATAGAAGGATCAGGTACAAGATTTGGCACTACAATCAGATTCATCGTCCCAAGAGCCTCGCTAACCTACTCACCCCTCGGAGCATAAGCCTGATGCACAAACTAAACCGAAGAGACTCCCTGATTGGCCCTCGAGGCTGTGTTGGCAGGTTGGTAACTAACTCAGATTTGTCTCAACCAAACGCACAGTGTACCACCTAAGCGTGGCAAAACCTTTTCAGTGCCCGCTGCCGCTCGCGATAACAAGTGAGCAGCTGGCCTCTTCCCTAACTCTGGCTTTGAAAACGAAATAAGATGATCTTTGTCCTTCTCTCCTCTCTGAGGACAAGCTGGAGATTTGTAGCCCAACTGACCACACTTAAAGCAAGTAATATCTCCCTGCCCACCTCTCCCAGAACCTGAACTCAGTATTGAAAAAGTGGACCTCGACTGAGTCCCTTGGGACTACTGGGGGTAGGAACCCTCTGTCTCTTACCGTCTCCCTGACTATCCTGACTCCTTCTGGAGCCCCTCATCCTTTCATCTTCTGCCTGTATAATAGTTTCAATGTGGGCTGCAAACTGCACAAGGTGCCCGTAATCTCTAGTCATGGAACTGACAACTTTATACATTAGTCCGGTCCTTAACCTCTTTTCAAACTCCAAACAATGGCGCTCTTCAATCGCCACCAACTCAGGCACTGGCATGTTCAACTGCAATAATTTAGAGAATTGATCTCTCAACTTCTCCCTAACCGTGAGAGGTAGAAATTTATCCTGGAAAGCCTTAACAAAAGCCTCCCAAGTTCCTCCAATGCACCCACGCACATACTTCCACCACTGACCCGTATCCCCCTTCAACTGGAAAGATGCCAAGGTCACTTTCAACTGATCATCATCGATGCTAAGCATCTCTAATGTTTTCACTAACTGTTCTGGCCACTCATCTGCCTTCAATGGTTCCTTAGGATCACCCAAAAACTCATTCGGATTAGACCGAAAAAACTCCCACTTTAAGGAAAATGGCTCTGCTTCAACTACTTGGGCCTGGACTTGAGCCTCAGCTTGGAGAATGTCCATAGACTTCCTAAATGCTCCGGCTATTTCGCAGGCTAAGGCGCCTATGGCCTGTTGGTTAACCGGTTCGGCCACATTGGCTTGACCAACTCCTTATTCTTGTGCCGGAATATCATCCGGTAAAGGCACCTCATGCCTCCTAGATCTACCACGCCTATTACTACCACGTCCATGTCCTGACATTCTAATAAAGGTAACAACAGGATTAGCAAATTTATAAACGTGCCAAATTGAACTCACTCGCGGCCTAATACATTGGACAACAATAAATCACTCCACATAGACATGTAATCACATAAACACATACGAATTTCTTTCCTAGATAATGATCGTCCCACGGCATTGCTAGAGTTCCAATTAGAAATAGCAGTGATCAAGTGCTTTTCTAATAGGACTTCCACAAACCCGTAGACCCAATCAACATCTCAGGAATTAAATTCCATACCCACATAATCACATAAGCATGTTATCACATAAGTATACAATACATGCTAACATCTCAATCAAGCGAGACAAACCTATTGTGGTACTAACCACTTCCCACGTACCTAAAGTATTCAAACCCGGTACGCTCTGATACCAACTTGTAACGCCCCCAAAATAATACAATAAAGATAACTCATATGCGGAATAAATATGAGAAACAACATACTTTCTTATATCAGAGTTCACTGTTTAACAACCAGTTAAATGCCATGTAGGCTTACATCTTTCCAAGTCATTGCTTGATTACACAAATTGAGTCTCGCTCATTACACTTTACGCCCTTGGCTTTACAAATAAAAAACATACACAAGGCATAATTAAGAAGGTTTTGCTTCCCGAAAGTCCATCCATGCTATTGCCTTGGAGGAAACATTTCACCTGCACCTGAAAATGATATTCCTATATAGGGTGAGCCAACAACCCAGTAGAGATAATCTAACACAATATATGAGGTTTAGCAAAGGTATAAATACTACGTGCATAAACAATACCGATACTAAAACATCCACAAGGCCTGCATATTCATATGCCACTAAGACCTAACCTCATTCCATTTTTTTTCAATTCAATTCCAATTCATATATACTACTCAATTCATGAGTTAAATTCATTATCTTTCAACAACCAAAATGAGACTGCAACTCAATAGTTTTCCAACTAAGCAAAACACACATAAGCACTTCAAACTTGCCATTTTACGGATATTTCGTCCGAAAGAATCAGTACCCATTTATATATGAAATTTCGGGTCTTTCACCCAGGACACTCTAGCCAACTTGATTCAAATGGAGTCCATCCCCTTTCTCATGTCAAATAAATATACATATGCAATGTATTTACAAACATAATCACATATGGAGTACATCCCCTTTCTCCTCCCAATAAATATACATATACAATGTATTTATGACATGGTCATATTCAATGGCACTACCAATGGATTAACATTAAATCGCCTAATCCTCATGTAATTTCTACAACAATCATAGTTATCTTCCACCAATAGCCCAATGCAATTATTTCGAAAGAGATGTTCAATATCAAAATAGATAGTATATTCAAAACTTCCATAGGTGAGATAATACATATCCAATATCACCATTTATAATCACAACCTTCCGATTTCACATTTTCAATGTTAATCCCATTTATTTATGCAAAGTAATGATCAAATCAAATTAGGGCAAAAATTCCCTTTTTACCAAATCTCAACCCAAACACCAAAAATAACTATTTTGGCACAACATGATCTTATACTCAAGCCTCATACTCATTTACCTCATTTTCATCAAAAACCCCTCTTTTCATATAATCCCCAAATCTTAGATTTGTCCAAATCACAACCAAATCTCATCATTTACACACAATAGCAAATAACTAAGCTAAAAACCATATTAGAGTGTAGAAAATCCCTACCTCAAGTTTAAAAAAGAAAAGAGTTGAAACCCCCAAAATCAACAACGATGAAACTCAATCTCCACCGCACACAACGAAGCCCTCGAGAAGTTATACAACTTTGACGTGAATGCGGGCCAAAATCCTAATGGATTTGGAGAAATCAAAGAGAGAAGATGGTTTCTAGAGAGAGAGGCTCTAGATTTGGATCTTAGAGACTTTTAGAGAGAGAGAGAGAGGATTGCAAAAAGTGATCTGAAATGTCACTTTCGCGAGCTGATAAAATGCGGTCCTCGGCGTGAAAGCCGCTCGGCGTCGGAACCTGAACCCTCGCCGGCGTAAAACTCTGCGCTCGAGCGTGAAACACGCTCTCCCAGTATTTTTGCAGACACAGTCCCCCGCTCGAGCGCCCGAATTCTCGCTTGAGCGTGGAACAAAATTTGTGAAGCTCGCTCGAGCGGAGTACCGAAATTCTGGACAACTTGAGTTTGGAAAAACAAGCAACTAACCTGTTTCAAACACCCAACTACAACCCAATAATCAACAATAAGGGGAAGACCAAGGAAATAAGACATGAACCACAATCCAAATCGTACAAACTCGAGTCTGAAACACCACAAGAGACGGGTCAAAACCAGGATCGCTATAAAACAAATAGGCTTATTTATATCAGACACACTCTCGAAGAGCATTTGCAATGCCACTAACTGTAAGTTCACAGAATCTCATTATTGAATTCCATCTCAAAACTAACCATTTACTTTGTTCTTAAACTACAACTGTATTAAGTCTATTTCATAACTTTATCTAACAAAATGCAAAAAAAAAGAAAAATGATTTGCAGAAAGGATAAATAAATTGGCTTGTAACCAATATTGCAGACTAACCTTAGGAAAAGTCGTCTCAGATTCCCATCCAAAAGTTGTTTCCAACGATAATTGCTCAAAATTCTAAACAGTTGCAACTATGTCCTTGTGAAGCGATTGCGAGGCATGGAGAATGTGTTTATGCAGACCAAATTTAATTGTAAATTGAGCGTAACAATCGTTGTTCACTGACCCGACCTTAGATCAGTTAATAGCCCAGACGATCCAAATTGAGAGAGAATCGAGCGAGGGTTTATGTGGAATCCGTGGCCGTCGATGACTGTACTGATTGTGTAGCCATCTTCGTATGCGATGTTACTGTCAGCCATGGAAACTAAAGGAAAATATTTCAAAAATTAGGGAAATTATGGAAAGTGAATTGAAGCACAGAAGAGGAGATATACATACATACATACATACCTTGAAGGTTGAAGAGAGGAAGAGAGAAGAAGATGAGTGAAGAAGCCATGATCGAAACCCTAGTTTCTACTATCTCTATCAAACCCTAATCTGCAACTCATTTCTCAATCTTCTCTATTACTCTCTCCGATCAACCAGACCTGTAATTCTCGAATTTGAAGACAAAAATACATATAGAGATCGAGGAGGAGAAGAAGGATCCTCGAAGTCAGAGATCGTCGGTGCTCCGTTGGATCAGAAATGAATCAACGAGGCATTAGATAAATAGTTGGACAAATTTCTCTGTGATATATGGGTGTGAGATTGAGAGACCTTAGACATCATAAAATAATGTTGTGGATCTTTTCCATTACTAAAAATGGGACAGTGACCTTTTAGACTAATTTTCCCAAATTAAAAATATGAAAACTTTGGATATGATTTTTTTTCATGCAGTTATAAATTAGGGTTATTTACACAAACATTCTAAATTATTAAGAAATATCATTTTGACCTTCTAAATTATAAAAACGTATAAATAAACCTCTTAAACTATAAAAACTATCAATCGGATCCCTTAATAAAATAGGTCAAAATAAAATACATCAATAATTTAGAGGATCTATTTATATTAATAATTTTATAATTTAGAAGATCTATTTATATATTTTTATAATTTAAAAAATAAAATAATATTTTTTAATAATTTATAAAATTTATATGCACATTTTATAATTAAAAAAATTAAAATAATATTTTTCAATAATTTATCAATAAATTATAGACAAGCGCAAGACGAGTGTCCCCCAACTTTATAGTTGATATGTCGACTGAGGGAGGGAGAGCATGTGTCAGTTAAATCAGTAATGATTTAGATCTCACAAAATATCTTCCTCACAACCTTTACTCACTTGTGATTGGTCCAAGTAAAAAAAGAAAAAAAAAACAATACAAACATATCATTAATCTACATCACTGTAGGAGTTCCTCAAAAGGGTTTCCAAACATTATTGGAGTTAAATTTCTGCGCCACCCGTGTCGAAAAATTATTGGTAAGCCTAGTGATGTCACCTAAGCATGGTTTTTACCGATAAGAATTTAGCATTTTTTAAAAATATTTTTTAATTACTTCATATCGAAAAGTTATTATTTATTCAGTTGAGGTAGTGCTTTAATTTAGTTGTTATGGGTTAAATCAGTGAGATTCTTCATATTTTTGTCTCTTTTTAAGAGACAATAAAATATGAATAACGTTAAAAATTTTATTAAATTTTTTATCAAATCTGTAGGACTCACACAAGATAAATCCCACACCCATAAGACATTTAATAAAATTTTTAAAATTCCTAATATTTTTGATAAAATATTTATCCTTCAATAAATATAATGAAACAATATTCAAACATCAACCAATAACTTCTCCCCAATATCAATTTGTGAATCTCACTTTTCCACCAATACAACTACAACATTGGGCACACGTTGTGGTGTCCAAGACAAACTAATTAGAGGTGTTCGCGGTTTGATTGAGATCAATTTTTTTTTAATTCATCATCCGTTCATTAGATAGGTAGATTGAAAAAAATCAATCCACACTCGTCGGTTGAATTTACAGATGTGGATTGAGCAGATTGACGGATGGATACGAATCGGTCTAGCGATTTAAACTTTTACAAATTTTGAACATAATACAACAACTTATCAATATTTTTTTTGGATAACAATCTAACTCAACATAACCAAAAGATTATCAAGTAAATTGTAAAATACCAATAATAAATACATATAAGAAAATCATACATTATCAAAATTATTTCATTACTTTTTTTTATTCAAAAACTATTTAATTTATTTTTAAAAAAAAATTACAAAATTAAGTCTTATATTTTTCACACAAAAATACCAAATATCAACCATTGCCATTTGATAAAAGGATTTTCAATTTGAAAATACAATAGATTATCTAAACTCTTTTTCAATTGAAAATACAAAGATATCTAAACAAATTGAAAACAAAAATTCTTACAAATTACTAAGGGTGCTCGCGGTTTGAAGGTTCAGTTACAGCCAAAAAATCTCAAATCTGCCATCTGTTCAAAACTAAATAGATTGAAAAAAATTAATCTGCAACCGTCTGTTCATCATCACATATCTATTTAAAATGCGACGAATCAATTTAAAATATCCGCTCCTCACCCTAAAACTAAGGAAAATACTATGAATTTCAAATAAATTACTAAATTTTCTATCAAATCTCTCATATGAGTATAGTACTCATATAAACCACATAAGACCATCTCCAACGCTTAACCAGATGTATCACCAAATTTGAATTTGGTAAAAAAATACATCTTTTTTGGCTCCAATGATTTCATCAAAATGGTATCAGATTGAGAATGGAGAAAAACTTTCATCAAACTGAGAAGCTGGGTCTGATTTCACCATTTCACTGTGGAGGTGGGTCCCACCGGACAACCGGCCGGAGGTTGTCCGGTTTAGACAAAAAAATGCAGAGCTGCAGACCTTTTAGTACTTCCATGTTTAGACCCAGCTCCTTCACTTGGTGAAATAGATGAATTCTTGACGGTATTCATGGTGAAGCAAAAGATTTCTGCATGAATTCTTCAATTTGGTGAAATAGATGAATTTGATGAATTCTTGACCCAGCTCCTCCTCTGAGTCTATCATAAACAGATTTCTGTGTCCTCTCTGAAACTCTCCTTGCTGCTTTCATATTCATGGAGAAGCAAAAGAGTCGGATCCGACCATTGTCGTACCTACGTTGGTAGCTTCCTGAAACTCCATTAATGGCGATCGAAGAAAAAGCTAAAATTAACAAATCTTCCAAAGATCAATTAACCTATATATACAGAAGTAGCAAACTTGAGATCGATTGAAGACCTTCGAGATCACAACGCTGAGAACTGTGATCGTTTGATTGATTGAATCGAACCAAACGTGTTCAGATCGTGTATCGATCAAAAAGAGAGTTACAGAGAAAGAATGTAATTTCAGTGCTGTCCTTGTCTTTTGGTGCAAACTGTTGGAACAACTCATCTCAAATTGAGAAAATCGTCAAATTTTTACTTAAATTTGATAAAAAAAAATACTGAACCGTTGAAGATGCTCTAATGATAAAATCCACACATATATAAAAGATCTGATAAAAAATTTTAGGGTCGTGTTTAAGTGTGCAACCCCCTTAAGGTTGCACACCATATGCAACCCAATTGTTAGCCGTTAGATTACAATAATTGATCAAGACCATTGAATTTTTTAATCGTGACAAAGTTGAAACCGGGGCAACCGGTTAATGCTTGTATTTGCATGATTGCATCCCACTCACTCTCTGTATTTCGTCTCTATCTCTCTCTGTGTAAGGTTGAGTCAGTCTAACCCTTGATTTCCATTAACAGTGAGAAGCCCCTGCTGGGTTGGTTCCATTGACGAAGCTTTATAGGGAACAGTATAACGGGCGATTTGCAGCAACAACGGAAATACAAGGCTGTGTTGGTTCCATTGCTGAAGTGAAGCCCTTCTCTCCAACTAGATATAAGGTATGGAGCTGTCTCCCTCTCTCTGTATCCCTCTCTGTCTCTCTGGCCTCTTCACTTTAGCTATTTTCCCTCAACTAAATCCCTATCCTAACTTTAACCGCTCTACGCTTCGCTCAAACGGAAACCCCTCCATTGGCAACTAACCTTTCTCTTTCTCAAGCGAGTGTTTTTGTTTGCACAAACAACTAAACCGTATGAAAATGTCATGTTTGTGTTAACATTTTTCGGTCATCAAGTAATTGTTTGTACTAATGTCATGTGCAGTATGGCCCCAACGGAAGTTAAAAGGGAAGGTGATGATTATGACATTCCAAATGAAGCAGATGACATTCGTTTGATGAATGAAAGTCAGGCGGAACCTTATCATGGTTGCGAAGCTGGTCCGAGCAATGAAGAAGCAACCAACATGAACGTTGAAGATGGCGGAGCCGATGTGAAAAAAGAAATGGTTGACGATGCTCATCGTAATGACATGGTTGGTGATGTTGAACTTGCTATTTTGGAACAGAAATTTGATTCGGTCGAAGATGGAGAAGCTTTCTACAATGCGTATGCTAAAGCCAAGGGATTTAGTATACGAAAATCCAGATTTAACACAAATAAAGAGGGAAAGGTCGTTAGTAGGCTATGGTTGTGTTCAAGGGAAGGTCAGAGATTACCAAAATACTTGGACCGTGTTGCTGAGAAGAGTAGAGCTCCCAAGACACTAATAAGAGTAGGTTGCAAAACCCAATTTCGCATACGGTACGATGCAGATGCTGGTGAAGGGGGAAAGTATGTTGTGACTCTCTTCGTCGTAGACCACAACCATGAATTGGCGGAACAACACTGTGTAATGTATCTGAGGTCACATCGCAGTTTAAACAGCGCTGACAAAGCTCAAGCAATGGCTATGCGCAACGTCGGTGTGAAGACTAACCAAGTCATGGACTATATGGTAAATCAATCCGGGTCTTATGAGAATGTTGGTTTCATCTGTACAGATCTGCACAACCATATTCAAGCCGAATGTAGAGCAGAAGTTGATGATGGTGATGCGCAGGGTGCGTTGGTTTACCTATGTGCAAAACTTGATGTTGATGCACGTTTTTTTTACAAGTATGATGTGTGTAACGATAACAAGTTACAAAATCTATTCTGGGTAAATTCGAAATCGCGGGCCGACTACGCAAAGTTTGGTGATGTGTTGATATTTGACTCAACTTACAGAACCAATGCATACAAGAAACCTTTTGTCATGTTGGCTGGTGTGACTAGCCACTTTAGGACCACGATATTGCATGTGTTTTGCTAGCTAATGAGACAAGTGAGACATACACATGGGTTTTGGAAACATTTATGGAGGCGATGGGCAATAAAGCACCTGTGTCCGTACTGACAGATGGGGATAAGGCGATGCGAGAGGCAATCAGAAGAGTTTTTCCAGACGCAAGACATCGATTATGTAATTGGCATCTTGGGAAAAATGTTGTTTCAAATGTTCACATAAGTGGCTTTGCACATGCTTTCAAGCAGTGCATGGACATGGAAACGGATGAGACAAACTTTGAGCATGGCTGGACGACAATGGTCGAAAAATTTGGACTTCAAACCAACAGTTGGGTGTTGGAGACATATGAAAAGCATCATATGTGGGCTGAGACATATATGCGCGGACATTTCTTTGTTGGGATGAAGAACACTCAGCGCTCGGAGTGTATGAATGCTTATTTCAATCCTTTCCTCCAACACAAATTGAAGCTATATGAATTTGTTAGGCATTATGATCGGGCTCGTGCAAGGATAAGGTTTAACGAGGTTGGAGATGATGCTGAAACAAATAACACTTTTCTGATATTGATTACTCCGTTGCGAGATATAGAGAGACATGGAGGAGAGACATGGAGCTGAGCTATTCACCCGAAATATATTTAGAATGTTCCATGATGAAATCTTAGAAGAGGGGAAGTTGAATGTCAAGGACATGTTCCCTTTGTCGGATGGTCAGAAATGCTACTATATTCATAAGTACAAATTGAAGGATAGATCATGGATAGTAACACACAGTCCAGTGGATGCTGCAATGAGATGTTCTTGCATGAAATTTGAGTCATTGGGACTACCTTGCTGTCACATGATATGTGTTATGAAAGCCGAAAAGTTAACGCAAATTCCCCCAACTTGTGTGCTGCATAGATGGACAAGGGCTGCAAGCAAGGATGGCCAGCAATGGCCTCAACCCTCAATTGATAGCACTACAACACAGACGGCTCGGTATGGGATATTGAGTTCTTCCTACAATGAAATGTGTTTCTATGCCTCACAATCAACGGAAGGTTTCAAAGAGGCTAGGGATGCATGTCTTCCAATGACGAGCCGGATGAAGGAGTTATATGAGAGGAATCTGAACGATGGGAATAGAGACAAAGGGAAACATTCATTCCCTCGACAATTTGGAGTAGAAGATCCTGATGTTGTGAAGACAAAAGGGAACCCGGGACGGGCCTCGTCCAACTGTCGAAGACCAAGAAAATGTGGGAATTGCAAATGCATTGGGCACACAAAGCGAACGTGTCCTAAGGTTCGGTTTAGCCGAACAATGGGTAGTAACTCAGATGCAGATACAACCCACATAACTGACCGTGAGTACAATGCGGAGTCATTGCCCGTTCGCTACAAAACTGGGTTGGTGGATCCAAGTACACCACACATTAAGCAACGGCGACTATTTTTCGATGCTTCTCCTGATTCCAAGCAGCCCGTGGGCCAATATGTTAGTGCTGAAGTAGCAGTGTGCAAAAATGATTCGACCACAATTGATGAGGTGAATCAGGTAATTGTATAATTTGTATGATTTACTTATTCCCTTAATCTATTAGGTACACAGTACTAGCTATTGAAAACACATGTAATTAATGTATGTAGTTTTCATTTTGCACGGATTGTCACGTAACGTAAATAATTGGTTACGCATAATGCCGTGAAATGGCACAACGTTACTTATGTACAAGGCCCCGAGTTGTAAATTTCCCATATTGTTTACAGTGATGTTGTCATTTGTGTTTGCAGTGACTTGTGAATTTGAACACTAATTGAAGGTGAGATATATATGGGTTGTCTGTGTATTGTTTTGGGTGGGAAATTGGCTTATGTCTGTATTCCAAGATTCCTATTGCGGGTTGCTTGTTTCTGTTCCATATTTGGTTGGATCTAACTGAAGGGTTTTTTGTGGTGTGGTTTATCAACTAACGATGTGTTTGGCTTCGTATTGATTTGTTATGACTTGTTTTGATAAATTAGTATTATATTTCGAGTAAAATACGAATTTTGTCCATGTGGGTTTGCAAAATTACATACCAGCACATGCATTTTGTATATAATCCAAATGGCAGTTAATTTTGGGTGTTACTTGGAGAAAGTAACCCAACGAACTCGTTACTTTATCTCCATGCCAATTGCTATATGAATTACGAGTAACGAACAGGAGTTGTGAAATTATTTCATGTTAACTATGAAAGTGATGGGTTTATTGTTAATAAAATTATGGTCGGCCTATATCGACAGCAACGAAGCAGTAATTTAAAGTTGACAAGTTAAAGAAGAAAATCAAGCAATTGTGGTATTGGTTCGAATGCCTGAAAAGGATGAAGACTTCTTTCGATGAACTGATGGTAACAAAGTAGAAAGTAACAAAGTAGAAAGTAGAAAGTAGAAAGTAAGTTGTTGTGCTGTTGTGTTGTTTGTAACAAAGTAGAAAGTAGAAGGGAAAAAACTACTCATAAGTTACAATGTAGAAAGTAAGTTGTTGTGTTGTTGTTCATGTCCTCTCTTTCTGCAAACATCTTGCCCTTTATAGCTATTATTTCCCACGACCCCATGATCTGCCGATTATGCAACTGCTTCTGTGCAACTTCTGTAACTGCACAGTCATTTTCGTGTCTTGAAACCACATAAAACCTTCACTTGTACCTGTCGAAGTGCATATAATTGAAGTTGCCACCTGTGCCCAAGTCCTTTTAGCCTTTCCTCGACAGATACAAACTCCCAATTCGTTCATGTTTCCTGTTGGAGGTTGGCCACTAAATCAGGCGGCATGCCATTAACTGCCAGTAACTGCTCCAGCGTGTAAGTCAGGTGGCATGCAAGATTCAATGTTAGTTGATAACCCTTGTCTTCAGGTGGACTTGCCATGTGTCCTCAATTGAATAGAGCAGCTGTTGGCAGGATGTGGGAAAAATAGGTGCAAAGAGGAATTTTTTAAAAATAACCAATCATAATTTAGCTGAAAATATGAGTGAACTTTTAAAAAAAAAAAAAGTAGTTTCCATTTTTTTGGTTATAAACCCGAGATGTATATTTTGTTTTTGATATAAATAAGTTGTGTATTTTGGTTACGTAAAATGTAGGACAATAATTCTGTTTAAGTCATTACAATACAGAAAAAGGTTATTTCAAACATATTTTCAAGTTTACCGACATTGAATATATTTTGATTAAATTACAGGGAAAATTCAATATTTGCCAGAGTTTGATGATTCAAAGTCAGGGGCAGTAACAGTGAGTGGCCAAGTGTTGTGGTTCAGTGGCCCAGTTTGCAAGGATTGTGGTTGTGTTTAGTGGACAATATTCTGTCGATTTTTGTCTCATAATGATGAGGGACATGCCCCACAATGGTGAAAAGGAAGGTTGACAAGGAAGAGTCAATATTTAGCAGAGTGGACTTGAAGATTCGAAGTCAGGGGGCAGTTACAGCGGCAGTTATGGTGTAGACGTGTGGGATCATGCAATGATGGGCCACAAAAACAGTATACGGATATCGAAACCAACGATCTCCCTTCTAGGCTTTCCAAGTATACTAAATCTCCACTTCTATCTGTCGATCTCCCTTTTCTTGTGTTTACTTCATGGCCACCAACTGTTTCAAACTTCTGTCGATAGAGCAAGGCTCCTGCTTTTTCTCATGCTTCCTCCTGAAAGTGTGCCCACTAACTCCATGACTGGTGCTAAAAACTTCCCCCATCACTTCTAGGTGACCCACATGCAGAGAGCCCACTTTCAAGTGGTGGACATTCCTTCAGACTTTGCTACGTGTCCTCGATTAAGTAGACCATCTGTCGACAGAGACTGGTAATACTTGGGGCAAACAATGGCCCCCTTGTTCAAGTTAAATATCATATGAATTAACCTTGTGGAAGTTATTGAGACCCCCTCCAATCACCACCTGCACCACCACCCCACCCCTCCACACACACACATGGGGGTTGGTGATTGCAGTGAGAAGGAAAAAAAAAAGAAGAAATTTTTTTTTAAAAAACTGGCCAGTCAGAGAGAGAGAGGGGGTCATGGGGGTGCCCCCTTGTGGGGGTCCAAGTCATATGATATTGAACTTCAACAAGGGGGCCCAATAGCAAATTTCTTAATACGGGCCCAAAACAAACATAAACTATGTTTCAATAGAAGAGCATTTAAATAAACTGGCCCCATCATAAGCTATAAAAGACCCACCTTTTTAACTTCAAACCACTTCATTTCCCTCTGATTCGAACTCCCCAGACTGTACTCCTTCTTCTCAAGCATTGCCGTTCAAAACCAGAGCACCACAAAGCCCTAAACCATGGCGCCGAAAAAATCTCAACCATCTCCATCTGAGGAGAACAATGAAGACCTACTCCGCTTCCTGCATCTCTATCAGAGCACGTATCGCTCCTCTAAGATTTGGTGCAACCCTATTGCCCAGCACAAGCTCTGTCGCTAAGGCTACTCTAGGCCCTACCTTCACGTCTTACTTCCCAGATGAGCTAGCTCCATACTATTCCCTTGGTAATGGTGAGAACCTTCTTCTCAACCAACCTGGACTTAAGTGGACTAACTGGAATGTCAGCAAAAACCCACTCAGATCGTGGAGGTCACCAGACTCTGTTTGGCGAAGCTGGGCCAGGAGAATTGAAGGTCACGACGATGAAGTATGGAAGCACCAGGGCATTAGTGAAGCAATTAGACTGTCGACTAAAAATTATGACATGGACAAAGGGCTGATTGCTGCTGCTGCATGCTTTTGGTCGCAATCTTGTAACTCCCTCCTCCTCAATTTTGGTATGATTTCCCCTACCATCTTAGATGTAGCTCACTTGACTGGTCTCCCAATCTTGGGCAATCTAATTCATGCTCTCCTTGAGCCTCCAAAAGTGACCTTTACTTTAAACACTGACATGTGCTATACAGATTTCGCCAAAAAATACAAAGGCAAGCCTAGTTCCCCTGTCCAGGACAAAGAAAGAACTGCTTTTTACTTACTTTGGCTTTGTGAGTTTGTTTTTTGTGTCCCTGGGTACAAGATCATGAAGGAATACCTCCCCCTTGCCTTGTGTATGCAAGATGGCCAACTTATGGCTTTAGCCCCTTATCTTCTTGCCACCCTTTACAAGGCCCTATTTTCCTTTGTGGACAAGAAGATTTCTGGCAACTGTGGTGGCCCCTTCTGGCTCTTCCAGGCTTGGTTGTATGTCTATTTCCCTGAGGCACGACCCCGACCAGCTAACACCTTGAAACCAGTTTTCTACTCGTATGCTGAGCAATTGCTCACTTATAACAGCCAACCCATCCTCACTTTCAGAAATCATCTTACCATGTTTTACAACCTTCCTTCGAAGAGACCTTCCAACTTGTACATGCCATTTCAAAACTTTCAATTCTCCTCCAGTAGACTTTGCTTCCTCTTCACAGACCCTTCTGATTTACACAATGAGCAAGTCCAAGAACAAAATGAGACTTGGAGACACATTCTCACCTTTAGACATGTCTTGGTTGATTGTTCCATATCCTCCAGCAAGATGTCCAACTGCAGTTTTGAGACATACTGTCCCAAGCAATGGTCCAGGCAATTAGGTCTTTTCCAAGGTATCCCTTATCCTAATTTCCACCCAACCATCCATGAGGAGATTGGGTCCAGAATCTACTTCAAAGATCCTAGGCAAGCTGAATCCATTCTGACAGAGAACACCAAAGTTTTCCAAGATTTTGGCCCCTTCTTCTTCAAACCTGCTCCGGACTACTCCACTGCTTTTGACCATTGGTGGGGACTTATGACTGCCATTATTTTCTGCAAGCCACTTGAAACCTGCCTTCACGATACTTGTATTCATAATCAGGGCCCCATATCCTCGCCTTCCAAGCTTAAGGCTACAGGTATCCTTCCTTCATATACTTCATATCCCTGACTGTGTCATGCATTTTTTTTTTCTCTACAACACTAACTTGTTTGACCTTTGACAGCCAAAATTGGGCCTGTTGCTAAACCATTGGTTAGGGACCAATATAAAGGCAAGGCTCCAATGGATCCAACTAGTCAGACAAACACCCCCTCAGTTCCGAAATTGATGGCAGACTCTTCCGTAGCCTCGCAGAGACAAGCACAGAGAGGAACTACCACCCGTACCCCTGCCGAGACAGAGGTCACGGCAAAGAAGAGAGAAGAGCCTTCCACTGCTCCTGCTCTAAGTACAGACCTAAGTGATTGGGATATCCCTCTCAGCCAAATGGTTGGCCCAACAACATCAAATCCTTCAGGGCAGCTCTACCAAGTATGCCTTCACTTCACATATTTACATCATCTCAATTTCCGTTCACGCTCGACTGATCACTTACTTTTGTGCAGAGAAAAAGAAGGAGATTACTCCTTATTGCTGATGATGAGGATCCTTCCACTTCTCCTCAACACATTCATCCAATTCCCAGTCCCATTAGCAATGTACCCAGAGAACCCACTGTACAACCAACTCCACCACCACTTGAAGCATCTCAACAAACTTCCTTACAACCTGCTTTACAGTCTTCGCCACAACAATCTACACAATCTGCAGCACAACATTCTTCCACTTCTCCTCAACACATTGATCCAATTCCTAGTCCCATCACCATCACCAATGTACCCAGAGAACCCACTGTAGAACCAACTCCACCACCACCCCAAGCATGTCAACAAACTTCCTCACACTCTTCGCCACAGCAATGTACACAATCTCCATCACACAAGCCTTCACAGCTAGAACCTCCTCCTATTGTTCTCAGGGATGTCACAGTTGGGGCTGTCCCGATGGAGGTTGATTACCCAGGGGGCATTGAGCCTATTATTGTCCCTTCTGTCTTTAGCCCTCAACCATCACCATCCAACCCCTCCAATTCCCAAACTTCAAACAAAGAATCAGAGAGGATTGATTTTGACATTTCAATCAACAGCCAATCCTCTGCAATAGATGACAATACAAATTCCCCTAAACCAGAAGTTCACAATAACCAAGGTAAATAGAAATACAAATGTGACTGTTCATTTGAAAAAAAAAACTTCTCTTTAAGTAACTGGTATTGTTCTCCAATTTACAGGGATGGACATAATACACGACTCATCTCCACCACCAATGTGTGAGAAAGAACTTGAAGGTCCTCATGACTTTCCCCTGTTACCTGAACCAGAAAAAGAGCCTGAAGGCGCTGATGCTGCCATTTCATCAGTATCCGAAACAACTCCTCCTGTTGCCACAACCACAGCCAAACAAGGCCAACCGTCTGCTCGCACGTTATCAGGATAGGTACTACCATTTCCAACCTTATCCTATTTAATCTTTATTACTTGCAAGCATATATTCTCACCAAACTATTAATGTTCACAGGCCATCGTTCCATGTCAGGATATTTGGGCCGAATTTTCTATTCTTCAACAACATCTAGACGAAATATCCCCATTGCCTCAAAGGCTACATCTCTTTCATGCTGAAACTCAACAAACCTTAACCACCTTCATCAACCTCATTAACACCCCAATTGAAGAAATCATTCTCCACAAACCTGATGAAACCTTGGCCTGACTTTTTGTTGTTCTAAACCTCTACCCTAATCCTTTCAACCCCATTCAACTAAAGCAATTGGCCAAGATCATCACGAAATGGCCAACCCTTTCAGAGATGGTTCAGACTTGCTTGAAGGATATTCAAACCAAAAAAGATTTCCTAAACGAAGCCCACACCATATCTACTTCACTCAAACTCAACCAGCAAACCTCTGCAGCCATTCTTGAGCAACACTCAGCACTTGAACTTGAGGAAACCAAACTCATGACAGAACTTGCCTCGTCTGCAAAGAAAGGCTCATCTGCAGCAGCAACATGACTAGCTTAATCAAGAAGCAAGGATGATGCTCTCCCAAATTAGACATCGTTCTGCATCAATTCAGACAACTAAAGCTGAGTTGGACCAAGCCCAAGCCATGTTGGCAGATGCTCAATTAGAATGGGGTGTTCTAGCCATTCTCTTCCCCAAATCCTAGGCTAGTTTATATACGTATTCTTTTGTATTGCACAGCTAGGAATGATTTGGAAAGCTAGGAATGATTGCCTTTTTAATGATAAGATTGTTGATAGGCCTGAATTGGTTGAGATGGTGAAAGTGAGGGTTGCACTTTGGTGTAAGCAAAGTTAGAGAGGCCTACAGTATTCAGTGGAGGATATTGTCAATAATCTGGATAGGATCAAAGTCTGATTAAGGGGGTGGTGTTTGGTGTTTTTTGCTGCAAGGGTGCAGGATTTTGGTTAATTTGTGGTATGCTGATGGAAGCAAGGGGAAGTGGGTGTATACCTGGTATTAGCAGATCTTCTTGGTAGCTAATTTTGCTCTGCTGTGCTTCAATTTTGCCATGTTTTGCCTTATTTTTGGGTTGTTGCTCTGCCTTAGTTTATGAGGTCAAGCATGCTCATTTCTGGTTGCTGCTCATGCTTCAACTCGCTCGCTACTATATATGTACTCTGCCGCTACTATATGGGATCAAGGAATAGACTTAAGTCTGTCACGCATATTGGCCTTTTGCAATTGTTGGAATAATGTTTTGGTGTCTTTGATTGGAGGTCTGCTTTGGCCTTATTGTAATTGTTGGTCTGTCAGTAGTTATTTTTAGTTTTGGAGGTTGAAGGATCGTGCTCAAGTCCGAATGGTGGTATTCTTTGTGAGGTTTGGATCAGTCTAATGGATCGGGCTCAGAGTCGGTGTCTCGTGATCTGTGTGAATTCAGACTTAAATGGGGTGATACTTGGTAGGTGATTTCCTGGCAGCAATATGTTTTTAGGTGATTTCCTGGTTTGGTTATATCCATTCAGTGCAGAAGTGCAGGATCTGGGTTGTGTAGCTTGAGTTGTAGGGCTGCAGTGCATGTCATGGTTCTTCTCTGCTGTAGCTCTGGTGTTGCTGGGCTACTGTCTGGAGGTCAAACAACAGTTCATAGATCCGAGTCATTGTCAATGGTTCAAACTGCTGCTATAAACTGCAGAATTGTGATGTTAATTGCAAATTAAAATCCAAACTGCTGTTGTATGCCTTTTGGTGGTTGTTGCTAAGTAGCATATTTGGTCAGCTATTTCACCTCTATGTGCTTGTTTTGGTTGTGTGGCTGTTGGTATCTTGTTCATGGTCTGAAGTTGGCCATGGTTTTTGTGGCTGCATTGTGCTTTTGGTTTGAAGCCTGGCTGTATGGTCTGAAGTTTGTTCATGCTGCTTTGGAGTTTCATCTAGTTGCCCTGTTATGCGTTTTTGTGAGGATGGGCTTCGAGTTACATTCTTGTTGTTTTCCTTCTGGTTTTGTTTCTCTTCGTTGGTCTCTCACCAACTAGGAGGTTGGAGCTTTTTTAGCTCCAAGCTCCTCTTTATTGATGTATCATTCACACCTTGTATGTGTTTTTTCATGAATACAGTTTTTTCTTTTAGCGATAAAAAAAAAAAACGAATATCAATACTCTGTTTTTGGATGGTCTGTTGTATGTTTTTTTTTTTTTTTTTTTGTGCAATTTTTCTCCATTTTTGCATTGTTATGAAGTAATCAACTCCCCTTCAAAGTTTCCCACATGGTTGGATAATACTTCTTCACATATCTTCCGTTTATATATCTCCTATGTGGTTGCCCTTCCAAGGATTCGTTTATGTAGAGGATGTCATACTTCTTCACACCAGTATGTCTGTCATGTACAGATGTTTAGTAGTTTTTATTTAGTATCAAAGTCTGCATGTTTAGTGTGTAAAGTCAGTCAGCCAAATATTTTTGAAAATATGTCATCTACAATATACAACTAACGTAAAACACTTACTTACCGACCGATATACTGGAAACAACTAGGCAGTATGCAACATGACATTGTTTACAGTTTAAAATTTGTGGCACGTTTGCAGTTTAAAATTTATACTTGTTTGTGCCTGTTCAGACGTGGATCAAGCACAAATGACATGTGCGAAAGTCAGCATCAGAGTCCATCAATTACATATATGAAAGGGTTTAGTTTAACTGCACGTGAGGGCCCACATGGTGCAACAGTTACGAGGATATTGCATGGACTAACTGGGTGGATTGCAGAAACGATCATTGGCAGAATACAGAGGTTGACCTGAAGATGTGAAGTCCACAATGTGCAGGGACAGTTGGAAACATAATAGTAAAGTGGGTCGACAGGAGAATTGCAGCAGTTTGTTTACCACGTGAATTCCTGTGGACAGGTCGACCCCTGTTGGTGCATTATAGTCATTGCTATTTGTTTGTTCTCTCGTTTTTTTTTTTTTGCTTTGTTTTGGACACAATTATGGCATTTAAAAAAATCGAACAAACATAATTCATGTGGTAAAAGCAAACAAACATTACTACTTTCAACTTGCATTGCTTGTTGGACACATATCACATTGCATTGGAACAACATTGCTATATTCATTTGGGCAAATATCACATTGCATTGTTTGTTCTGTACCCATAACATTGGAATTATGTGTATCACATTATGTACAGGCCACGATAAAAGCAAACAAACATTACTACTTTCCCTCGTTTGTTCTAGTCCCAAACATTGGAATTATGTGTACAATCAATACGCGTAATTAATTTGCTGTGACCTAAAAAGTTGTCACGACAAGCTGATGCAGTAATCCAGTTGTAGTTGGGCATCAAAATTACTGTCGTACTGGCAGGCTATGATAAAATCGCTGCCCTATTTGTTGTAATTACAACCAATCACATGCATGAAGGATACTCGCCCATTTTTGAATTATTCATATCCATAACGAAGTCAAGCACCAACTTCCGACGCACAGAAGGCTGAAACTATGTAGAGAAAGCGAATAACACAAATCAGGTACAGTTACAATGGTAGGAAATAAACGGATTTATTTCGCAATTGGAAATGAAGCGGTAGAATGTACCTTGTGTGGACCGCTGGGTATATTAGGCCACTGCATGTACTTGATCACAAACATCCCACAGTCGAAAGTGCTACAAATGAAATGTAACATTCAGTTTCCAGAAATATAAGGTGTTCGTGAAATGAGTGATTCAGGAGTGAAGTCAATGTGACGCAGGGTTTGTGGATTACTCGTCCAGCTGTTGTAATGGCCTTTTTTCTAACATGAGGACGTCAAAGGTACGCACGTCTACAGCATATTCATTTCCAAACTGTAGTTGCAGTAAGGCATGCATTGTTTGAACCTGTTGCAGAATGAGACGGGAGTTTATGTGAAGGATGTGATAGTGTGGACGTAGATTTGTGAAATTTAGCACGACATACCAATATTTTTGCTGTGCTCAGCTTGTTGGTGTCCAGTGTGGCGGATGCCAATGAGTCAAATAGGTACGCCACACCCTCTACCATATCTATTTTTAGGCACAACCAATGTACTCCTCTATAATTGAAAGGCATGTAACTCTACACATAAACACAAGTGAAGACATTGTTTAGAGGGCATGCGAACATGTACGCACTTTCATATTTACATTGACATTCATGTAAATGGGATCGACATTCATATTACCAATATTCATATTAAATCTACTCGCTTCAATGGGATGGACATTCATATTACCTTCTGATATGCATCAAGCACCCCAGTATATCTGTCAAGTCCAAAATATGATTTGACGATATTTTCATGGTTCAGAGGTTGAGTTTTTTGATTTAGTATCAAAGTCTGCATGTTTGGTGTGTAAAGTTCAGTCAGCCAAAGTTTTCTGAAAATATGTCTTCTACAATACACAACCGACCTAAAACACTTACTTACCGACAGATATACTGGAAAGAACCACGCAGTATGCCTCCCGTCTTTGTGTACTTGCCGCTGTCCGTTAGTCAATTGAACCGCGACCAAGTTGATTGGCTGGAACATTGTAACAGACGAGGCAACTTGCGAAATAAGGTTTGCAATTTGTTTAAATGTAATACGAAATAACAATGTCCGTACATGGAAATGTCCATCATGCAAATATAGTGGAAATAACATTGTCAGATGCCACGACTTACAGTGTCGGATAGCCATGCCCCTAGTTTAAGCGTGCGCATGTCACGTCGCGTAGCACATTCGCAAGGCATTTCATGAAGATTCATAGACACGACAATGTCCCTACATTAAACGTATACATGAACCAGTAAGAAGCAACCTACAGCCTAATAAAACTTAAACGTATCTGGCTTGACTCTAGAACATAAGATTAGCTTTTTCTGTTGTAGAACTATGGCAGATATTCCTGATTCTACTACTCTCCAATCCAATTAAGATTAGTTTTAAGTTTTTAAAAAACAAAATTAAAAAAAAAAAGCTTTAGATATTACAACTTATGACATATCCAATAGTATTTGCTAAAATAATATGTGAAAATTTAAATGCTCATTTACAAGTGAGCAAGTTACAAAAAAAAAAAAACACATGTATTTTACAAACTGGAGCCAACAATATCCCAAAATGATAAAAATGGAAAATGTAAGTAGAGTAGAAGAAAATAGCTACGGAAAATTGCACTTCAGTATAAGTTTTCAAAAAAATTTGCAAATCATTGGTAAACTTTATTAAGTTTCATAATTATAATTATAAAGTTTTCCATGAATTTGTAAATATTTTGTGAAAAAATCAGTGATTCGTAATTTTCCCAATAGCTACATGTGTGCAAGATAAGACGAGGAGAAGAAAACTTCAGACAGGAAATTTAGCCAGTGATCTTTCCCTACGCCATTGCATTAAATTCAAAGAAAATCCTACATACGACATGGATAAACCCATCAAAATCATATACAATCAAAAATTGTGCAATTCAAACTTATTTCACAAATACTTCGGAACAGGTTAATTACAAGTACTAAACTCATCCGTACCTTTCATTTTTTCTGTCGTCAAGTACAGAGTCAACAACTTTGTGTTCGGCCGCTGATAAAACCTCTCTGCTCTCCAGTGTCATCAAGTCCTTCTATCAACATAAACAATCAAGTAACATCAACTCCTCCTATTAGTATAAACAATTAACTAACTGAACACTGTTCAGAAAATTAATTTACAAAATACATAACACATCCTTATGCATCTAAAATTGGTGAAGCGATGTCTAACCTCTAAACGGAGCAGCTTGTCCAACCTGTGCAGTTTGGACAGGACTTTGTTCGAAATCTATAAGACAATTGTACAACATTTGTTAGTGCAATCTTGCATTAGAATGACAAGTATTAAAATACAACACAAATAATGGTTCAATTATAATCAGTAATGCTGTCGGCATCAATTGGTAATGAAACATACGAAAGGTGAAGTGATGTGGCGACTTGGGAACTTCTCTGCAGTAAGTCGAGTACTTCTTTTGCTATCGTTGCATGAATGCGTATCCCCTACGTTTGTGGCTTCAATACCTCTTCCTCTTCCTCTTCCCTTTCGTCTGCCTGCTACAATTTGTCTCGCTCCCAATGTTTGGGCAAGCTTACTAGCAGAAGGATGCACATTGTCTGCTTCTCCTCGCATTCGTGGCAAGGTTTGCAAATCATCAAAGGAAGATAAACTCTCTTTTGCAATGTTCTTGATGGCCAGAAACTGAACCGAAAGAGATTTGCTTTCTTCGCTTGCGTATATTTCCTCCAAGGCAAGGCCGCGGTTGTTGTGCGTGTCCCCAACTTCTTGGACGGTACGCAACTGTCCAACGTACATATCAATTATCTCATTGGACAATATTCCATTCACATTATTGTCCTCCCAATACAACCCCTGTAAATCTTGAAGATTACCCTCATTTGGGCTACCATAATAATTTGGGAAGACCACGCCGCCGTCATGCAACTCGACTCCCACGCTAGGGTCAACACCCTTTTCCTCTGCATGAGGCAATTGTGCTGTTTCCGATAAACCTTCTAGCACTTGCTGCATCATTTGCTTCATTTCAGCAATATGTGTCTGTTCATTAAACGGTTGTTTCCTAGACAATATAGTCAACCCTTGCTCAAAGATTCCTTTGAGTTCACCAATGCTGGAGGATATGTTAATGTTACAATTTCTTTCAGTCGACTCCACCTAATCACACAAACACATACATTAACTTACTACGATATTTCATCTTCAAGTAACCTTTGTGAACTGTGTGAAGCATGTGTACTGATTGCTTTTGCTTACCTTTGCATTGTCAACAGCTTCCTTCTCTCGGAAATTGAGCAACATGTCCCTTATTTCTGCATTGCTGTGAAGCACTTGCTTCATGGTTTCCTTCACTTCACCAATGTCGGACTCAACCTTGCTCAAATGAACTTCATCAATCCGTGGTTTCTGTCTGTTATTGACATGGTGTGCATCGATTGTGTCATCAATGTCGTTGCTTTCCTCTATTGTTGGATGAAACTTCACCTAACATAGTTGTCAAATCGGGATTCAAATCATGAATGAAAATGGTAATGTACTGAATCGTTAATCGATCTCAACTGTGAATCGTAAAGTTTCAGTCCGCTTTCTTAAGTTGCACACAACGTATGTGTACACACTTACATATTAAATATATCCAATAAAAATTAATTACTCCATTTGTCTGAAATGAACAAACAATTTGTTGTAAATGAAGCTCATCTGGTGTGGATAAAAACTTCACAGTCGATCCCATGTTTACCACTTCACCTTTTCCCATTTAGATAAACAAAGACAAACTTTTAATTACAAACTAACTAACAATAACATAACAGAACTAACAAAGACAAACTTTCAATTACAAACCAAAATCTTGAAGCTTTTCCAAAAATCTGACTTCAGGGCTTAACCAAAATTCATTTGATAACGGAAGTAGTACATAAAATTGAATTTGTAAGGCTACAATATTGTCCACATGGAAACTTCATGTTTTTCCCGCAAAAGTTTGAGTATTTGAGAGTAAATAGGGAGGGACAAAGTTAAAATATGGCATACGCTAAGGAATGGGTCACTGTTTCTCACTGCTTGTCACCTAGGCATAGGAACAGAAATTCAGTCTGTCACTGTTTCCATAACACAGGTGGGGCAATGCTGTTAAATGTGCACAACGAATGGGTTGATTACCTCATGTTGCTCCAACATTTGCTTCCTTCCCATATGTCGCCGCATCTCCTGTATTTCGGCATCACCCCAATCATGTAGCCGAGGGATAGTAGCCGACGTACTCGGCGTGGAAGGGCAAAACGATCCAATTAAAATAGCTGCATTATAAGGGGGAGAAGATATTTAGTATATAGTTTCGAGCAAAATAATCCGTACGCTTTAACAATGCATACAACTTACAACACAATCATATCTATGTGTTTATGTGTCTCGATGGCAGAATCCCCATGTAGCTTTCCGGTTAAAAAGATAAGCTCTTTCTGGTTAAAAAAATGTGGCCCGTACAAGTATATTTGTCATGCTGTTCAATAACAGGTAAGTTTGTATTTCGCAACGACTGCCATTTTATTGAACCATATGCACAAAGAATGGATGAAATATGTAATCGGTATGGTACAAACAAACAACGGTCGACATGTTACCATTAGAAGGAAAACACATCCGGTTGCCTCACGACCTTTCATCTTATACTTAGAACACCTTTGACAAGGAATTGCGGTGTCAACTTTGCCTAATTACATGCCGCATGATACCACGCCCTTCACGGCATGAACGAACGATAGGCTCAAGGCGGTCATTGTGGTAGGACACAACATGGCCCCCAACACATACAACGCAAACTTCCACCGAAACTCGTCGTCCACAACATCACTCTCAGTCAGATAAACTCTCAACTGGTTCAAAGGAATCATTCCCTTAACAGCTCCAACCTCTTCGTAGATATTGGGATATGCGTCTATTAAACCAGTGAATTGCACGTCATTGCTTTCTGACCGTATACCCAATAAGACATGCACTTCCTCACAGGTGAGCCTCAGGTGACAACCATGAACAGTCAATGAACACATGTCGGGATCGAAGTTCTGTACCAACCATTGGTACAAGTTGTGATCTATACGAGTACACTTTAACCCGAGGAGGCCACCGAACCTAATATCAATGACTGCTTGCTTCTGTGCTTCGTTACACTGGTTTACGATATCAACAATTGCCTTCAATGATATGTGTAGACACCCCATTTTTGACCGACCTTAAGACTCAGACGTCACCGATTGAGCGCTCGGTGATGTTGCATGCTGTGCTCGTTTAGAAGTCTCAGAGTTGAGGCCGTGCGCCCTGCCTCCGGACTTCCGAACTTTCTTCTCTACCTTGTCTCGGTTTTGCAGACTCGGTTTTCTCTGTTTTTCTTTCCCGAGGGAAGGAATGGTCTCAGACTATCTCCGTGGCCGTGAGCTACTTTTTGTGGTCAGAGGCCATTTTGCCCCTTCGAGCCCGGTTCGGTTTGCTGGATCGTCGCCGTGCCTCGGCTCGGGACCGCCCAACCATCTCCGAGTTCTCCGGTTTTTGGTAGAGACCTCTTTTTTATAGTTCCAAGGAACATCGGGGCCTCTGATGCCCACTTCGTGGTCAGATGCCACTTTCTGCTCAGTGGGTTTGGGACCCCGAATCGCGGTTTGGGCCCCGAGCATTCACTTTGCATCGGTTTTCTCGATTTTTGGCAGAACCTCTGTTTTGTCATTCAGGGACACTGGGTCGCAGATACCACTTCGCCAGACACCATTTCCTATGACCCATTTTGATCCCGATTGCTCTTTTTTGGCCCCGACGTTCATTTCTCATTAGTTTTTGTTCAAATTTGGCGGTACCTCTGTTTCAACACCAGAAGATCACTAGGGGTGGGAGGCCAGCAATTATCCCAGATGGCGGTTTGCTCTCCGAGCCCGTTTTCTCACTTCCGCCAATGTTGAACACCACAGGTATTTTTCTTCCAACCAAAGCCACATATCTGTGATCGGGGACATGGGAGGACCCTAAACAAGCATGGTCGGCCAGAGAATTGGAAGTTCATTTTGGGCCTCTCCTTCAAATCCAATGTTGTGGCTCTGCTTGGTTGCCAAATTCCAACCTTGGAACCTTGTTCCACACATCTGGGAGGACACCAAGGGTATATGGTCGGCCAGAAATTGTGCATTTCATTTTTGAGGGTCTCCTTCAAGCTCTATGTTGTGGCTCCTGCTTCAGAGTTGCCAGATTCTGACCTTGGGGCCTTGATCTACATACTTGGGAGGACACCACTGCATGGTGGTCGGCCAGAAAATTTTGAGTTCATTTTTTGGGGGTGGCCGGCCGGCCATGGTGAGTGGCCGACAGTGGGGTGGTGGCCGGCCACCTCCCGAAAGTTACCTGCCGGCCAAACTTCGCTTTCCACCAAGATTTGTCCGGATATTTTTGCTGAAATATCACCCCATCCGGGGGATATTTTAGGAGGGAAAGCTTGGATGCTTCTCCCTCTCCTTTTACACCTTTTTGTGCCTATTTAAAGGGACCAGCAGCTCCTTCCTCAAGGTTAGAAAATTTGCTCTCAAGGACCCTTCTCCAAAAGCTTCCATCTCCATAGCCAAAACTCAAGAAAAACTTCCAAGTCCCTAGGCCTTCTCTTCATCAACCCTTAGCTCCACCATCCCTACTACCATTCCAGCAGCAAGGAGGTGTTCTCCAGTGGCTAAGGAGCAACAAATTCAGGCCAAGAGGTAGCAACAATTGATTCTTCAAGGGTAAGTCTCCAAATTTCATCTTTGTACCATTTTCTTGCTTGCCATTTTTAGTCTATTTTCCTTTGTTTTTGGGGCTCCGACCCATACCGGTTTTACTCTTATTTTGAGCCCCTCTACAACTTTGTAGAAGGGCTCAACTTCATTTGGTGCCTCTATGATATACTTGTTTCAATATCTAGTTTGTATGTCACAATCTTGCATGCTATTTTTAACCTATTTGCATTTGTTTTTGGGGCTCCGACCCCTACTGATTTTGTGCTTATATTGAGCCCCTCTACAACATTGTAGAAGGAATCAACCTCATTTGGCCATCCCATATACCACCTCCCTTTGAAATCCACTTTGGGTCCTAATTCTTGCATGTTTTGTATCCTTTTGTGCTTTTGGTTTTGGCTTTTGGTCAGAACTGAAAGGGGTCTTTTTTTGACCCCCTTTACATGTTTCATGAATAAAGTTTTGTTGTTTGGTGTATGCTTTACATATCTCTTGTTATAACCTCTTTTGGGCTCCATTTTGCATAGAATTTATAGCATGTTTATATTCTGTTTTTGGGGCTGCCATCTTCTGTAAATGTGCTTATTTTTAGTCCCCCTTCAATGTTGTAGAAGCATGTTTGTTCATTTGGGGTTTGTATATGCTACTTGCTTCAATACCCCTCTTTTGGCCCTTATTCTTGCATGCTAATGTTGACCCATCTATGCTTACAATTTGGCCTTGTTTTGTACTGAAAAAATGCCATATTTGGGACTGCCTTGCTACCGTTTTTGCTGTCGTGTATCAATTTTGCATGTTTAGTATGGCTATAGGCCATTTCGGGTGTCTAATTTCACATTTCGGGATGATTGCATGGTTCGTTTGTTATTTCGTATCATTTCGGGGCTGTTTTCCCTTTCATTTAGTGGTTTGCATGCTTGCATATCATTTCCCATGTCATTTTATGCCTTAATGCATCGCCTCGGTTTGCGTGCATGTGGGCACGCACTTCGAGGCACCTCCGTTTTATCCGACGGCCTCCTATGTGAGTGAGCGGAGGCTCTCCCATGTTGGTGTAAGCCCATCGCGGCATTCCGTGTGCCATTTCATTTCATTTTATCATCGCCTCGGTCTGCGTGCCTGTGGGCGCGCATTTCGAGGCACTTCGGTTGTATCCGATTTTCATTTCATTTTATCATCGCCTCGGTTTGCGTGCCTGTGGGCGCGCGTTTCGAGGCACTTCGGTTGTATCCGATTTCTCATTTCAGCATCGCCTCGATTTGCGCGCCTGTGGGCACGCGTTTCGAGGCACTTCGGTTTTATCCGATTTGCATTTCATGCATCGCCTCGATTCTTGCGCTACCAGGCAGCGTTTGAGGCACTTCGGTTTATCCGATTTTCATCCTTCATCATCGCCTCGATTTGCGCGCTACCAGGCACGTTTCGAGGCACTTCGGTTTTATCCGATTTTCATCTTTCATCATCGCCTCGATTTGCGCGCCTGTGGGCACGCGTTTCGAGGCACTTCGATTTTACCCAATTTCTATTTTATCATCGCCTCGGTTTGCGTGCCCGTGTGCACGCGTTTCGAGGCACTCTATTTTATCCGCTTTGCATTTCATATCATCGCCTCGGTTTGCGTGCCCACGCGCACGCTTTTCGAGGTGTCTCATTTTCATCTCATTTTCATAGCATTGCGCATGCTAGGTTGTATGTTAGTTGCATTTCATGCATATCATGCATATTGCACGGGAAACGAGGCACGTTTCGTACTCCGAGTGACGAAACGGGTCTCAATTCCCAAGTCACCAACACTCCGGATTACCCATGATGGAGTTAAGTTTTGTTGTAGCATTCATCCCTATATCGAGTTGTGCAATTCGGCTCCTCGGCCATCATGCATCGATATGCGTGATTGGTGGCACGAGGATCGAGGCATGCATATATTTGTGAAATACATTGCTATGCCCTTTTCCTGCTCTCTGTTACAGCAAAACCGAGGATCAACAACTTTCCGGAGTCCGACACGCATTCCGAGAAATACTGCAAACAGAGGCTAATTGGGGCATCCCAGTGGATTTCCGCCCGAGGCAGTCCAACATACAACATACATCAGAAGCAAGGCAGTCCCTGGCTTGCATGCCAGTTTTATCGCTTTCCTAGCTTAATTTGTTAATCTGTGTTATTTCGGACTGTAATATTCTTTAAATTTGGGTCTGTATTATTTATTCGGACCCTCTGCGTGAGGGCAATGTTGTAATAAGGGTGTGTGAGTGTGATGTATGTCTTCCAACCCCCATTTCTTTCTCCCTTTTATTTTATCGCTTTACAATGGTTAGATATAGGGCATATTTCAATTAGCATACAGTATGACAGCATGTTTGCATCATTCATCTGTTTTGCACGCACTGCTCTCGCAAGATCATACAAATCGTGATCTCAGATTTCAATTCCAAATTGAATACATGTTAGCTGTTGCATCTCATATGCCATATTTAGAATAGCCGAGCCTGCTATAGTTTGCATCATTGCATGTGTTGCATTAGGCATTTCAGTATATTTAGGATCATGCATGATTTCTAATCAGTTTTCTGTTTTGGCTTGGAGTACTCGGTGAGTTTTACGCTTTAGCATCCTTGCATGCGTGTGAGTGTTGCCATGATAGCATGCTTACCATGAGGCTATGTGCTTATGTGATATAACTGCCTTGAATGCCTGTGGGTGGAGGTTGAGTTATCTGAATTGGGACCATTCATTGACTGTTTGTTTTAAGCCCACTAGATAGTGGCAAAATCACTGTTTTCTAAGCCCACTCGAGGGTGGCAAATCCGCATTTTAGCCTACCTGCGGGTAGCACCATCACACCATTTTCAAACAAACAAACATGAAATGTTTTGTTCCAATTTAGACGGCCCAGTCTATACTTGTTTGCTGCGAGCATCACATAGTAATCTAGGCTAAAAACCGGAATAAGAATGCACAAAGTTTTCAAAAACAGATATCATGGTTAGTAGAGGCCGGTCTTTGATCGGGCGAGAGGGGGTGCTCACGATGTGACCTTCCCTAATCGTACCCAAGTTCCCGAGCCAACTTTGGTGATGACGGACACGTGGCCTTCCGGCACCGAGTCAGGGTTTCCTAAATTTCCCATTTTAAAATATTTAGGTGGCGACTCTGTTATCTAGCAAAGCAGTCCATGTTTGGCACTTCTTTCAAAAAAATCTGTTTTCCTTCAAAACGATTTGTCAGAGTTGGACTCTTTGGTTCGAGATTTAGAACCGCAACAAAATCGAGTCCGAACTGTAGCGAGGTCCCCCGCGGGCATTGTTACAATATGCGGACTTGCATTTTACTCTGCAATGTTATTAACGTGAACATTAATACACAAATTTAACCAACATTGTGTCGATAGCAGGTCCTCCTTAAATGCAGTTACGAAAACATTAAGTACGCAAGTACCTTTGCAGATTTCTTTGCAACTTGTTCGCCCAGTTCCTTGGCACCTGCCTTAGCCATGCCCTGAAACCTCTTCTTCTCATCACAGGGGAGTTCCTTCCACATTTCCCCAATATCCTTTCGGCTCTGTAAGTGTTACACCAACGTGACGCACATACAGGACAAATAAGAACTGTAAGTCCAAAATAATTGTCACCAGAAGTTGTATCACTCGCAATGTGTGCACATTTTGTGGTTTTTACATATGATTGCACATAAAAATTACTATTTTGCACACATTTGAAATAAAAACGGACATGGACTTTTACAAATAATCGGAGTTTATAAGAACATGCAATATGGCGTCTATGATCTTTGAAATCGCTAAATGCGACACAATAGAAGCACATGACTGGTGTGCGCATGGAATAGAAGTCCATACTTGGCTATCACAGCAGTCACGTGTTTTCATCACTGTACCCTACTTAGTACATGTCTGTACACTAACCATTTTTTGTCCGGGGTTGTCTGCTTCTCGTCTTTCCTTGAATTGTTGCTGGCTGCAACCATTGTGAATTTCGGCGTAAGTATATATTAGATATGGATGGATATATATATATATATATATATATATTTATGTACACAAATCGCAACCATTGACATTAAGGGACCAATTTGTGACACAAACAAATTTGGTCCCAACTACATAATAATGCATCAGTAATGTCCAATTTTCGTTGCTAAAAATATAATAACCACATGATTTCTGCAACAACAATTAGGTTTGTAAGAAATTATTTTGGCCCTTAGTTTTGGTCTCTAAAATCTTAATCTATTGTGAGTACAAAGTGAAATTTGCACACGTGCAAACTATGAGTACAAAATATGTAATGCACAATTGTGCAAAAATATCATGTAGATTTACGAGAGGATTCATCTTGTGAGCCGCTTTCAGGACACCGATCGAACTCAGAAAATAAATGGTCCAACTGGCGCTTTTCGGAGGGGCTCAGTAATGTCAACCGTTTTGATTCGTGAAACTTCGCCACTTGGCTTCAATGTTTTCCTTTGCCTGTAACAAATATCGACGTAAATGAAATTTTATTGAAGGCCAAATTACATCGGTGGTATGTATGTTTTATGCATTCTATCATCTTCGTCGGTTAACTTTAAAGGCAGTCAATCTTGCCTTGTCATTTGGAAAGTTGTGGCATTTTCGTGAAATTGGTAATGTCGTTTTCCGTTGTGACCGAAAATTATTAACTGAAATGGTTTAGTATAACTCAGTCAATTATGGATTTCACAATTTCTCTCCGCAGAATACGCGAAATGTGCCGTATGTGCACATATTCTGCTAAGAAATGGACAGAGTTTTAATCCATTACACGAAATTCATGGTGCAATTTGAGGCTATCTGTAATGACCCCAAAATGCGTATAGAAAGTCATCTTTATTTAATTAGGGGTTAATGTGTTTTAATTCAACTATATCTATCGAAATTAAAGAATTATCTGCTGAGTTATGGCGACCTTTATTGTATCGGCTTGAAATTTTTTTTACCCTCCGCTCGAGCATGGGCTCATTTTTGACATTCTTAATAGCGTATTTGGAATGTTCTTACCTTATTTTGGGGTATTGTTTGAGGTGGTGGTATGATGGTAAAGTAAGATTAGACCAACGAATTTAATTCGAATAGTTAACCTACAACCAGCCGTCATTCATTTGTCATTTTCTTTTTCCACACTTTGAATTTGAATGTGAGGTTAGAACCATTGGAAAGCTTATTTCCGGGGCTTCAATTTGGACACAAGAACGACCTAGAACGGAGTCCCGATGAGAGAGTTATACCCGTTTGAAGTTTTCACATCTGTGCTGGAAGCAGAGCCGCACGTGCGGGGAATAGCGCCGCACGTGCGGTCTGTGCGGGACAGCAGCTCAAAAACGGGATTTTTGGACCATTTCTTGCAATTTCTTTTCCTCTCTTCTTCTCCCCTCTTCCATGTCCGAAACCCTAGCTTCCAAAACCTTGATTTCCTCCACTTTTATCAACAAATCCTCCAAGGATCTTGTATCTAGGATGGAGAACAAGAAAGGGTCAACATTTCCAACCGATTGAATTTCGAAATTGAGGTGGAATCTCATCCAAGCTCGCTCCTTTGTTTGTTCTTCGAGGTAGGGGTTCTAGATCTCCTCAATACTTACATCTATGGATAGATTTTTGGTAACTTCAGTATATTAATGCAAAAATCTTCATTTTTATCATCTAGGGCATATTATGAGATTTGGGGATTTAGAGTTTGAGATGTTGGAAGTTAAATTGGTGGGTTAAAATGATGAATTGTGAATCCTAGATGTAGAATCATTGGGAAAATTGGAATTAAAAGTGGTGATTTAAGAAGTGTGAATTTTTGTTAAAAATCCTCATTTTTCTTGAAACCCTAGGTTGATTAATGATGATACCCAATGATTTGGCCCAAATTGAAAGTAGAATAATGAAATTGAGGTATTGAATTATATGTGTTCAAGTTTAATTAGAATTCGGAAATGTATGAAAATTATGTTTAAAATTTGCGAATGAACTTTGTTATGAATATTGGAATTCATGCTATCATGTGAAGGGAAAATTGGGGAAATAATCTATTAATGGTATCACTACAACAAAAAAGGGTTTTTACGGCGCGCAATGCATGCCGTAAAAACCCTTCTACGACGTGCAGACGCGCGTTATATTATGACCAGTCATGGAAAGTCATTTACTTTCAACGACATGTTTCGTACGCCGTTAAAAACTATTCAACGGCATATTTTGTACGTCGTCGTTACTTTTTCTACGACATGCTATAGTACGTCGTTAAAAACTATTTAATGACAGATTTTGTGCGTCGTTGTTACTTTTTCTATGACTACTTTTGCACGCCGTAAATTGGTTAGACAAATAACGATGCTGATTGCACGCCGTAAAATCTGTAATATGACGACTTCTTATGCCTGTCGTAGAATATGCAATTTTTTATTTTTTATTTTTTTTAAAATTCAACAAGTTCTATTTGACCAATTTAGTACAATCTAACAAATATTACAAACAAACATCACAAAACATCAATCAACCACCAAAGTATTGTTTGAAACATTAAAAAAATATATATATATCCATAAATTATAAACATTCAACAATTGTCTATACATTCCAAACATTCGAAAACTATATTCTTAAGTTCTAAACTGTATAAAAAAATTTAAACTATCCAAAACTATGCATATCTAACTTTCTAAACATATCGAGATTATCTAAAACTGCTGACAATAGTTCCTATAGCAGTTGCAGCTATAGCTGTAGCAAATCCACTTGCTCCTATCACAGGGACGAGGGTACCCAATGTATGTCACCTAAACCCGCGGCAATAGCTGGAGCAACTAACCCTATTGCATTTCTTGTCTGCATGACAAAGGAAACTTCACATTAGTACATAAACCAACAACTCAGGACAAAATATTTTTGAGGTATTAAGAACTGATCAAGAAATTTTAAAACAACAACAAAGCATTTCCAAAATTAATAAGATAATCCAATGGCCCCATAAAAGCAATGTCATAATGAAAAATTAGCAAAAATTCAAAATATCAATAGTCTCAACGTATATGCAAATAAAATCCACATAAAGTAAAACCTTTTTTTTCATACCTCAAATGAAGTTACTTCTAATGAAGTTACATCTTTTTTTGCAATGTTTCTAGAGGGAAATGAGTAGGAATCTTAAAACAAACCATTAAGTTTGTACAAGAATATATAGTTTGCCACTAAATCCAAATCATAAGCTCAAGACAAAAATTAAATTTAAAAAGAGGAAGATATGGAATTAATCTACTTCAATGCAGCACATACTTGGGACTTGCATAATTATGTTAAAGGATCTCTACTTTTCCAACCCTTAAATCCTACAATTCATTGTTAAGAGTTTCATCAACAATTAATTTAAAAAAAATCAAAATCAAAACCAATTCTTAAGACCGAGTGTGGTATTTATAACCCATTCCTCTTCGGATAGGCATGGAAATTGTATAATTAAGATCAATCACAGAAGATATAAGTTTAGCATCAGTCCATCCACTCACACTTGGGTCCAAAAGCGCCTTTTACCACATCCTATTCCACTTTAGATTTATCAAAGTAAATTAGAACCATTCCTTGTCCATGAAAAATTTGGGTTTGAGCATCAACTCAAGAAAAGATAAGGCAGGATGAGAAAAAGTCACAGGGAACCCTGTCATTACGAGGCTTTATAGTCATTACTAGGGTACATGTCATTACTAGGGTTGGCAGGAGCCCATGTCATTACTAGGCCATGTGCTTAAAGTTTAATAGGGTTTACAGTCCCATTTTTTACTGCTGATGGTCTAAACATAAAGCTTATCAATATTTCATGTCAATGGTTACACATAATTTCTGATGGTCAGAGGCCTACAATGCATCAAGTTAACATGTCATACTACTGAATATGCTTCAGAAACCTTACAGACATAGCAGTGTCAAATAGAGATCTAAAACTTTAACCATTCAAGGCAGTTTAATGTATTATTTGCATCACCAAAATATACCAGAAAGAGGATAGTTAATATCAGCTTATTTGACCAAAACTATTTACAAAAACATCGTGCGACTTTTTGTGTAAACCTTTTGGTAAATATTTTCCCAACTTCCCACTGATTGGTACATAGTAAACCTTACAAGAGTGTGAACATGCATTCACAGAAGAGCTTGCTTACCTTGCACTTATCCCACAAAGAAGGCAATAGCTCCTCTGAGGTTAGGTTCTTTTGCAATTTCTTATACATCGCAGTGATGGACTTGTCAACCGGAACAACACCAGTCTTGCGTTACTGAACCATCTTTAAAGATAGTAGAACAAGATGAACATAGCTCTACTATTTAGCTCATCCCATTATTAAAGTAAAATAATAACATTAAAACGAGAAAAGATGCAATCTAATTTATATGAGAAAAAGAAAGTTTTCAATATGTAGATATCCATTTTAAGATCTTCAATCATGTTATCAATGCTCCAGCAGTTCATCAATCATTTTCTCAATGTTGTATCTACACATGTATATGAAAATATATCTATATGCATGTGATATATGTTCCATGAGGGATCAAAGAATAACCATGTAGAAATCAGAAGTCAAAAGAAAACCAAAAACAGTTACTGGGAAAAAAAAAATCCCACTAACTTATTTAGTTGTCTAAAGCGTTAAGGCCTAGATTAACAGATAATAAATAGAGTAAACAGAAGATTCAAAGGCTTCATAGAATTTTTGATTTATTATATAAAAGGAATACAATCCACCAGAAGAGAAATTTAAATTAATGTTCCAAGGAATCGTTGTTCTTGGTAAGATATCATCTTCAAACATTAAATTGATGTGCATGATTAGTGCACTAAATTGGAGCAATTGAACACAAATTATGGATGACATGCAGGTTCCAAGAACATTAAGATGAAAAACAAAACTAACAAGTGTCTTCATGATTTTCTAAACATGGATAGGCAAATGACCGGATAGTAACTTTTATTACCATCCAATGGCTTGAAATCCTGATAGATTCACTATCGTAAAAATTAAATTTAACAAAAATAATAAATTCAACAAGTTTATGGGACTAGTAAATTTGTTTCAATAGTAGTATATTAAAAATAGGATTGAAACCAAATTTTAAAAAGGAAAATGCTTAACCCTCAATATTGAGATAAAAACTTCCCACCCTCAATTCTACAACAAAAAATAAACATCCCAAACATTCAGAAAGGCTCAGGGTTTAGAAAATTACAAATGATTTACTCCAGCTGCCAAAATATAATACAATACGGGCCAGGTATGGGCCCATTACTCTATCATGAACACACTGGTCCAATGACTCTTCAACAGCAAAATGAACCTCTTTTTTTTTTTTTTCCCCCTAAACAAACTATAGAAATAAATAATCAAAGAGCTAAGGGAAATAGAAATAAGTTCAACTAGTGATAATAATGCAGACCCCATCCATGTCAAGCCAAAAGCACCCATGTGCTTGAGGTTTGAAAAGAACTACTCATATGTCACTTAAGACTAAGTGTTTCAGACCTTCAAAGTAATTAATAATTAACACATGTAAGAATATATAATAATGAAGCAAATAGCTTCACAATTTGACATAAAGCGATTCGATTTGGAATAGCACTTGCTACATTTACGCAATTTATTTCCACACTTCACTACATTTCAAAAAATGGGAAGACAATACAAATTTTTGTAATTAATTAAGCTACCTAGTCTTGATAGTATACATTATAAGAGACGATTATTTTAAGAATCAGCTAACTAACTTTGAATGCAAAATGCAAGGCCCAATATATTGTTAGCCACCAATGCTTCGTGAAGCATACCATGCACGTAAAAAGGAAGTTTGCACGAGAAAAGGAAGCATACTAGCGGATATACTAATGATCTGAAAAACATTGCACATGTTACCTTGTAAAGTTCTTCATCAAATTGTGCTAACTGAGCACACTTTGCCATGATATCTTTCCTCATAAAGAATGGAGTTTGCAATGCAGTGTACCCCATTTTCTCCACAAAATCAAGACCAAAATTAATTAGAGCTTGATTAAGGCGTACACCATCTCCTTTCAGATAGAAACCTCTACCTCCAGCTACATTAGCACCTAGATGTTTCAAGACCATTTGCATTAGCATCGTAATGAACCTAATAACACATAATTATAAAAGAATTGCATTTCAGAGAATCTAATAAGCATGGATACAACCACAGAACGGACATGACAAGGATACGACCAAAAAAAAAACGTTTTATATATGACCAACTAGTGTTTCATCCATGGCTAGCACTTATTGTCTAAAAGTCAAGAAAATAAAATAGAATAGAGACAGGAACCATTTGCTCAATGAGTTCCATCAGATGTGTCTAAGAAAAAACAGTGAGAAACTAAAATCAGTATAATTGAACAAATAAACCACAGATTATATGTGTCCCTGCAATGAAATGAATAGTCATAATTGTCATAGTGATTTTTTCCCCCACACCAATATAACAACAGTTCAGATAACTAAAGTTTATCTTTCAAAGAAAGCTTTCTATGACAAATCTTATGGGGGTTATTGATTTTCAGTCATAATTGTAGCATGAAAATCAGAAATAACCCACAGAAATACTTGAAAATATCAACCTCCCCTGAGGCTCGGGTGAGCATTGCTTATTCCATGCAATAGTTTTCTTCTCCTATTTTAAGAAAGTGAAAGAATGATAAACTATACTCTTAACTAGGACCAAATGGAATTTTCAAACCCATGCACCAGTTTCAACAGAATAATTTAAATGATGCAGATAACAGGAACTCCAAGAGGTAAGTGAGATTTCATAATCTCATAGACTGAGGTCAACTGAAATTTAGGTACACTAAGGGTTTCCATTACCTTCCCTTGCTCATTTTCAAAAACCAGCTAAAAAGTGGAAAGCATAATAAAGCTCACACATGTAGAAGGTAACCTCCATTCACAAATATGCATATAAGAGAATAGTGAATCACAAATCATAAGATTCACTTTATTTAACATGTTATATAATTTTATACACACATCTATAAACTATAAACACATAAAAATACATACAGGATTTAGAATGAAATAAATATCAATATTACTAAATTATACATGTGTATACAGTATATACATATAAAACCACCTATATCAAAGATTTTTTGTAATCATAGTAACTCAAAATCAAAATCATGGGTTTTATTCAAGATTATTTTCACTGCTTAAAAAAATTCAATCAATTCGAGGATACACAATAAACGGAAAAAATGAAAGAAAAAGATTATCATACCTGCTTCTATTGCTGCCACTGCTTCCTGTGCTTCCACTATCAAAGCAACGAAGAAGAAATTTGGGCCCGGCATGAAATAAAGTAGAAATGTTCTACAAATTGACTAGGAATGTTAGACCCGGCAATAAAATTTCAGGAATGTTGGACCCAGCATTAAAATTGAGCTATACGAAATGGGATAGTTGAGTAGAAATTTCCTCACAATCTACGACATGAATAAATTGTGCCTTTGCACTATCAAGTGGAAAGCAACAGTACAGATCACAGATTGCTTTCAAAAGGATAACCTAAAAAAGGCATGAAAACCACATAAAAATTAAGTCTTTAGCATCCACAATTGACAACAATTGAAACTAATAATCTCAAAACTTCATGGACAACAATTTGTGAAAATTAAGTATAGCATAACATCTTCATCAAATTAGACTTAAACACTGACCATTGAATCTAATTGTCATAAAAATCTACTAAACATGAATTCTCGAGGTGTTGCAAAACAGAGAGAAAAATAGAACAATCTCAAATTCCATGTCCGCAACTGTCTGGCATGTTAGATCCAGCAGGCTCTTTATGTTCAAGTAGTTTGCAGCCTGAGGGCATATTAATAAAATTGGAATAAGGTATGAAACAGATGAGTCATATTCAGCAAATTCACATCATTATCAAAAATCACAGCAAGTATAACCCAAGCTTTATATTATATTATATTAGTTATGCCCTAGAGCCCTACAACTAGCATAGTATGAGCAGCCAAAAGTTTAATGAAGAAATTACATGGCACACATGTATGCTAAACTTCAAAAAGTTTGATGTCTACCAATAACAGTAATTGAGACACCCTGCTGCTATTATGAATTACAAACAGCCAACCATCGTTAAAGAGTTCAACCTACAAGAGAAGCAAAATGACAGAAGAGCATTTGCCAATAGAACTTGGTTAAAGAAGCATCATCAGCTCAAGGCACAATACCAGATGCAAAGACCTTACAGGCCGTGGTTTGTGAAATACAGGCCCTATTTGGGATGTTGCTTTTTGGCTTTTTTGACTAAAATGGACACACACACACACACACACACACAAAATACAAACTAAAATAACCAATAAGACAAAATGTTACATCTTACCTATCAATCAATCATTTTTTTCTCTCACAACCATCTATTCAACTACAACTAAAATAGCCAAATCATCCCAAACACGACTTTTTTCCATCTCACAAAATAGCCAAAAAGCCAACTAAAATAACCAAATTCCCAAATGGGCCAATAAAGGTATATTATGAACTAGAAATTCAATTAACAGAAACTCCATTGCTTTTGTTATAGTGGAAGCTGGATAATGCAAGTTACTGATAACAATCTAACATTAATTCGATAACTTGTGGCCTAATATTGGTGTTTAAAAAAAATACCATAATTACCACATGAGAAAGTGTAAAAACAAATATGCAGAAATTTTGGGCTCAACTCAAATAAATCACATTTGATGGACGAAGATCAAAGCAACTTGAAATTAGCACATGTTCTGTCACTATCAAGCCAAAAAAACTACCACGGACTAGTCAAGAGCAAAGCAACTTCCCTCGCTTCCACCCTGCCCCCCACTGCTCCCAGTTCGTGCAACTAAGCAACAAACAAAGGATCTATAAGAGATGTAAAGCTCTTGCCACTCTTCCCATACTTCACCTCTATATAATTTTTATGCACAACATCAATAAAAACGCTTTTACAGGGGTTAAAGGATTAAAAACCGATAGAATTAATCAAAGACTGATGCAGTTTGTCAAGGCAAATTTACAATTAGGAAAAAAACAATACTTGTTCACTTTTTGGTTCACACCAAGCAAGTTCTATAACTATTTACTAGTATAAATATTTAATATATAAAAGGCTTTATAGTGGGCCACTGATGATCCTTTTCACCATTCTGCCAGTTCAACCAGGCAATCCATATCGGCAAGGATTGGTTCACAAAAAACAGTTTAGCAACAACAGCATGAGTTTCTAGAACACCGTTCCTCGCAAGCAATTGAATAACTAGTTAATTTATCAAGGTAAAATTCTCTGTAGCAACCAAACAAAGCAGGAAAGAAGGCTCCAAACTAAAGACCAACTTAAAAAACTATAGTCCTAACACCAAACTATTAAAACCAAATTAAAAACCCACTCTCCTTTCTCAAACCATAGAAAAACTTTCCCATGCAAATACAAAAATATATATGAATTTTAATTGTTTATCTTTTTTACAATTTTCCACAACCAAACAGGCATAAAATTGACCTTTACAATGCCATTTTTCCACAGTATAAAGAACGAAGAAAGCCCATTTTCACACATACAAAAAAAAAAAAATCTCCAAAACATAGGTTCAAAAATGTTTATTTCATCATTTTCCCACATTTCTCAAAGAACCAAAGCGTGCAAAGAAAACCATTTTGGGAAAATGCGTGATCAAAGAATGATGCTTTTAACAATTTTTTTTTTCCACCTCTCTATACCTTCAAATTCCAACACAATTTCTCCAAACGAAGTTTCAACACCACCGCATCAACATTTTTGTTTTCTTGATTCTCTTCCTCTTTAACCCCACCTCTTTGTTCTTCAAACAATCAATCAATACCGACCCACGGACCGAATTCAAAGAACCCACCCTCAATCTAGAACTCAAATTAGGGTTAGGGTTAGGGTTAAAGTTTGCAAGCAAGTCTCTTCAGAAGCAGGGATAAGTTAGGGAAATGATAACAATAGCATATATATGTATATATAAGATGTAGAAGGAAAGACAGACCAGGTCATCGGAGAATCGATCGGAGCGAGAATACAGGGGGGGATCCTAACGAACCTCGCTTGGCTCATGAATCGTCATGCATTGTCAAATAGTACCACCAAATTGCATTTACCAAATAATCGGCATCGTTTGATCCTTCTCCCTCGCCACCGAATAGATATTGAAACCCTTCGAATAGTTGATGATTAGAATCGGTCAAAAGCCAAATAGTTGAGGTATATATTGTTTTTCTAAATTTTTTTTTATTTTTTTATTTTTTTTGGGGTTGAATTGGCGGCAGAAAATTTGGCCCTGGCGCCTATTTTTTTAACATAAAATACACGACATGTATTGTGCGTCGTAAAAAGATAATACTTTTAACGACAAACATTGTGTGCGTCGTAAAAAGTGTAAAACGTTTAACGGCGGGTATTTTGTGCACCGTGAAAAGTGTAATACTTTTCACGGCTGGCATATGTGCATCGTATATAGTTGATGTAATAACGGCATGCCATATGCATGTCATAAAAAGTTTTATTAGTTACGGCAAACATTGCAAGCCGTAAAAAAATCATCGTTATTACCGTTCACGGCCTGCGCAATAGACACGCCGTGGTTGGAAAAGTATTTACGATGTGCAAAAAAAGCAAGTCGTAAAAGTGAGAAACTATGGCGTACATTTATTGTATGTCGTTGATGTGGTGCCGTAAAAAGTCAATTTTGTTGTAGTGTATGAATGATATGAACTTGGTTTTGGAATGTTGAAATGGGATTCAAGGATTTATTTTGAATTATGTTAAATTACAGATGGTGTTGATGAACTAAATGTTGACTTTTGTTGAAGTTATGTTGTATTGAATAATGTTGAATTGAATGGTGATGTACTATGATAAATGATGTTTGAATTACGTGAATTGTGTAGGGTCAGCTACAGGGGCGGACCAAGCACCTGAACGCTGTGAGTAATAGTACGAAGATGTACATTTTATTTACCATTGATAATCATTATCACTAACGCTCTATTTCTTGTAAGTGTTACATGGGCATGTTACACGAACATTTATGATGATTGAAAGTCAAGGTGAACGTTAGAAGATTGGCATACATCGGTATGACTTTGAAATGACTCTATTCTATCAATAACGAATAATAATTCTCTATTATCTATAAGCAAACTACGTCGTTTCTTAAGGAATAAATGGAATTATGGTTATCTTTAAACCAAGTATCTGTATGAAACTGAGATTATTCCATTATATTACATGTGGACCCGAGGTCGTTAAGAACCTATGACAAGCATGCAAATGTTTACCATTCTTATGGGACTCACGTTAGGATGTGGGTTATTCTGTCCTTATTAAGCATATGGTAATGATATATGCAGCCTCAGTTAACAGTTGTTATTATTATTATTCAGTGGTCTGCGAGACACCTGTATTAATTTGTAACCAAGCTATGGGAAACTTATGGGCATTATTGCATAATGGTATTCTACGAAGACTGGAATTATTTCTATTACTGTTCCAATTATGCTATGCTAAGACATGATATGATGATTCGGTCTTTAAGACTTATGAAATTCTAGTATGAAACAAAGTGCTGTACGGAACTAAGTACTGCAATGCGAGTTACCGCTAGAATCCGTACGAGCCACCTCTTGAGTTCATACATGTATTACAAGGGCTTTATGCCATTACATGGGCTTTATGCCAATCTGATAAGGGCTTATGCTGTTCTGATATGAAACAAAGTGCTACACGGAACTAAGTGCTACGACGTGAGTCATCTCTAGAATCCGTGTGAGACACCTCTTGGGTTCATCTATCTATATGTTCAAGGGCTTAATGCCAATCTATGTTCAAGGGCTTCATGCCAACTTTTCTAGGGCTACATGCCATCTTTCAAGGGCTTTTATGCCATATGTTTCAAGGGCTTTAATGCCAATGTGTTTCAAGGGCTATATGCCATTCTGATAAGGGCTTCATGCCATTTTGTTAAGGGCTTCATGCCATTTTGTTAAGGATTTCATGCCGTTCTGTTAAGGGCTCAAAGCCACTGTGTTTAAGATTGGGCCCAAGGCCGTTCTGTAAAAGATACTTTAAGTATAAATGATTTTGAACATGACTATACTATACAATGTTTAATGAAATCCGTATTTTGAGTTACGAAATGTTTCATATGATAAGTAATTTCTGAAATGAGAAAAATGCTATGAACTTCTGACATTTTTATGATATGATACGCTTTCTGGATAATTTTCCCAAAATGCCTAGATGCACTACGAAACCCCGAATATTCAAGATATGACAAGTTTTCTGAAAAAGATACTTTGCTATGCATACAGAAACAAATAAACCATATGTTCTCTTTACTGATAAATGCACGGATATGTATTATAATTCTCGTTGAGCATTGAATTGTTATGTGCTATTATTCACTGAGTTTGACTCACTTTATTTTATGTCTGTTTCTGTAGGCACTCAACCTGGAGGTCAACCTTAACCTGTGGCTTCTGTTAACCAGTTGTCAATCCCTGAGTATCTAAGCTCTTAGATGTTGGCCGTTCAAGTTATGGGGTTTTGCTAAGTTTTTAATTTGTACCCTAAATATGCATAAGATCGATGTATATGTATATGTCCATAGCTGTCTTCAGATGCACGTCTCTGTATATTTATCTACATTATGTAATTTGTGATCCTGGCATGGTAGTGGTAACTCAATGGATATTATGTTACGCTATTATATGCTATTATATGCTTCCGTTCAGGCCCCATTGGTTATATTCATCAGGTTTTATGTCCGTTTCTGAGGTGGTCATGCCCAAACTTTTAGGGGCAAGTTTGGGGTGTGACACTATCACAAATGTTTGAAACTCAAATCGCACAACCTCCTCATGACAGTACATACCGCCACAATATGTCCTACACGAACAGACCGTGGAATTTAGTGCGTCAGGAACATATCCTTGCAAACCTAATTGTATGAAATAGTGAACGACATAAACTCACAGTTGCTTCGCATTGTCTGACATGTCGCCCATATCCAATTACGATAATTCCTGCAAAGAATTTCATGCAATATTGATAAGGATGCACAAAGAACGTTACTCCCAAATTGTAACAAAACGAAATTCACTGTTAACAACTTACAATGAACGGACCATTCAATCGTACGTACATTGTACGAGTGGTACTTTTCGTTTATTGTTCAAGTGTGATATGTTGTCGTTAATTTATGCACCTATGGCATGCCACTGTTTTACGAAAAGTAATTGGCCATATGTTGTACTCATTTTATAGTATTGACGACTTCAAGCCAGAAACAACAACCAATATGTACACTTCAAACAGGGCCACGTGGGACATTCAACCCAAGAGCACCCATACGCAACTTACATTTATGCAGAGAAATAAAAAACCGGTTATACTGCTCAACCAAGACCGTTTGTCACTATGGAACTCCTCAATGGCAATATAAGTTTGTCACCCGTCTAGTTTGTATACCTAATCGTACGTATGGTTTCAATGACCTAATGAGGAACAGTTTAATAGTTGAGAAATGGTAATGTCGTGCGACTGGAACACAGTAAGTCGTAATAATAATGTGCTCCGAAAGAAAAAATAGACAGACTCACACATGCCCGAGAAAATGGTGAGTGTTACCGTCGGCGAGCTGGCGTAGTCGAAATGGAGAGACAGAGAGACAGAGAGAGAGAGAGAGTGTGTTACTGGAGATGGACAACAAAACCGAAATGCAGAGAGAATGATGGACAGCAAAGTTGCCGAAATTGTATGTGGGAAATGGAAATGAGTTGGTGAGATTAGAAAGGCTACGGCATGTGGGTCATCATGAAAAGTACTGCCTCTATGGGATTTCATAGGCTTTGTTTGCCAACTTCGGTTTTTGTTCCAAATTTGGGAGGGAAACAGAAACGTACGTGACACTATCCAGTAACGCCAAGTTTGGCATGTGCCAAATGCAGTTAAAAAGTCACAAACTTACTCAAAAAGTTAAAAATTTATCACTATTCACCAAAATATCATATAGTACGGCTGCACAACTCTCAATCCTAATTTTTCCCTACACACTAATTTATACAATTTTTTAATACACAATTTCCCATAAAAGTCAAAAAGTTAACCCGAACAACCATATTTTTCTCCTCAACTTTTTAGTCCAAAAAGTCAAAAAATGCACTTATTTAGGACATCCCAAACAACCCCTAATGCCAAGTTTGGCATGTGGCCAAAAAGTCAAAAAGTTACTTAAAGAAGTTAAAAACTTATCACTATTGACCAAAAGTCAAAAATTACGGCTGCACAACTCCCAATCCTAATTTTGCCCTACACACTAATTTATACAATTTTTTAATATACATTTTTCCACAAAAAGTCAAAAAGTTAACCCAAACAACCATATTTTTTTCCTTAACTTTTTACTCTAAAAAGTCAAAAAGTACACTTATTTAGGACATCCCAAACAACCCCTAAATATTTGGGATATTCTAAAGGTGTACTTTTTGACTTTTTGTGAAATATAGGTTCCGTTTGGGTTCGGGTTCAATTGATGTGTGTGAGAGGTGATGTGACTTAAATAAGATGATGTGACTTAAAGTTGCACTGATTATAGGTTTGACGTACCATTTTATCTTATTAATTATTTTTGCTTGATTTTTTGGTTTTTGTTTATTTTTCACAAACGAGGCGTAACGTAGGGTAGGGTAACGTTAAATTCAATTTTCGGCCTATAAATTGAAAATTAAATTTCGTATGGCCCTATGAATTTAATTTTTTTGTGTTGTTCAGTTATGAATTATAAATTACAAATTTAGTATTATGAATTAAATATAAATTTGTAATTTATCCTTATCCAGTCCGTCAAACCAAACATTTGATTCACTACAAATACTCCAATTTTCGCATCTAATCCGATGAGTAAACAAACATATGATACAAATACACCCGAACCAACTGATCGACGGACAATGTATCGCACGACTAACAGTCTGGTGGATTACAATCCCCGCTTACACAGTCCAAAGAAAGAGGGCAAACTGTGTGAATGATGATACAATGGATGGATTAAAGGGTGTATTAAGATCCGTGTCTGACAGAATTTGTCAATATGTAATACCATCTCCAATGGGGGACTACTAATCCCATCTATGGAGGGTATCATAATCCCAACGTATTCCGAATACACAAATATTGACCATTGCATTGGACATTGCTGTTCGGCTCGTGGGGGCCATCACGGGACCCGTTTTGATAATCTGAATCGTTAAATGTGTACAGCTCATCGAGTGCTACATGCCTATGAAAAATCACGTTGATCGGATATCGATAGCTATCTGATCGGAGTAGTTTTTTTTCAACCGTTAACTATAACACCATCCTTTATTTTTATACAAAACAGACATAGGGTGTGTTTGTTTTGAACATGATTTTTAATAGACATAGGGTCTTTTTGTTTTGAAGGATTAGGGAGTGGGATTGGACTATTAGTCCCATCGGACTAATAGTCCATTATTTGTTTCATTTTTTTTGCTCTGGACTAATAGTTCCCCCGGACTATTAGTCCCACAAATATGGGACTATCCTATCCCATGGGGGGAGGTGGGATAGAAACCATGGGATTGGTATCCCATGGGATTATGTTGTGAAATGTCCATTTCACCCTCCATGTTATTACTTAGCAAACAATTAGAAAATGATAAATAGTCATTTGAGTATTTATCCTTCTCCATTATATTTCAAACAAACATTAGATAACTAAAAATAGTCCAATCTAGACATCTAATCCCATGACTAAACAAACATAAGATACAAATTTAGTCCAACAAAATAATCCCAGGACAATGTATCCCAGGACTAATAGTTCGATAGATTACAATCTAGCCTGCATCATGACTAAAGTGGAGACTGGGCTCGTTTGGGAACAGGCTGATTTACAATTTTTTTGCTTATTTGGCTAAAATATGAGCTAAAAAAAACTAGTATGTTTGGGACGACTACAGTACGGTTTCTTACGAAAAGATATGCAAAAAGTAGAGAAAAAATAAAATCTTTGACTTTTTTGTCTGAGTTGTTGGCTTTTTCATTTTTTTTAGTGAATTTTTGGATTTTTGGGGGTTGTTTGGGATGTTCTAATTAAATGCACTTTTTGACTTTTTATAAAATATGGGTTGGGTTTGAAGTGATGTAGCAGAGAGGTGATGTGACTTAAATAAGATGATGTGACTTAAATAGGATAGTGACTTTTTGACTTTTTTTTTAACATGCTAAACTTGTCTAAAAATTAAAATAAAGAAATACAAATTCTCGTTTTCCCGCTCTGCTATACAGGTTATACAGAGTATACACCTCAATCTCACTCTCACTCTCACTCCTCCTCATTCTCACACTCACTCCTCCTCCACCGAACCCAGCCTGACCAGCGACCACTCCCGAGGGTGACCCATTCGTAAACCCAACCCACCACTGTACCCCTCATTTTCTTGGCTTCGCGAACCATAGCTCCACCGCGACCACCATCGGCTGTAGCGAAGGAATTTGTTGAGGAGAACGTGGGCTTTCAGGCCATAGATGAACCAGGTTCGTCATCCAAACACTGAAATCAAAAAGTTAGGGTTGTGATTGACAAAAAACATTTGAAATTTGGAAATTAGGGCTTCCAAAATTAGGGCTTTGAAAATTAGGGCATCGAAAATTAGGGCTTTGAAAATTACTGTTATGCAGATACATAAATGGTATGATTGATAAATGTGAAACATATTGTGAGGAACATATATACATTTACCTTTTAGAGTTAAAGTATAAATTTTGCAGAACGTAGTATGATTATGCAGAAAGTGATCGAACATAAAATGAAAGGATCACATCTTTGCAGGACATAGTATGATTATGCAGATTGATAATTAGTTGAACAAATGCATATAGTTGTGTAATTTTCAATGTGTGATTGATAATTGAATTTTGGTGTATTTGTTGTCAATCACGCATGATTTGTTGTAATGAACTGCTATCAACTAATATGTTAGCTGTGTGAATTGAATTAACTATTATCAACATTGATAACTATTATCAAACTGAACTGAAATGTTCATAACTATTACTGATTTGTTGATAAGTAATTCATTGTGCTTCTCAAAATCATGTGTGATTTGTTGATAACTATTTCAGTTTGATAACTATTAGTTGAATCACACTCTCCAACAATCTGCCCATAATCATTTCACTTCAGTATGATTTGTTGATAATAGTTGTGTAACATGTGTGATTGATAATTGAATTGACATTGAACTCATATGTTTGTAAAACTGCCATGTTTGTTCAGTTTGAAAATGCTATGTGTGTAACATGTGTGTAATTAATCACAAATGCTATGTTTGAAACTGAAGAAAATGACTGACATTGAACTGCTCTGTTTGTTCAAATGCCATTAACAGTTTAGTCTGTGTAACCTCTGTTCAAATGCTATTAAACATGGCAGTTTGAACAAATAGATGTTTTCAGTAAAGACACACTCTGTCTCTCAAATTCAAATAGAACTGCTATTAACCCCATCAAACACAAACATAACAGAGCACTACAAATTTCTCATGTATGCAGGTTTAAAAAATGGATTCTTCTTCTAACATTAGCAACATAAGATTACGACCGAGGACGTGCAATTGTGGAAGAACCGCTGCCATACATATTGTAAGAACCAATGAGAATGGCAATGAAGGGCGTTTGTTCTCTGTTTGCCCATCAAAATATGTAAGTATGTATTGGAAATTTTAATCCTTTACTAGTCACATTAATATTTGTCGTATTCAACTAACTGATTGTCATGCATTGTAGAGTACCACTTCCACTCCCCATTGCAATTACTTCAAGTTCGTGGCTGAAGATGATGAAGACGTTACGTCCACAATCCGTTCGAACACTAGAGCTTGTGATGCTATAACAGTAGAAGACTTTAACGATGTAAGGACGAGGCTTGATGACTTGCAAAATGACCATGGTTGAAGGCTTAAAAGGATAGAAAATAATATCAAAGCGATGGTGTATTTCATTATATTTTCTATCATTTTGTACTTGATCATGTAACTTTTGTACTTTTTTGTATTTTGGGAAATTGAATGGAAGTTTGTACCAGTTTTGGTTGTATTGTACTTCATGATGTAACTAATGTTTATGGAATGAATTTTATTATGATGTAACTTATGTAACTTACTTAATAGCTTTGTGGAATGAATTTTATTATGGAATGAATGTACGGAATGAATTTTATAAGTTATTATGATGTAACTTATAATTTTATTATCGAATGAATTTTGGGAAACATTGGTCTCATTGTTAGAGCTTTGTGGATGCTATTTGGCAGATCTGTGGATGAATTTTGTGAATGCTATGTGGATTCATTTTTGTGGATGCTATGTGGTTGAATTTTGTGGATGCTTTGTGGATGACTGAATTTTGTGGGTGCTTTGTCACTTATCCGTGAAATTATTATCTCATTGCAGTTCTCATTATCTGGGTGCATGAATTTTGGTTGTAATGAACTTCATTATCATTGCGAGTTCATTTATAATGAACAATTTGCTGATTGTTATCTGTCAACTAGTATCTGTTTGTCACTTATCTGTGGCCTCAACTATTATCTGTTAGCAAGTTTAAAGCAGAATTGGCAGATCTGGTTTTTGATGCGTTGGTTCTGTAGCTGCCCAAGCCGAAGCCATGCTCGTAGCTGCTCAATCAGAATGGGGTCCTCTAGTTTCTAGCCATTCCCTTCCCCACATCTTAAACTAGTGTATTTTGCAATTTCTTTTGTATTGCACAGAATGCGTGGTACATTTCTTCACCATTGTGCTGACTTCTTCATTAATGAATATCAATACTCTGTTTCTAAATGGTCTATTGTGTATTTTTTTCTTTGAAGGGGAGTTGATTAATTCATAACAATGCACAATGGGAGAAAAAATTGCTAATGCACAGGTTGACCCCACGGGGTATGCTTCCATACAACCGTTGTGTTTGAAAAAACAAAACATTTGTGCCCATATTGATGTTAGAGTGTATGAGACCATTGGCCGGTGGTGCACAATTGTTTTTTGCAATTACAGCTTGTGATTCCATTCAATGATTCTGACACTAAACCTTGTTGTCCATATTCAACGATTCACAAAACATGAAGTAATCAACAAAACATAGGTTAATGATAGCTTCTGATATCGGTCAATGACATTACAATAAAATTACCTTGTCATCGTACCAACAAAAATCATAACACAGCTTTCAGTTGATGACGGTGACCCAAAAAAATACCTTCAACAAAGCGGAAATGATGAAGACATTAACGCATGCACCGTTGAAATGGTTAGCAGAGTTTTACGGTTTGTTAGTTTCTAAGTCGTATCTTTTCGCACCACGATGGCATCTTACAACACTACGCTTACTATGTCATACACATGTTTGTAGACACCCTATTTTTGACCGTCCTTGAGACTTGGACGTCACCGTTTGAACACTCGGTGATCATCCTTGTTTGTGTTCGTCTTGAGTTCCCGAAGGTCTCGGCCACGCGCCTTGCCTCAAGACCTCTCGACTCGACTGTTTTGTGGTTGGTTTTGCACCAAACACTTGTGTTTTGCTTTTGAGGGGCAGGGAATGGCTTGTTGGCCATCCCCACACCTCACCGGCCATGGCTTGAGGCCACCGGCCATTGTTTTGTTGCCATCGGCCAAATTTTTGGCCGGTCGGCACTCTTTGTGGTCGGCCGACCTTTGTTTTGGCCAATTTTTCATTTTTGGCTAGCTGACCACTGTGTATCTGCTTTTGGCAGATATTTTGTGCCAGCTGTGATAGCTGGCACCCACTTTGCACCCCCTCCATACACGTGTATGGAGGGATTTCACTCTTGCTTAGCTTGTTTTGTAAGCTTTGCAAGAGTGAATCTCTATAAAGGGAGGCCTTCTCCTCCCTTCCCAAGGGTTACAAAAAAGTTCCAGAGAGCTCTGAGATTAGGGTTTGCATAGTGTATCTATCCATCTCTATATCTCCCTCTCTTTTTGCCTTTGTGTGTTTGTTCTTAGTTTTGCACTAAGGCACCTACCATTACACTATTCCTTGGTTGCTGAGGAACCAAAGGGGTGTTCTTGAAGTTCTTGAGTGGATTCAAGCTAAGGAAGGCTGCTGGAACTCCTTTCTTGAAGAGGTCTACAAGGGTGAGTGTTCTTGCTCTTTATTCCCCATTTTTGCATAGGTACATTAGCCATCCTTGCATCTATTTTTAAGCTTAACTTATAACATATAAAAGTTCTGATTTTAAGTGCTTAAAATAGTTTTTTAAGGTTGCTTTGTTGTTTGGGGTTGTTTGACCCCTCTTAGGCCTTGTTTGGCCCCCATTTTGTGCTATTTTGGTGAGCTCCGGGACCACCTTGTCTTGGCCTCCTCACCACTGAAAATCCAGAGGGATTTCAGTGGTGGGGATGATGCTTTAAGGTCCTAAGAAGGAGAGGGCCATCCCCTCTCCTTGTTGCCTTCAATAATTGTCATTTTAGCCTCATGTGTGAGCACCATTATTGAGATCATGTTGGCCATGTCTTAGCTAGTATTTGTGCTTATTTTGTCATGATATAGCACTATTTTTAATTGGTTTAGACACACCATGCTTGCCTTGCATACTTGTCTTGTAATGCTATTATTTGCCTTAACATGTACTTAGCATCTAGACTACTATGCTTACTTGTTTTGGCCAAGCTTTGTGAAGCTTTTATGCATGTTTTAGTATGCTTGAGATCTGATTTTGGTTGTTTGGGCCATCCATGACATGCTTTGTATAGTCACCTTGCATTTTGGCTTGTTAGCCTTGGGTGTGTGAGTGTTGAGCATGTATTACTTGGCTTGTTTCAATGGTTTGGCACCACTTATAACACCATTTCAGTCCTTGTGGTATGCTTGTATGCTTGCATTTGATGCTCCTTTAATGTTTTAAGAGGTTGGTGTCTTATGCTCCATGTTTGGACCCTTTTGCATACCTTTAGACTTAGGCCATTTAGATGCCATCTAGGTGTGCCTTTGACCTTGTTTTGGTCTGCCTTGGGGTGGTTTTGAGTCCTCATGGCCCTTTGGGACTTGCTTCATGTAGCCATAGTTTAAGCCCCTTGGCTTGCCTTGAGTTTTGGGCTTGGTTACATGCTTTGCTTGATTTGTTTAATTGGTTTGACACCTTTTCTAACATGATTTCAGAGCTTATAATGTATGCCATTTGTCCATGTTCATCTTCTTTTAAGTGTGCTTAAAAGTCCCCTCTTTATGCTTAAGTGTTGGACCATGTTTGCATGCATGTTTGTATGTAAATTTGACCTCATTTCCATAGCATTTGGCTACTGATTTGGACATGGTTGAGACTTGTCCATATTAGTCTAAGTTCGCCCACGTTTGCATGCTTTGGTTGCATAGTGTTTTGCATGCTCATTACTTGCATTGTTGACACATGCTTAACCATATTGCATTTAGTTGCATTGCTTGAGCTATATGACATGTTGTTGTATGCTTAGGTTGTAATGCATTTTGCATGCATTGTACTTAACATGTTGTCCATGTTGCATCTTGTATGCTTGCATGGTTAAGTTACACTTTACATGTTTGCATGTTTGCATGCTTGTTGGCATTCTCATGTTGCATACTTAGCTCACATGCCTAGGTTGCATTGCATTGAGCATGCATGCCTTGTCTCTTGATCAAGTGATAGAGGTTGGGCCTATTGTTTGTTTATGTGCATTTCATTCCGCATTGAAATGGCACACTTGGTTTCTTGGGCCATCACGTATCGAAATGCGCGATTGGTGGTCCGAGAATCGAGTACCATCCCCCTTTGAGTCATAAACATGAAAAGGTGTGTGGTGGTGCCAACATTTGCTTGAAATGCATTGCCATGCCATGTTTGCCCTCTGCTGCTGTCAAAACAAGATTCTGCAGGCATACATGGCCGATCGACCACATTCAGTGCCGACCGGCCATGCATTGGTGGCCGAGAGCTCAATAGATGGTCGATGACCACTTCCCTTTGGCCGGTGACCATTTCTCATAGCCGGTGGCCATTCCTCATAGCCGGTGGCATCCCACAGTGTTCAGAGAGTATTCCTTGGGACTTGTGCAGTCTTCAGAAGAGAGAAATAGTGCAAACAGAGGCAGCTTGTGCATGGTGTTGGATTTCCGAGCGGAGCTGAGCATGCGTACATTGGACTCTCTTTCCGAGACTGTTTTATCGCTTTATTAGCTTAGTTAATTTGCTTAACTAGTTAATCGGTTTGTAACTATTTAATTAGCTTGTTAATTGATTAAATTGTATTATTCTTTCGGTCCCTCCGAGTGAGGGCGAATTGTGTAATAAGTGTAGGTGCGTGTGTGTATATCTTCCAACCTCCACTTCTTTCTCTCTTTTACTTACCTGCTTTTGATGGCTAGTATTAGGGCATATTTAATTTAGCATCCTTATGCTATGCATGCGTGCATCCATTCATTTGTATTGCATGCATCGGGCTCGGCGCATCATGCTAATTGCATAGTATTTCAAATCTAACTTGAATACGTGTTATTTGTTGCATTCCACATGCCATCTTAGGATTAGCTGAGCCTATTCTAGTTGCATTTTGTATGCGATGCATTAGCCACTTAACATGGACTTGGATCATACATTGATTGCTAACAAGTTCTTTGTTTTGGCTTGGAGTACTAGGTGAGTGTTTATGCTTTAGCATCTCGCATGAGTATGAATGTTAACATGAAAGCATGCTTACCATGAGGCTAACTGCTTAGTTGATTTACTGCCTGAATGCCTGTGGGTGAAGGTTGGATTGCTTGAGTTGGAACAACTCGTTGAAATCTGTGTTTTAGCCTACTTGCGAGTAGCAAATTTCAAACTGCCTTTCAAACGAGCGGATATGCAATGCGTTGTTCCAAATTAGGCGATCTAGTCTATACTTTTGTATTGTGCGCATCACATAGTAAGATTAGCTAATTAACTGGAATAAGAACGCATAATGTTTTTAAAACAAGATATTATGTTTAGTAGAGGCCGATCTTTGATCGGACGGCGAGGTGCTCATAGTGACCTTCCCAATCGTCTCAAATTCGAGCGAGGCAACTTTGATGATGACGGACACGTGGCCTTAGGCAAACGAGTCAGGGTTTCCTAAATTCCCCCATAAAAAATATTTAGGTGGCGACTCTGTATCTGGCAAAACAGTCAATGTTTGGCACTTCTTTCAAAAAAATCTATTTTCCAAAACGATTTGCCGGATTTGGACTCTTTGGTGATTTATCGGTCTTGCATTGCACTCCACAGTGGGAACCCTGTTTCAAAGAAACGTCGATCACTGAAGGAATTGATATGCCCACCTGCATAATCCAATTCTGGTGACTTCGGTCAGGAGCTGTCAGCCCTTGCAAGTGATTGTCCACGACCGCATTTACCGTGGTGTGCATCTATAGGTGTGACGGTTGTTGATTGAGTCCAACTTTGTTTTCGCAGGTTGACGAAGAATATGTGGATGCAAAAACAAACCCAAATGCATGATTTCTACAACACTGGTTGCAAACTTTTTTGTGGTTAGTTGTAAATGTTAAATTACCTTAAACCCGTAGTCATTAATACGTTGGTGGTAGGTTTAAAGATGTGAACACAGTTATTGTTGTTTGGTGGCAACACCTACCCAAATTGAGTAAAAGCAAATTAATTATTTTGAATATTTCATTTAATAGGTTTAGTGTAGTTGGAAAGGCATATGTATCTAATAAGAGGAATTTTTCTAAGCTTTAGGGATGAGTAGACATGTAATTGGGTTAGGGTAGACCAAAAGTTGGGTTGGGGCACAAATACAAATGACGAATGTGAATGTATGATAAACTGTGGGTATGGAAATCAATGGCAGTAGGATAGTATTGATGGAAGGTACAATGCATGTGTGTTGGAAAAGCCAAATAATTGACGATCAGGGGTACTGAACGGATGACTTGGTGTATGCAAGAAGGAACGAATTTGTGCAAGATGAATTCGGCCAGTTTGAGAAATTAATACAATGTATGTCACAATGCATGAGGTCTTTTGAAAACATACAAGTCATGTACCATATCTTACAAATACTTACAGCATAGTGTTGTGTAATATTATGAATCTGTACATTTCTTTAAAAAAGTAGTAAGTAAAATAAATCATACACATATTCCTACAAAATGTCTGATTCGAACAAGATTGAAGCTATTGTTGAAGCTCATGTTGCTCCTGTATTGCAACAGTTGCAAGATATCTACGAAAGGCTGAATGAAGTGGACACACGGTTGTCAAGTTTAGAGCGGCAAGTCGGCGCTATGAAGCAGAACGTTGATTGGCTGACCGATGAGAAATTGGCAGTGGACGAAGCAAAGTCTGATAAGACAATGGATGAGGACTGTCAATCAAACAGTACGGACAACTCTTCAAAAGACGCTGCTGATGATGCAGCAGATATGTAGTTTTGTTTTTTTTTTTAACCTTTCCTGTAAGACGTTGCATTTTTTGTTTTGGGTGAAGTCATATATGCTAATGGGCTGATATATAACTTACCTACAAAGAGTTGAGTTTTCATTCATAATGTGGTTGGTTTCATTTCTGAAAATTAATTTTTCCTCTTTTGTAATTAAATTATAAATTCATTTCGGTAACAAATAAAAATTACAACTAAGATAGCAGCTAGTAAAAAAATTTCATTATAAATTCATTTTGTAATTATATTAGTTTTTATTTTGAAAAATTTCAAATTGTTTTTTTATTACAGTTGCGACATCAAAGTTATGCTAACAAATTGGGCAGCAAATACATTACTCCAAATATGAGTAAAAAAAACAGTCGTAAATTATATTTGTTTCAGCTGCATTCATCTGAACAAGAAACATGCGTAAACAAAATAGTACTTTGCAGTTAGTCCATCTTTACATCGTCCAGCAAAAGCAATACTGAGGAGCCATAATTAACATCCATATTGAAATCAAAGAATAAAAAATTAGTGAAGTCTTGTTGCCACCCAAATTATTGGCGTACTGGTAGCCCATTCCCATCACTGGCCTAGCTTGTGGCATTGCTCATATGAAGGCACTCCCGCTACTCTGCGATCTTTGCATTATTGACATCCATAATGATGTCAGCCAACAACTTATGACGCACAGAGGGATGGAACTTTGTACAGAAAGATCATAAGACAAATGAGTTAAAATTGCAGGATATACAAGGAAGGATTTGATTGACAAATGGAAATGAAGCGGTAGAATGTACCTTGTGTGGACCGGGCTTCATCGAGGTTCTTTGCATGAATTTGATGACGAACATCCCACAGTCAAACGTGCTACAAAAATAATTTCACATTAAATTTGTCATCAATGTCAGTAGGTTCGTTAAGTTAGTCATGTAGCATACACATTAATGTGAGGGAGGGATTGTGGATTACTCGTCTAATTGTTGTACTGGCCTCTCATCTAACATGCGGAGGTGGAAGCTACGCACGTCTGTAACATAATCATTTCCAAAGTGTAGTTGCAGAAAATCGTGCATAGTTTGAACCTATTCCACAAGGTTGAAGTTGGTTTATGTAAAGGATGTTCAAGTTTGTTGTAGTGTTGAGAAATGCATCAGGACATACCAAAATTTTTGCCGCATTTAGCTTCCTTTTGTTCGGTCGGTTGGATGGGAACGAGTCAAATAGGTAGGCTACACGGTCCACCATATCAATTTTAACGCACAACCAATGCACTTCTCTGTAATTGAAAGGCATGCAAATCTACACGCAAACACAAGGGCAGACCTTGTTTAGAGGCCATGTAAACATGTAATGGCTTTCATATTTTCGTTTTAATATAACGGGATGAACATTTATATTACCCTCTGGCATGCATCAATCGCACCAGTGTATCTGTCATGTCCGAAAAATGATGTGACGATATTTTTATGGTGCAGAGGTTGCGTATCTTTATTTAGAATCAAAGTCTGCATGTGTAATGCATAAAGGTCATTGACGGAAACATTTGTCAAAATATGTCATACACAAAACACAACGTAGCTTTAAACACTTACTTACCGACAGATATACGGGAAAGAACCAATCAGTATGCCTCCCATCATTGTGTAAATCCCTCTATCGATTAGTCAATTGCACCACCACCAAGTTGATTGGCTGGAACATTGTATGTAAGACACAAGGCAAGTTGATTAGAAAGGTTTCTGAGTTCAGGGGTACTGAAAAACGCAGATTCATATGTGCGCAGCCAACACTTACAGTGTCGGATAGCCACGACCCTGGTTTCAGCGTGCGCATGTCACGCCGGGTACCAACTTCACATGCCTGTCCATGAAGATTCATGGAAACAACAATGTCCCTACAAGCAATAATGATCCTTAGAACGATAGTTATTTCACAGTGGACTGTCATTTAAAATTTGTAAGTACTAAATGAAACAATACATTTCATTTTTGCTATCGTCAAATACATAGTCGAGAAGTTTTTGTTCCTCCGTCGATAACAACCTTTCGCTGTCCCACATCCTCAACGAGTCCTACAAAAATAAACAGCCAACTAACACTACACATTTCATAAAAAAAATTGAAGCTTACATTACAAGGTCGGTAGTCATAAAAAATAACGTGAAATGATGTATAAACTGTGAACCTTAGAGTTTTCCCAACTTATGATGTTTGGTGCGGAGTTTGTTACAAATGTGTACAAACATATGCCAGCAGTCATAGCTGCAAACATGCAATTGTTTGACAACTAGTACAATACAACACAGATGATTGTAAAATTAGTGATTCACATTATTGATGTGGGCATGAATTGGGTATTCAGAACTTGTGGGGCATTAAAGGCAGTATTTGTACCTTGTTCACCTTATTCACACCATCAACATCCACAGGTGAACTGATGTCGTCAACTCCACTATTTGTTTTGCTATTGATGCACAATTGCATATCCCCGACCTCAGTGGCTTGAACTCCAATTCCGCGCATTTTTCCTTTTCCTCTTCCTCTTCCCTTTGCACTTCCTCTAACGATTCTAGTTGCTCCCAATGGTTGGCCAAGCTTAGTAGGAGAAGTATGCACATCGCACGCCACGTTCTTCACGCCCATTGACTGAAGGTCAAGACTGTATTTATCTTCAATTTCATATGTTTCCCCCAACTGAAGGCCTCCCTTCTTCTGGTTGTCCCCACTTTCTTCGATGTTCAGCTTGTGCCCATCATGGAAATGACTTTTGTCCCTTGCCAAGGTTCCCTTCAAATTCTGTTGTTGGTGATCCACCCCTTGTATATCTGAAATATTACACTCCATTGGGTTAACTTCATCAGATGGTTTGACCACGCCATCATCATGTGCCTCGACTCCAACAGTAAGGTCCACACCTTGTTTGTCCACGCCTGCCGGTTGTGGTGTAGATAATATACCTTCGATGAGGTGGTGTAGCATTTGCTTCAGTTCACCTAAATTGGCTTGTTCAGTGAATGGTTCGTTGCATTAATCGAAGCGTTGAAGCGATTGCTTGACATTTCCTTGATTTGACAACATGGGAGGAGAGGTTAATGATACACACATCATTGCCTTCCACCTAATCATACATACACATTCGTGAACTTAGTCTTATAAATCATCTTCAAATGATGTGCTTCAACTGTGTCAAAATTGCGTAATGATTGGATAGATTACCTTGTCATTGTCAACAACTTGCTTGCCTTGGAAATGTCGCAACATCTCCATTAAATCTGTTTGGTTGTGGAGAACTTGCTTTATCATTTCCTTCAGTTCGCGAATGTCGGACTCTAAATTGCTCATACGGACTTGATCGTACTGTCCTTTTTGTTGGTTCTCGACATGGCATGCATCAATGTCAGCATCATCGGCGTCGCTTTCGTCGTTACTGTAATCAAACTCCACCTAATCATAGAAATGCATAAATGAAGTCTGATATTGTATGTTGAAGACAAGTGGGTTGATGGTGTGAAATGTGCACAGTGGTTGGAGTGCTTACCGCAATTGTTGGGAAATTTTGCTTCCTTCTGATACATCATAGCGTCTCCCGTATTTGGGTATCACCCCAATCATGAAGTCGAGGCGTGGACCGCGTTGTAGCCGACGTACTTGTGGACCTCAGACAAACACAATCAAGGTACAATAGCTATGGACATTAAGGGGCACACCATAATTAATTTATTCTTCCCACAAAAATCATCTATATTCAGTAACAATGACATTCATTCTTCTAAATTTTTGCAGCGGAACGTACATAGAATACCAATTTTGTTTACAATGCCGTCAACTTTATAGGCACATATCATGCAATGTATTTTGGGAAAAAAAATGTATAGCAAACCAAGGACTTTACATGTTTGTATATATGAATGGCCGCAACCCAAAAGACCTTTCCCAGAATCAATACGTTTGGTTTGGTAATGGTCCTATCAAGGTTTCTTCTGTATATTCTTCTTCAACTCTGCCTACAAATGTGTATAATATTTCCTGTGTCATTCTATGTCTGTTTGATTATTCCAAACCGATGAAGATCAATTAATTATGTTCCTCTCTTCGCAACATAGGCAAATTGGTTCCTCCATTGAGGTCCGTCATACTTTTTGCCCTGTACTCTTTGTTCTTAAATTCATGACGGTACTCGCAGAAAATATATTTCTGCGAGTACCATACTTGGTCAGGAAGAGTGTTATTTGTCGTACTCACAAAGCAGGTAACATTGTATGTCCCAATCAAGGCCAATTTGTTGAACCATGACAGAACAATGCATGAAACATATGAATGGGGGAATGGAAAAAACAATCGAGTTATTGGCATACCATTAGCAGGAAAACACATCCAGTTAGACCGCAATGACCTTTATACTTGCGAACACCATTGTGAAGGAATTGCAGTGTCAACTTTGCCTAATTACAAGCTCGCATACCATTCACGTCCTTCACGGCATGAATGAACGATGGATTCAAGGCGGTCATTGTGGTAGGACACAACATGGCCCCCAAGACGTACAGCGCAAATTTCCTCCGAAACTCATCCTCCGCACCATCAGTCTCGGTTAGATAAAGTCTCAACTTGTTCAAAGGAATGACTCCGTTAACAACTCCAACCTCATCGTAGATATTGGGATATGCTTCTAATGACCCAGCCAACTGCACGTTATCGCCTTCACACCGTATTCCCAATAAAACATTAACTGCCTTACAGGTGAGCTTGAGTTGACGACCATGAACATTCAATGAACTACTGTCAGGATCGAAGTTCTGTACCAACCATGCGCACAAGTCGTGATCTATATGTGTACACTTCATCCCCAGGAGGCCAGCAAACCCAATGTTAATATTTGCTTTTGTGCCGTTGAACGGTTAACTAGCTCAACAATTGACTTCAATGATATGCGGAGTTGCCTTTTACCCTGCACATTTTTTACCCTTAAATTAATACAAAAATACAACCAACAATGTCAGCAAAGCAGGACCTAGCCAAATGCATTTACGAAAACATGAAGTATGTAATGACCTTTTCAGACTTCGGTGCACATGGTACTACTTTGGCGTGTTCCTCGGCGCTCGCCTTAGCCAATTCCGCAAACCTCTTTTTCTCATCAGAGGGGAGTGCCTTCCACCTTTCCCCAATCTCCTTTCTACTCTTTAACCATGAAAGTGACAGACGTACAAGACAAGTAACAACTATGAGTCCAAAATAACTGTAACTACAACTTTATACCAAACGCAATCCGCGTGCATTGTTGGTAATTAAATAAGATTGCAAATACAAATAACAGTTGCAGGAAAAAGTCAGCGACAAAACGTAGCTCGACTTTTACAACGAATTGAAATTTACGAAAACAATAGGAAGGTGACATTATTACATGCTACAATCCTACAAACGTGAAACAATCACAAGCCCACTACAACCATTGAATACAACGTGTGGATAGCAACCCAGCTATGTGTTTCCATCATAGCGTATTATAGAGAATACAGATTTTGACACTCACCATTTTTCGTTGAGTGTTGTCTTCCCCTTGCATTTCCTTGAATTGTTGCCGGCTGCATACAACTGTGGACGCGCCCCGAGGGAGGGGGACTTATGCATGCCACAGTTCGGACTCGTTTTAGTCACGGTTCTTAATCTGAACCAAAGAGTCCAAATCCGGCAAATCGTTTTGAGAAAACAGATTTTGAAAGAAGTGCCAAACATGGACTGCTTTGCCAGATACAGAGTCGCCACCTAAATATTTTTTATGGGGGAATTTAGGAAACCCTGACTCGGTGCCAAAGGCCACGTGTCCGTCATCACCAAAGTTGCCTTGGCTCGGGAACTTGGGTACAATTGGAGAAGGTCAGCTATGAGCACCCCCTCTCGCCCGATCCGAAGATCGGCCTCTACTAACCATGATATCCTTTTTTGAAAACGTTATGTGTTCTTATTCCAGTTAATTAGCTAGAATTACTATGTGATGCGCACAACACAAAAGTATGGACTAGATTGCCTAATTTGGAACGAAGCATTGCATATCCGTTTGTTTGGAAAACGCTTTGGAATTTGCTACTCGCAAGTAGGCTAAAATACGGATTTCAATGAGTTGTTCCAACTCAAACAATCCAACATTCACCCACAGGCATTCAGGCAGTTTATATCACATAAGCATCTAGCCACATGGTAAGCATGCTGTCATGTTAACATCCACACTCATGCGAGATGCTAAAGCATAAAATACTTACAATGTACTCCGCGCCAAAACAAGAACATGTTAGCAATCATGCATGATCCAAGTCCATGTTTAAATGCCTAATGCAACGCATACGGAATGTCACTAGAACAGGCTCGGCTAGTCTATGAATGACATGTGAAAATGCACAAGTAGCATGTATTCAAGTTAGATTTGAAATACTTATGCAGTTAATATGATCGTAGAGCAGGTGCATGCAATACTGATGAATGATGCACGCATGCATAGCATAAGGTATGCTAATTTAAATATGCCCTAATACTAACCATCAAAAGCAGGTAAGTAAAAAGGGAGAAAGAAGTGGGGGTTGGAAGACATGCACACACGCACCCACGCACCCACACTTATTACAAATTTGCCCTCACTCGGAGGGAGCGAAAAAATAATACAATTAACTAACCTACAAGGTAATTAATTATTACAGACCACCTAATTAATTGACAAATCAATTGAGTATAATTAAGCAGTAAATAGCAGTCTCGGGAAGAGGGTCCAATGCATGCGCGCTTGGTTCCGCTCGGATGTCACTGCCATGCACAAGATGCCTCTGCTTTGGCTGTTATCCTCCTCTGAAGATTGCACAAATCCCAGGGTTGCTTCTCTGAGTGCTGTAGAACACCACCGACTAAAGGGATTGGTCACCGGCCATGTATAATGGTCACCGGCCACAAAATACTCCATCGGCCAACAATGGATGGCGGCCGGCCAAATCTCCCTGCGGCCGGTTTGGCAATGAGAGGACAATACTTGGCATGGCAATGCATTTCAAGCAATGTATGCACCAACGATACTCCTTATCATGTGTATGACTCAAAGGAGGATGGGTCTCGATTCTCGGACCACCAATCACGCATTTCCATGCATGATGGCCCAAAGAATCAAGTGTGCATTTTGATATGGGATGCAATGCACATAAACACACAAGGAGGCCCAACCTCTATCATACTCGCTTCAAGAGGTCAAGCATGCATGCTCATGCAATGCAATCCTAAGCATGTGAGCTAGCATGCAACCATGGAAATGCAAAGAAGCATACAGGGTGAGCATGCAAACAAGAAAAGGGATGGACTTAGACTAAATTAGGCAGCCCTCAAACAAGCCTAAAATAGTGGCTAACAACTAAGGAAATGAGGCCAAATGCACATATAAGCATGCATGCAAATAAGGCCCAACACCTAAGCACATAAAGGCAACTTCCAAGCACACTTGAAAGAGATTAAACATGGACAATTAGCATGCACATTAAGCTCTGAAATCATGTCAAAATGGTGCCAAACCAAGCAAACAAGACAAGCATGGCATGTAATTGGTCCAAATACTTGACGCAAGCCAAGGAGACTTAAACCATAACTAAGTCAACCAAGCCTCAAAAGGCCAAGAGGACTTAAAACAAGTTCAAGGAAAACCTAGACAATGCTAAGGGAACACCAAGATGGCATCTAAGTGGTTTAAACATGCAAGCATACTCAAAGGCCTAAACAAGGGGCATAAGACAACAACCTTTTAAAGCAACAAAGGAGTATCAAATGCAAGTATGCAAGCATGTTATAAGGACTGAAATAACATGGTAAGTGGTTCCAAACCACTAAAATGATGCAAGGATGGCATGCTTATGGTCAATGCATCAAGGCATGCAAAGAGGGATTACATGGTAGCTATGCAAAGCAAAACATGAATGACCCGAATGACCAAAAACAAACCTTGGACACATTAAAATAAGCATATAAGCTTCACAAAGCTTGGCCAAAACACATGAGCATGGTAGTCTAAATGCTATGCATGTATTGAGGCAAATCATGGCATTACAAGGCATGTATGCTAAGCAAGCATGGTGTACCAAAACCAAGCAAAAACAGAGGTAATACATGGCAAAATACTACCAAATAACACTTAAGACATGACCAACATGCACTTAAATTAGATGCTCAAACATGAGGCAAAAAAAGGCCTTTTTCAAGGACAACAAGGAGAGGGGGTGGCCCTCTCCTTCCTAGGACCTCAAGGCACCATCCTCACCTCTGAAATCCCTCAAGATTTCAGTGGTGAGAAAAACACAATGGTCCCGGAGCTCAACTAAAATGGCACAAAATGGAGCCTAGCAAGGCTTAAGAGGGGTCAAACAACCCCAAAGCTTAAAGCAACCTTAACCAACTATTTAAAGCACTCAAAAATAGAACTTTTATATGTTATACAAAAAGCTCAAAAACAATTGCAAGATAAGCAAAAAGAGTGTGCAAAAATGGGGTAAAAAGGGACAAAAGTCTTACCCTTGTAGACCCTCTTCAAAAATGGTGGACCAGCTGGTTCTTTAGGTTCAAATTAGTCCAAAACCTCCAAGAACAAGCCTCAAGGACCTTAGCTCCAAGAAAAGGTGTGATGGTGGGTGTTTATGTGCAAAACTAAGGCTAAACACACACAAAACACAAAAGAGAGGGAGGTATAGATATAGGATAGATACAAATCCTAACCCTAAAAACCAGAGCTCTCCTCTGAAATTTTTTGTAACCCTAATGAAGGGAGAGAAGACCTCCTCTTATAGAGCTCAATCTTGTAAGCTTACAAGACAAGCTTGCTAAGAGGAGATCCTCCATATCGTGTATGGAAGGGAGCCAAGTGCATGCAGATGCACAAAAATATATGCAGATGCAGATGGTCGGTGGCCAAAAATGCAATGGACCAAAAAAATATAGCGGTAGGCCATCTATAGTGCTTAGGCCATCTATAAGGCCAAACATTTGGCGGTGGCAACAAAACCTGACCGGTGGCCTCAAGTCATGGCGGTGGAGTGTGGGGATGGCCCACAAGCCATTCCTGCCCCTCCAAGGCAAAGCACAAGTGTTTGGTGCAAAACCAAACACAAAAGCAGTCGGTCGAGGATCTTGAGGCAAAGGCGGCGTGGCAGAGACCTTCGAGAACTCAAGGCGAACACAAACATGGATGATCACCGAGTTTTCAAGCGGTGGCGTCAAGTCTTAGATGGTCAAAAATGGGGTGTCTATAGTTGCCCCTCTTTGTGAACTCGAAAGTCATAACAATGGCGAGTGATTGTCAAAGCCGACGACCCATTTTGACAAGGCCAAAGACTTAGACAAAGCATGCAAGACAAACAAGATATCTTGGCGCGGGGGCAAAATGCAAGACAATGCATAAAAGCGGGCATAACTTGTGATCATGCAAAAAATTGTAATGAAGTATAATAATCACGGCAGGTTTAAGCTAGCATACACCAAACTACACTACAATGCGAAAGGATGTAAGAGAATTATGCCATTCTCAATCGTCTCCTCGGAGGATATAATACTGTGCGGTTAAATGCGGTTGCACCGACCTCAAATGAACGTACATACAATATCGTGCTTGCAAAAGCAACTTAACGAATGCGATCTGGTTAGCAACATGCATAACATGCAAAATGAATGCAAAATGATATGCAATATATACAAAACTATGTATAATAATGCAAATGAAAATGCAATGCAATTGAAACAATGCAAGCGAAATGCAATGCAATTGAATCATGATCCAATCATGAAGCGGTTCAAAACCACACAAATGTCAAATAGATTGATGGAAGTAACAAGTCCATCTATCGTAGAAAAGGTGCCGCATGACCCTCAAAAGCGTACACATGCGAGAACTATGAGTGATGTGAAGCGGACACAAGAACAAGTATTGGGTGGAATGACATAAGTGGAAACAACCGCTAACAAAGGACAATGATCCTAATGCTGGATGCAAAAATTACACTACAATGTAATATATACAGTGAATATGGCATGCAGCCAAACCAAATCTTGCCTAGGAAGGGCATGTACACAAACAAGCCGCGTTTAACATAGAAAAGGTGCCGCAATCCCCAAACCAAGTTCATCAAGGAATAGGCGCGTACACATGCAGAACTGTGCTTTAACGTGAAAAGTATGAGCACATACCAAACCAAGCTCAACAAGGAGAGGTGCAAGCCAAAGATGGAGGTGATGATGCAGTGGATGCATTCAAGCTACAATGCGATATTTACAATATGCAATGGAATGGATAGATACGATGGATAAGGCACGCAGGCCAAACCAAATCTTGCTTAGGAAAGGCATGTACACAAACGAACCGCGTCTAACACAGAAAAGTTGCCGCCACCCTCAAACCAAGTTCATCAAGGAATAGTAGCGTACACATGCGAGCGTAGCCGACATGAAAAGTATGAGCACATACCAAACCAAACTCAACAAGGAAAGGCGCAAGCCATAGATGGAGGTGATGCAATGAATGCATGCAAGCTACAATGCAATATTTACAATATGCAATGGAATGGATAGATACGATGGAAATGCATGACATATGCACTATATTACGACGAAATGCATGACATATGCATTATATTATAATGATGCATGACATATGCATGTGTGTTTTTTTTTGCTTTGTTTTTTGAAATGCATGACATATGCAGTATTTACAATGATGCATGACATATGCATGTGTTGTGCACACCAATGCACCGAAGGCCTTGTACCTTCCAAGGATTTAAGGTCTCCTAGACCGTGGCGTGCACAAGATGGTGTGATGCGCAAAATAGCGCGATTGAATGCATGCAAAATGCAATGAGATGCGTAAAATAGCGCGATTGAATGCATGCAAAATGCAATAAGATGCGCAAAATAGCGCGATGCGTTAGACAACGCGAGTGCCCAAGACAGTGCGATTGAGGTGCGCAAGATAGCGCAAATGAATGCATGCAAAATGCAATGAGATCCAAAATAAGCGCGATCGTTAGACAACGCGAGTGCACAAAGGCAGTCGATTGAGGTGCACAAGATAAGCGAATGAATGCATGCAAAATGCAATGAGATCGCCAAAATAAGCGCGATCGTTAGACAACGTGAGTGCACAAGGCGGTGCGATCGCCAAGATAAGCGCGATGGAATGCATGCAAAATGCGATGAGATCGCCAAAATAAGCGCGATTGAATGCATGCAAAATGCAATAAGATCGCAAAATAGCGCGATGCGTTAAACAACGCGAGTACACAAGACAGTGCGATTGAGGTGCGCAAGATAGCACGAAAGAGATGTGATGCATAAGATAATGCGATGCGCAAGATAGCGCGATGGAATGCATGCAAAATGCGATGAGATGTGCAAAATAGCGCGATTGAATGCATGCAAAATGCAATAAGATCGCATAAAATAAGCGCGATCGTTAAACAACGCGAGTACACAAGATCTGCGATTGAGGTCGCAAGATAGCGCGAATGAGATGTGATGCACAAGGCGGTCGATCGCAAGATAAGCGCGATGGAATGCATGCAAAATCGATGAGATCGCAAAATAAGCGCAATTGAATGCATGCACAAGACAGTGCGATTGAGGTGCACAAGATAGCGCGAATGAGATGTGATGCACAAGACAGTGCGATTGATTTGAAATGCACATGGGGCAACTTTCGAGTTTTGTAAAAGACAAAAGGATACGGAAAGGATACACCTGGCACGAATTCGAGTGCCACGCACAGAAGACACGGTCCGAGGTCAAAACGGAGGCTGGTGGAGCTTCGGAAATGCCTTTTCTTGTACTATCTTGAGCAATGAAGGCCCCAAACTACAAATCTGACCCAAACAAGGTTGTAGGAGGCTCACCGGCCAGAAGGGGAAGTCGCCGGCCATCCATCGGCCATCAAAACACATCACCGGCCAAATATTTGGCCGGCCGGCCAAATATTTAGCCGACCGGCCAAAAATGCTTGAATCGGGGCAGTTTTGTCCTTTTGGCTTGGGTCTTTTAAAATAGGGTTCCAAACCCTATTTTCTTTACTCATAAGAAATCTCTTACTCTCTCTCTCTAGAGTATTTCCCGAGCCTTATTCCCCATTTTTCTTTGGTTTTAGCCCCCGTTTCATCGTTCGATTCGCGATCTCCTTCGCGTTTCAAACATTTTGAACCAAACATTTCTTTGTTTCGGTGTTTCCTTTGCTATTTCCACTTTTTGGGGTTTGTTCTCCTCGTGTTCCTCTCGGTTTCTATACCTTTTCCACTTCCCGGCTTTTAGGCCATTTTCCCTCTCGGGGTTGACTTTTCGTTGACTTTTCACATTCTAGCCGGTTTCACTTTTAGGTCGTTTCTCATCACCTTGATATGGCGGATGATATTCCACAGGCGGGACTCCGAGCATGAGATGGACCCGGAGGCGAGCTCCTTCCTTGAGCGTCTGCCCATTCGACCCGGCGACCTCGTGGCGATTCACATTACGCCTCCAAGCCGGACTTCGTCGATTCAGAGCTTTGAGAGGGTGTGCCACAGAGCTATTACTACGTGAGCCAGAGTCACATCTGTCACAGGGCGCCTTCGAGGTATATTTTTCCCGGTTTCATTTTCCGCAATGTAGAACGCTTAACTGCCATAGGTGATTTTGTTCTTAACTGCTTAGCTCAAATACACTGATGCACTGTACACTGTACACTGTAGTTGACTGTGAACGCACTTGCAATTGGTATCTGTTTGAATCTGAACACGCGCACACACACTGCACTTGCCTTGAACCACTCAAACATACTGACACATCATTCACTGCAGTTCACTACGAGCACACCGGCAACCGATATCTGTTTGAACTTGGCGATGCACCTGCGCTAAAACACACTGACACATCGCATGTTGTAGTCTACTGTACGCACACCGGCACCCGGTAATTGTTTTGGAATTTGAACACGTGCACACACTGCGTATCATTACCAACTCTAAATGCTTTTCAAAACTGTATGTTTTATCTTGCTTCCCAATTGCTTGCTTGAAAACATGGAGATTCCCATACCGTTCGCGAGTATGGGAATATTGCCGTTCGAGATTGGTATGCGGAGTTACCCGATTCGGTTCGCCAGATCGTGGACCAAGCCGGGTTCGGTGCGTTTTGCAGAGGACTTTCCAGACTCACCACGAGCAGGCCTCTCCTTGCCGCTCTAGCGGAGAGGTGGTGGGACACCACCGACTTGTTCCACCTCTTCACCACGGGAGATATGACGATGACTCCCTATGATTTCTCGATGCTCACAGGCATCGGGGTAGAGTGATCCGATCCTTTGATCTGAAACATGGGCGAGTGGGCGGTTGCTCAGATCTACCTTTCGGCGAGTGCGCCTCTTCAGCGTCCGGCCGTCCGATACTCATGGTTTGAGGTCGATTCGAGGTTGACCGGCCCTAGTTGAGAGGCTCCGATGACTCGAGAGGCGTGGAAGCGATATCTTGTGGCGGCTTTCTCATGTTCCTGCTGTGGAAGACTATTTTCGCCGACCGGGCAAACACCGTGCTCCTTTGTCTGCTCAGCGCTCTCGTGGACGTCACACAGATCCTGCGCTATGACTGGGGTGGCGCCGCTCTGGCCACCCTCTATGGGTACATGAGCTCAGCTTCCGTGGCGTGACGATTGCTTTCGAGACTCTTGGCGTGCTTAGGAGGTACATTTCTTTTACGCTTTACTTTCACCTTTCTATTATACGTACTCTGTACCTTGCACATCTTCTGCGATCTGTTGATTGTATATTGCACACACGGCACACATATACTCTGCTTTATACCGACTGTACACTGCTCACACCGTACACTCTGCATAATACCCTGCCTACACAATACACGGCCCTGTTATTTCTGCTTTATCTGATAAGCATACTGGTATTTACTTTGCAGTTGTGGGTCTATGCCAACTTTCTGAGACTTGCTCATGTGCCAGACGTGGAGACCCCTCTTGTCGTCCCGTTCTCGCGTCGCTTCGGCGGAGAGTGCGACGAGGCCGAGAGGCGTTTATCTTTTTTCGCTACTTGACACCATCACCCCGCAGAATGCGTTCAACTGCGGTTCATTCAAGCTTAAGCTTTACATTGTATTTTCAAATGACGGTAGATAAGCGTATTTCATTTTGAGATCACTGGCGACCTTGAGCTCCGTTGCGGCCGACGATTCGGGACGGTTTCTTTGGTGTTGAGAGACCTCGCGTTCCGGATTTTGCTAGAGGGCGATGCAGCCGGGCTTGGTATTGGGCGGCGTTTCCTATGCGGACCCTAGGTTTCACCAGGCGAATAGTCGATTCACCCTCTGAGCACATGAGGGAGGCAGAGATTCACTCTCGGCGGATGATGAACTATATGATCGGTGGGGCGATCCGTTTGAGCATAAGCGACTCTGAAGTACATGCAAGCGTATATCATGCGACCTTTGGCGGTGGTCGTCGAGTTGAGGAGAGGCACTGTACCCATTACTAGAGGCGGCGGGGGTTGGAGCAAGAGCGTCGAGGAGAGTTGGTCCATGACAGTGGAACTTAGAAGCGCGAAATTTGGTTGGCTGCTCTGCCTGACGATGACATCTGAGAGGCGGTGGGCCGACCTACCAGATCCCCTTTGCTCCTCCTCCGGTTGATCATGAGTTAGTCGGTTTCCACGACTTGCCTCCAGTATGTACTACTGCATTTTGCATCTTGCATTGTCGTTTCATTTCATTTCATTTCTTTTAATATTCTGTAGAATACTGACGCATCTAATACTTTTGCAGGCTTCCTCTGAGGACACCCGGCAGTCTCTGGAGCTGAATGCCTCCATGATGGAGATGTTACAGCGGACTTTTGACCTCCTGGCCCTCTATAGTATTCCGGTATGTTCTTCAACCACAGTCTCAAACCATACATAAACTGTTTCACATAATCTGATGCACTACGTAACTCCTGATAAACTGCTCACGACATTCCTGCTTTGTACTCATACTTTGCATTACGCCTTGATAAAGCGCTCACGACATTCACTGCTTGTACTCATACCTGCATTACGCAGCGATAAAGCTCATAGTATTCACCTTTGTACTCATACCTTGCTGCATTACGCTTTGCGACGATATCTTTGATGCATTTGTCTTTTGTACTTTTCACCTCCTTCGATTCCCACCATAGGAGGTGTTCTAGCGAACCTTCATTCTTCTTGAGGAGATGGAAGGTAGAGTATACCTCGCACCAAAGGCGGGCGCACTCACGTTGGGAAGTAGCTCTCGGCGCCCGATTCGGATAGCGATGATTAGGAGTGCGAGGCGGAAGCGGAGAGTAGAGTCATCGGAGGAGAGGCGAAGATGGCTCGGACTCGCTCGAGATGATCTTGATAATGCTCTGGACCTTCATCGGGGAAGAGGACTAGGACGGACCCTCGGGCTGAGGCCACTTGATATTAATCTGATTTTCTTTGTTTTCTTTTTTTTGTACTTTTCCTTTTTGGTTGGTAGCTAGGATACTTTTGTCTTCTTGTGACGGGTTTTATTTCAAAACTTATGTACTTGAAAAGATAATGAAATGAAACAAACTTTTTTATCGAAAAAGTGTTTACATCTTTACATTTCATACTTTGCCTTTGCATTGCATCATGCTACACCACATAACAATGGGATTGATCTGCACGTCTGAATATTAAACACTTGCATTGTAATAACCAAGTAATGAACCGGCCAATGGCAAAGCAACTCACACAACCTACTGCTTAGTCTGAACACTCGGCTCATGCTCTGTTGGGGATTCATCTGCATCTGACCCGTAACCACGACATTCGGTTCATTGCACACGGTAACCACGAGCAATAGTCAATCGACAAGGCGGAATCTGACGGCGGAATCATTTGGCGAAACACACTCAGATACCCAAATTTTCCGTTTCTTTTTTTGGTTTGCCTAAATGTAGAGAATGGCACAGCACTCTGAGCATAAACAATTTTTGAAATTAAAAAAGGGTTTTTCAACCGGGGTATCGAGCCTACAACTGAACACAGCGGGAAAGACTCAAACAAAAGGTACACGACCTAAACACAACGAAACACGCTTGAAAAAGACCCAAAACGAAAGTTGGGCTAAACAAAACAAAAGACACGACACACGGACATGTTTACAAAATGAGAGACCTCAAATTTCGAGGAGCCAGTTCCTCCAGGTATGTTTCCTACCCTTTCTGATTTGTGATTCTCACATCACTCGGCCTTCAGGCTCGATTTTTCTCTCAAAACCCTTTTCTTACTTTTCTCTCAATTTACACCTCTCTATTCTTTATTCTCTCATTTTTTTTGTCCCTCCCCAGGGTTATTAATGGATGAATAGGAAGTTGCAGGTTCACGCCCAACACTGTTGGCTCGCGGCTATTTCTTCCGGTGACGTCTAGTCGATCTTCCAGACAGGAAATGGTGTATATTGATCTGTCCCAATTTGTGCTTCGCACTTGGCTTAATACCTCGTTGTTTGGAGGATATTGAGAGCTTTCAGCCCTTTACAGACAGCTTTAGCTGTGCCTTCTTCCGGCGAATAGGGTGCCCTTCTGGCAAGTATATTGATGACGGGGGAAAGACAGGACACCTGACTCGACTGTGCCCCTAGTTTATCACTTTGACCATTTTTTTTTGTTTTGGTTTTGTACGAAAATAGTTTTGACCAAAACGAGAGTCGGATTAACATACTTGTCCGATTTTTTATTTGAAAATCATGCAAGTCAGGCTATAAGCACTGAAAATTTTCCTTTTGGGTCCCAGAAATGGTCTAGTTTTGGAAAATGAAATAGTTTTTGAGAAAATAGTCAACCTCAGTAAAAATTTTTAGAAACTATTTTTGCAAACGGCCAATGCTAAACGAGCATGGAACCTACCCTCGAGATGCGCAACCTCGGATCGGAGGCAATGGAAAATGTCCTTGCTTGAAAAGGGTGCATGGAAGCGGAAAGTTGCCTTGTTTGGATGATCTTGCATGACATCTTTGAAAACCGATCCTCATCGGTGATGATTGCAAAGCGAACTCGGACACGGAGAAGGCGAAGATGGTGAAAACCAATATATGGACACGATCCTTTGTCAAAGCGTTGGTGGTGGACTTCAAGAGGAAGTTATTTGCATAGTTAGGTTGTCTGGCAAGAACTATCGGATTCGAGAAGAGGCAAAGGTGATCAAAACCATCACATGGTGAGCGCTATGAAAGCGTTGAAATTTGGACTTCGGGATGAAGTTGCCTCGTATCCCAAACATGGGAATCAAGCCTTCGTAGTTCCGGTTAAATGCGCTCGGGTATTTTAACCTTCACTTTTTAAACTCTAACTTTTGCCAAGGTGCCGTCTTGGGTTTCGATCTTCGAGCTTTTTTTTCTTTTCTTTTTTTTTTTTTGCATATATATTTTTTTGCTTTTGTATATTTTTTTTTGCATTTTTTGTATGTTTCTTTTTTTTCTTTTTCTTTTCTTTTGTATATATTTTTCCTTGCTCTAACTTTTGCAGGTGCCCTTAGGGTTTTTTGGCCCAACGAGCCTCTCAAAGGGTAAAAGTGTAACAAGTCCATGCCAAATGGTTTTGAGATTGAAGCCCTCTGTATCCGGAGAGTGGGCATGTTGTATTGATTCTTGAAGGATCCATCTTTGGCTCTTGAGCACATCGACATTTTTACGCCCCTAGTTCAAGGGTGCTTACATTCTCGCTTTGCAAGCTTATTGTGACGTCTGACCTCTTGATCTGACTTTTGGTGCCTCTTGCTCGAGAGCTGCTTCAAATCTGGCCACACGGGCCTTACGTGGCGGTTGACCATTAAACAGTCCGGATTGTGGTCAAGGCTTGAAAACAAATGGATTGGATCTTGAGGCTGAGAGCGATCCTAGGCTGCACAATCTTAAGAGCGATTCCGTACAAGTCTTCACAGGACTGCGCAAAACATTTTGTTTTTGAAAGTTTTTAAGAAAGTGACAGATCGCTCGCGCTGAAGATAGTACGGAACCAATCTAGATCAAGCCAGGGTCCTTCTCAGTACTCACGCTAACAAGCACGATTTCATTCATTAAGGGCTTAGCATGCTTCTCCTTCTCTCAAATTGATCAAAGTTTTGCAAGTCCTGAGAAGTTCCTTCCTCTTTGTTTTTATCACCACAGTGTTCAAAAAGGTTTTGAAAAACTTAGGTTATTACAATGATTTTTAGGGCACGAGAGAGCAGGTGGAATGCACGGCCGTTCGATCCAAATCCTCTGGCACAACTAGCTCAAAATAGCAATAAGCACGGAAACATGATAGCATAATTTGTTTCATTCAAATTCCACGATTATGGCGGCTCCACAATGAAGGCAGACTCAAAAAAAAGAAAACAAAAGGAAATTACAAAACAAAACGGTGCTCGAGGCGACAACCCCAGAATCACCTGACATTCTATACAAGGGGACCGACTTGCTACAACAAGACAGACCCTTAAGCAAAAAGGACTGACTCAATACAATGAGACAGACTTAAAACAAAACAAAAGACTGACTCGACACCCAAGCCAGAATTTTCAAAACTAGCATTCGCGGATGCTCAAAAAAATGTGTGCGACGCATACAACAAAAAAATAAGCAAGCGCCGCCCTAAGTAGTCAATCCGATTACATACTCGCAGTATCAGTATCCTCAAAATCCAAGAGTTGCGTAGTAACAGACTTGGCTGAGGTGGACGGGAGGATAACCTTGTTGTCGATCAAATCTTGCATCTCATGACGGAGGCGAAAACAATTATCGGTAGCATGACCTGTTTCTTTGGTGGTGCTGCGATACAAAGCGGCGTCATGTGTGAGAGGAGATTCTTGAGGCCGAGGCTCCAAGGGTTTAAATTGCCCCTTTCGGCGGGATCTGGAGTGCCTTGGACAGAGGCATATAGAGATCGTGAAAGACCCTGCGCCCTCGCGGTACTTTAATCTGAGTATTCTTGCTAGACGCACTAGCGAAAGGTCAGCCTTGCCTTGACTTTCGATCTTTCGGTGCGGGGTTAGGAATGGGAGGAAGCTGCGGCATGGCGGGGCCTATCCGGTTTCGATTGACTTGAACTACCCTCGGTGGAGTGGGGAAAGCATCCTCCGATTTTTGCCTAGCTGCGGATATCATTGCTTGTTCATCCCGGCTTTCAAGGCCTAGGCGCCTGATGGTTGTTCAATGGGATCAGCATCCGCCTTCACTTTGTCTTTACCTCTGGCCTCAGCCTGATCAAGGGTTTAGGTTGATGTTGATACATCATTGTTATGATTGGAGGCCATCTCCGGTTGACTAAGCTCAATCACAATCCGTTCCAACAGTGGGGGCTCCTGGGGTACAAAATTCCTGGCATATGGTGCGGCTGGTGGCGAAGCTGACATTCCATAGGCGAGATCTACCACGGACCTTTGGAGGTCACCTATCATTCCCATCAATTCGAATGTGGTGGGCTCACGAACTGATACAAGCCCGGGGGTCGGGCAAGGTGCGCTAGCAGGCGACCTAGGTGGATCTGATTACATCGACATTGGTCTCACTTTGCGAGTGATTCCTTGATCTAATCGACCGTCATAACCACGATCTCTTAGAATTCTCGTCATGATAAATCTTGCCTCGGCAAGGGGAACCTTGGTTATTACGTATCAACTCTCTGAATTGAAAAGAAAAACAAGCGACATTTTCAAAAGCGGATCAAACATAGGTGTGGCCAGAACAATTGTACTCTGGCGATCCTTTGTTCCCGAATCACGCCTTTAAAACATGAATCGGATACCCACAGATATAAGCGGATTCTCACAAATCTCGTCTTGGTGCCCTCGGGCTGATACTCAAACTTGCGGTGATGTCGCATTCCCTATAGAGATACACTCTAAAGCACATAGCAAGTAAAGAGAGCCAAAACACCCCTATGTTGGGGTAGGGTTTTCTGTCCTATCTTGTCGAGAGCTAGGGTTTCACTACATATGCAGCGGTCTTAAACAACCTATAATCGGGTAAGCAACTTTGTCCTAGTTTGGAATGGTCACTATGGATTACGAATATGCACTAGGCGATTGGTGAAAAAGGTGCCGGTAAAAGCAGGGTTTGCGCTCTATCTTGGTAGAGCCCGAACCGGTCGACCTTATGGCATGCTTTGACAAAGTCAAGCCTCCGTGACAGATTCGGGGAATAACAAATGGCCAACACGGTGTCCTAGGCGCACCAATGCGCGTGCAAAGCAAAGAAACACATAAGCGAAATCAAAGCAGGATATCACGAGTTAGTCAAGCTCTCTAAACTCCCCAGTATGTCGCGAAGCGTGGGCCGCCCAGGAGGGACTTATGCATGCCACGATTCGGACTCGTTTTAGTCAGTTCTTAATCTGAACCAAAGAGTCCAAATCGACCGTCGTTTGAAAGCAGATTTTGAAAGAAGTGCCAAACATGGTGCTTTGCGGAATCTGAGTCGCCACCTAAATATTTTTATGGGGAATTTAGAAACCCTGACTCGGTGCCAAAGGCCACGTGTCCGTCATCACCAAAGTTGCCTCGGCTCGGGAACTTGGGTACGATTGGGAAAGGTCAGCTATGAGCACCCCCTCTCACCCGATCCGAAGATTGGCCTCTACTAACCATGATATCCTCTTTTGAAAACGTTATGTGTTCTTATTCCAGTTAATTAGCTAGAATTACTATGTGATGCGCACAACACAAAAGTATAGACTAGATTGCCTAATTTGGAACGAAGCATTGCATATCCGTTTGTTTGGAAAACGCTTTGGAATTTGCTACTCGCAAGTAGGCTAAAATACCGATTTCAATGAGTTGTTCCAACTCAAACAATCCAACCTTCACCCATAGGCATTTAGGCAGTTTATATCACATAAGCATCTAGCCACATGGTAAGCATGCTGTCATGTTAACATCCACACTCATGCGAGATGCTAAAGCATAAAATACTTATAATGTACTCCGCGCCAAAACAAGAACATGTTAACAATCATGCATGATCCAAGTCCATGTTTAAATGCCTAATGCAACGCATACGAAATGTCACTAAAACAGGCTCGGCTAGTCTATGAATGACATGTGAAAATGCACAAGTAGCATGTATTCAAGTTAGATTTGAAATACTTATGCAGTTAATATGATGCGCCGAGCCCGGTGCATGCAATACTGATGAATGATGCACGCATGCATAGCATAAGGTATGCTAATTTAAATATGCCCTAATACTAACCATCAAAAGCAGGTAAGTAAAAAGGGAGAAAGAAGTGGGGGTTGGAAGACATGCACACATGCACCCACACTTATTACAAATTTGCCCTCGCTCGGAGGGACCGAAAGAATAATACAATTAATTAACCTACAAGCTAACTAATTATTACAGACCACCTAATTAATTGACAAATCAATTGAGTATAATTAAGCAGTAAATAGCAGTCTCGGAAAGAGGGTCCAATGCATGAGCGCTTGGTTCCGCTCGGAAGTCACTGCCATGCACAAGATGCCTTTGCTTTGGCTGTTATCCTCCTCTGAAGATTGCACAAATCCCAGGGTTGCTTCTCTGAGTGCTGTAGAACACCACCGACTAAAGGGATTGGTCACCGGCCATGTATAATGGTCACCAGCCAGAAAATACTCCATCGGCCAACAATGGATGGCCGGTCGGCACTTAAGATGGCCGGCCGGCCAAATCTCCCTGGCCCGGTTGTGACGAGAGGACAATACTTGGCATGGCAATGCATTTCAAGCAATGTATGCACCAACCACACTCCTTATCATGCGTATGACTCAAATGAGGATGGGCCTCGATTCTCGGACCACCAATCACGCATTTCCATGCATGATGGCCCAAAGAATCAAGTGTGCATTTTGATATGGGATGCCATGCATATAAACACACAATGAGGCCCAACCTCTATCATACTCACTTCAAGAGGTCAAGCATACATGCTCATGCAATGCAATCCTAAGCATGTGAGCTAGAATGCAACCATGGAAATGCAAAGAAGCATACAGGGTGAGCATGCAAACAAGCAAAGGGATGGACTTAAACTAAATTAGGCAGCCCTCAAACAAGCCTAAAACAGTGGCCAACAACTAAGGAAATGAGGCCAAATGCACATATAAGCATGCATGCAAATAAGGCCCAACACCTAGGCACATAAAGGCAACTTCCAAGCACACTTGAAAGAGATTAAACATGGACAATTAGCATGCAGATTAAGCTCTGAAATCATGTCAAAATGGTGCCAAACCAAGCAAACAAGACAAGCATGGCATGTAATTGGTCCAAATACTTGAGGCAAGCCAAGGAGACTTAAACCATGACCAAGTCAACCAAGCCTCACAAGGCCAAGAGGACTTAAAACAGGTTCAAGGCAAACCTAGACAATGCTAAGGGAACACCAAGATGGCATCTAAGTGGTTTAAACATGCAAGCATACTCAAAGGGCTAAACAATGGGCATAAGACAACAACCTTTTAAAGCAAAAAAGGAGTATCAAATGCAAGTATGCAAGCATGTTATAAGGACTGAAATAACATGGTAAGTGGTTCCAAACCACTAAAATGATCCAAGGATGGCATGCTTATGGTCAATGCATCAAGGCATGCAAAGGGGGATTACATGGTAGCTATGCAAAGCAAAACATGAATAACCCGAATGACCAAAAATAGACCTTGGACACATTAAAATAAGCATATAAGCTTCACAAAGCTTGGCCAAAACACATGAGCATGGTAGTCTAAATGCTATGCATGTATTGAGGCAAATCATGGCATTACAAGGCATGTATGCTAAGCAAGCATGGTGTACCAAAACCAAGCAAAAACAGAGGTAATACATGGCAAAATACTACCAAATAACATTTAAGACATGGCCAACATGCACTTAAATTAGATGCTCAAACATGAGGCAAAAAAGGCCTTTTTTCAAGGACAACAAGGAGAGGGGGTGGCCCTCTCCTTCCTAGGACCTCAAGGAACCATCCTCACCTCTGAAATCCCTCAAGATTTCAGTGGTGAGAACTAAACTATAATGGTCCCGGAGCTCAACCAAAATGGCACAAAATGGAGCCTAGTAAGGCTTAAGAGGGGTCAAACAACCCCAAAGCTTAAAGAAACCTTAACCAACTATTTAGAGCACTAAAAAATAGAACTTTTATATGTTATACACAAAGCTCAAAAACAGTTGCAAGATAAACAAAAAGAGTGTGCAAAAATGGGGTAAAAAGGGACAAAAGTCTTACCCTTGTAGACTCTCTTCAAAAATGGTGGACTAGCTGGTTCTTTAGGTTCAAATCAGTCCAAAACCTCCAAGAACAAGCCTCAAGGACCTTAGCTCCAAGAAAAGGTGTGATGGTGGGTGTTTGTGTGCAAAACTAAGGCTAAACACACACAAAACACAAAAGAGAGGGAGGTATAGATATAGGATAGATACAAATCCTAACCCTAAAAACCAGAGCTCTCCTCTGAAATTTTTTGTAACCCTAATGAAGGGAGAGAAGACCTCCTCTTATAGAGCTCAATCTTGTAAGCTTACAAGACAAGCTTGCTAAGAGGGAGATACCTCCATACACGGGTATGGAGGAGCCAAATGCATGCGGATGTACAAAAATATCTGCAAGCGGATGCAGATGGTCGGCCAAAAATGCAATGGACCAAAAAATATAGCCGTAGGCCATCTATAGTGCCGGTAGGCCAAACATTTGGCGGTGGCAACAAAACAACCGATGGCCTCAAGCCATGGCCGGTGGAGTGTGTGGATGGCCCACAAGCCATTCCCTGCCCCTCCAAGGCAAAGCACAAGTGTTTGGTGCAAAACCAAACACAAAACAGTCGAGTCGAGAGATCTTGAGGCAAGGCGCATAGCCGAGACCTCCGGGAACTCAAGACGAATACAAACATGGATGATCACCGAGTTTTTAAGCGGTGACGTCCAAGTCTTGAGGACGGTCAAAAATGGGGTGTCTACAACAAGCATCGTGAAGCTTATTATCACTGAATCTTAAATATGAATACATATATATATGCAAGTATTTATGTCAAGCTGGCCTCGAAATCCGCATAAGACACCTTTCGTACATCCGGGACTGAATCGACACCAATTTAAACATTTTCAGACATGCGGAACGAAACCAATTTCAAACCTCACAAACTGAACTTCAGCAAGGCACGTAGTTTCACTACAAAAAATGTAATTCCAGATTGTCAAAATGAACAACCAGTACCTGTAACAAATGAATGGTGTAACTGGCTGCTTTCGACAAGACCCAGCGATAATGTCAGACATTTGGATATGTTGTTTGGAAGTCGTCTTCAATCTTTTCCTTTCCCTTTATGAAAGAGCAAATCACACAAATTAGATTGAAGGGAAAATTACAGGGGTGGTGAACACATTTTGTCCGTTGTCTAATTTGAATCGATGCACTTTAAACTCCCTCAATTCTGACACTCCATTTTAAATTTCCTGGACAATTTTGGTCAAATTGCTAATGCCGTTTGTGATTTTTATAACAAATATTGTCATGTTAATTAATTGAGATTATGTAAGTTCAGTAAAGTTATAAGTTGACTACAACAAAAAGTACAGTTGGCACGTATATGCATATTTTCTGATAGAAAACAGGGAAGAGTTGTAATCAAATGGACGTAATTGAAACAAAAGTTCACATGCAGATGATGCAAAGCAAGGCCATTCAAAATTTGTGCAAAACAAATAACACAAACACAAAAGTAGATGGGCTGCTATAAGAATTGATCCCAAAAAAAATTCAGCGTATTCCTTGGTGATGGATTTCGTTTGTTTACGAACATATGTACGAAACCAACTCGTAGCAAGTCTTGAAGGAGAAAACTAACATTGTTGGTGCGAGGTGACCAATATCCATCAGATGCACTGATGACAATTCCTGCAAAGTATTCCAATCAATATTTACAAGAACACAAACAAGCGGTACGCAACATGTGGTACATTAACACGAAAATTTTGCGTAAACACAGACAACAAAACGCAGAATTTCCCAACACATATACAGATTTTGAAACGGACAAAAGAAAGGATGCACATCAAAATTTTGCATTTAGTTCACACAGCTTACAATTGAAATAATTATATGTACAAGCGATAAATGCATAATTTCCCAAAAATTGAAGAGGAATGACTACATTTTGTTTTCTATTTAGGGCTGAAGGACTACACGCACATACTTTTATGAAGGCCCAACTACAAAGGACAAAGAAGCAACTGAACTATTTCATGACGAGGTTAAACAATCTGGATAGGATTCTGCTGTCACTGAAATTGGTGCTCATCCCAGGCAGAAAAACCAGATGAAACCCCATCAAGTTGAGGGCTTCAATTTCCTACTAAGCAACTTGGTTGCAGAGAATCGAGGTGGCTGCATCCTGGCCCACGCTCCATTACCTTCGGGTGCTCAGACAGTGGGCAAATCAAAGAAGAATACTTTTCCGGGCGTACAACCAAGTTTCTTCAATTGTATGTGACAATGAAACAAGCAAGACTGCCGCTGCCTGCCAACAAATATGACTAATGTGCCCATCCATTCTCATTATGAACGAAGGTCATACTCCCACAAATGAAAGTACGCATTTCATGAACTCGCTCAATAAAGTCGAGGCGACGCCATGACTCATGAATAATGCTACCTTTCTCTTGAAATGTAATTGCTATTCAACGGAAAGATGATAATTTCGAGAGAAAAATGCAATCATTCAAGAGTTACGTGCAATGACGAGCAAAGGTGCATTTCTACGAATGAGATTTTCTTCATGAATTGCCTGGGCTTGTTGACTTTTCTGCATTTCTTCACCTCAGCCCTACACCAGTTCGTGAAGTTGAGCAATTGAACAACTTAGTTAAGAAGTTGAACATCAGTTGGGATGGGAGCACACTCTATGTGCATGCACAGTTGAGATCTCTCCTAAAGAGTTCACCTCTGAACCGTCAACTCTGAAGCAGAGGGCATTGACGATGCCCGGATAGACCACATCTTAGAAAAGTTGGATATTAGAGAAGGACTGAAGGCAAACTTCTTCCTTAATCTGTTAGGCTTGTCCGAATCAAGTGGGGAGAAGGTATTGGTTTTCAGCCATCGTCTCCAGCCGCTTAAGTTGTTGGTAAGGCTAGCCATGAAAGTGAAGGGTTTGAGTCTGGAAAAAGAATTGGGTGTGGGGAACGAATAGCTCTCTACAAAATTTGAAAATCGTCATCCTCATTTCAACTCTTTCAATTGGCTTTCCTATGTTTTAAGTTCAATACCGTCAACTATGCATGAACTTGACCTTTGAAACAAGCAGTTGTTTCTGTGTTACGGACTCGAATGCAGTCGAGTCTTGAGTGTATGTATGTACAAGTCCAACTCATTAAATGTTACATTCAGCAGTGCAGCGATGCAGGAAAAAATATCATATTTTTAATCTAATATGTGACATAAAATGGTACTATATGTAACTTACAGTGTCAAAATGACATTTATAGTAATTTGACAATAATTTGCACATATAATAATTGTGTTATATACAATTATATAAGAAGTGCCCATTGAAAAGTATCAAACACATATCCCATACCCTTGTCAGGCTCTCGGTGTCCACACGGTATTTGATCTATTTTGAAGACTCAGGTGTAACATAGATTGTTTGTAAACATAAGTTCCGGCAATATAAAATGACCGAGTACTACAAAATTGAAAGCAGAATTCAACCGAGTGTGCTAGCCGTTGCAGAATCAAGACTAGTCATTGTTTGTTTATCAAGTTTCTTATTTTTGTTTTTTTCGGTACTCTAAAAAAAAATTTGTTTTTCCCGTGCCAACATTACACAAATTTTTTGTTAAGTCTTCTTTGGTTATATATAACCTAACCTAACAAGTTCGCCATGTAAATGCAGAACACCTTTTATGCTTGTTGGTAACTACTATGATACCTATGTTCAACTTGCAGCACTGATAGCAGAGGGAAGACTTCCTATTTGAAAGGGAGAAAATACAAAAATAGAGTACATAACAGTTCCTATTGGGTTGATTTGAATTGTGAGAGGAAGAGTTCCTATTCGAATAGCACAAAATCTGAAAATGGAGTCTGAGCAGTTCCTATTGGGTCAATTTCGGGTTGGGTGTGAAGGTATATGCGAATGAAAGAAGACAAACAAGGAGGCAGAGAATATACCGCGAAATAAAGGAAATACCAACGGAGCGGACAAACCGGCGGTGGTGCTCGATTAACCCTTGCGGTTGTGCTCCGCGACAAAAATCAACTTCAAACAATAATTTATGCATCCACTTCCATGGCTAGCCTTCCCAAGAACTTAAATGATTGATGTTAAGCCAAACTCAAGTAAATAAGCTTTGTTCTTTCAATATGATTTTTGCCCTAAAATATTTTTCTCTGTAAAACCCTCTGACTACGGAGAATGGAACAACGGAGAGCGGAGAGAGAAAGACAAACAAAGAGAGAAGGTTCGAGATGGAAGAGAGATGGGCGAGGAACTTACACCTTTTCTGAACACTTCGCATTTTTGAAAATTTTATACTTTTTCTGACAACTTACACCTTTTTATGAAAAGTTACATCATTTATAAATTAATTTTGTTCATAAAAGTTACACCTTGGAAACATACACTTTTTGTAAAAACCAAACTTCATTTATAAATTAATTTTGTTCATAAAAGTTACACCTTGGAACTTACACGTTTTGTAAAAACAAACCTTACACATTTTCTGATGTCCCTTAAAGATTTTGTGGAAAAGCATACGCCTTTCTTGAAAACTTGAATTACACGTTTTATGAAGTGACTTACACCTTTTGTGAAAAAACATACACCTTTTTAGAAAATTTACACCTTTTGTGAAATAAATTTTTTCATACAATTTACACATTTTTAAAACATTCACCTTTTCGGAAAACTTATATGTTGTAGTGAAATTACTTACACCATTCCTCAAAAGTTATACCTTTTGCTAATATTTTTATTCAAAAAACTTTACACATTTTTTGAAAACGAATCTTACACCTTTTGCCAATTTAGTTACATCATTTGTGGAAAAACATACACCATTTCTCAAAAATTACACCTTCTGTGAGATACTTTCTTTCCAAAAATATACATCTTTTGTTCAAACATACACCTTTTCTTAAATCTTACACCTTTTTCTGAAAATGGTTACACCTCCTCTGAAAAGTTACTTCTTTTGTGAAATAAACTTTGCATAAAATTTATCGAAGACTTAGACTATTTTTTAAATCATTTACACCTTCTGTGAAAAACATAAACCTTTTTTGAAAAGTTACACTTTTGTGAAATAAATTTTTTCATAAATTATACCTTTTGCTAAAAACATACACCATTTCATGCAAATACTTACACCTTTTTCTGAAAAGTTGCTTCATTTGTAAGTTAATATTTTCCATAAAATTTACACCTTTTATGGAAAATTTGGTTTCATAAAATTTATACCTTTTTGAATCCTTACACCATTTCTGAAAAGTTTTGTAAATATTTTTTCCAAAAAGTGTACATTTTCAGAAAAAATGTAAGTTTTTAACAAAATGTGTAAACTTTATGAAAACATATTTTCATAAGAAAGTGTAAATTTTCAAAAAACCGTGTAACTGTTTTCACAAAAGATTTAAGTTATGTCACAAAATGTGTAACTTTTGATTTTGGAAAATGTGCAAGTCATATAAAAGGTATTTCACAACAGGAATAACTTCTCAGAATGGGTGTAAGTTTTTAAGAAAAGGTGGAAATTTTCAAAAAAGATGTAATTGTTTTCACAAAAGGATGTAAGTTATGTCACACAAAGTGTAACTTTTGTTTTCAAAAAAGGTGTAAGTTCTAATAAGAGGTGTAAATTTTATTGAAAAAATTATTTCACAAATGGAGTAACTTTTTAGATAACGTGTAAGTATTTCCAACAAAAGGCGTAAACTTTAAAAAAATGTGTAAGTTTTTTTAACAAAAGGTGTATATTTTATGAAATGTAGTTTTCCATAAAATGTGTAAATTTTTTTAACAAAAGATGTATGTTATTTGACAAAACGTGTATGTTCTGTTTTCAAAATGGTGTAACTTCAAATAAAATGTGTAAATTTTTTTATTGAAATTATTTTACAAAAGAGGTAACTTTTCCGAAAAAGTGTAAGTATTTGAACGAAAATGTGTAAATTTTCAAAATAAATTATTTCACAAAAAACTGTAACCTTCCAGAATTACTGTAAGTGTTTTCACAATAGATGAAATTAACTTCAAAAAAGGTGTAAGTTCCGTTTTTTCGCAGAACGAGTAAGTTGCTACAACGCAATCAAATTGTATTTGTGTTGTTCATGGTTCGATATCGATATAGACAGACAGAGCGAAGGAGAGAAAGCGGCCGAATATCGTGACGAGAGACCGAGATAGGCATAGTTGGGACGAGAGAGCGAACCCGGATCAACACAGACAAACCAAGATCGTCTGACAGAGATCGTGACGGCGAAACCCGGATAGACATGGTTCGATAGAGAGAGGACCCGGATCGACCGCAGACAAACCAAGATCGTCTGAGCCGAAGATCGGCGAGAGAGAAAGACCGACATCGACAGAGAAGAGCCAGAGATGGACAAAGAGAGGCCAAGATGGATAGAGACAGAAAAATCCTTTGATTTGCACCACCGGCGGTGGCGGTGGCGGTGGCAGTGCCAATGTCAGTCGGCGGTGGGCAACGGTGGGCCGCGACGGTTGGCTGGTGGGTGGTGATAAAATTTTCAACGTATAAGTCATCGATAAAATTTAGAGCTTCTTTGGAAACTTATATCTTTTGTAAAAACGAAACATTCAGCTTGAAAGCTTATATCTTTTGTAAAAACGTAACATATTCAGCTTGATTGGGTCACAAAGTTTACACCTATTTCTAAATTTTACACATTTTCTAAAAATTTACACCTTTTCAAGGAAATATTTATAACTTTTTTGAAAAATTACACATTTTGTGGCAAAACCTTTTTCATAAAATTTACACTTATTATTTGAAGTTACACCTTTAGTGAAAAAAAAACTTACATCTTTTCTAAGGTCATTTACACCTTTTTCGGAAAAACATACACCATATTTGAAAATGTTATACCTTTTGTCAAATAATTTCTTTTAACAAACTTTATCAAAGCATATTTTCCATAAAACGTGTAAATTTTCAAAAAAGGTCTAATTGTCTTCACCAAAGATGTAACTCCTATTTAAAAGGTGTAAATTTTTGAAAAATTTTTGTTTCACAAAAGGAGTACCTTTTCAGAAGAGGTGTAAGTTTTTAAAAGAAGGTGTGAACTTGATGAAAACATATTTTCCATAGAAGGTGTAAATTTTTGAAAAAGGTTTAAGTGTTACTGGCAGAAAATGTGTAATATCCCATAAAAAGTGTAAATTTTATGGTAAAAGTTATTCACAAAAGCAGTAACCATTCAGAAAATGTGTAAGTATTCCCACAAAAAGGTGTAACCATTTAGAAATGGTTTATGTTTTTAACAAAAGGTATAAATTTTATGCAAATATTCTTTCCATGAAAGGTGTATATTTTCAAAAACTTGTATGTGATTTTCACAAAAGATCGAAGTTATGTTACAAATGGTGTAACTTCCCATTAAAGGTGTAAATTTTATGGAAAATATAATTCAGATTTCCATAAAAGGTGTAAACATTTTCAGAAAAGATGTAAGTTATGTCACAAAAGGTGTAAGTCTAATGTAAGGTATATTTTCTCGAAAAAATTGTTTCACAAACAGAGTAACTTCTCATAAAAGGTGTAATTATTTCCACCAAAAGGTGTGAACTTTATTAAAACATATTTTCCATAGGTATAAATTTTTTCACACAACATGTAAATTATTTGATAAAAAGTGTAAGTTCGGTTCTCAGAAAAGGTGTAAGTTCCAATAAAATGTGTAAATTCTTTTAATAACATTCTTTACAAAAGTAGTAACTTCTTAAAAAAGGTGTAAGTATTTCAACGAAAAGGTGTAAATTTTACAAAATAAATTATTACACAAATGTGTAACCTTCCACAAATAGTGTAAGTGTTTTCACAAGAGATGTAAGTAACTTTGCATGACGTGTAAGTTCTGTTTTTTCACAAAACGTGTAAGTTCCTAAAATCCAATCAAACTGTATTTGTCTTGTTCAAATAATGGTAATGTGAGAGAGAATGGCGTTTTGGAGGGCTTGGTCTTTCTCTTAGGAGAAATCCGTTTCAGAGAAGACGAGTTTGGGAGGGCTTGGAATAGCGACTCCAAGTCCAAATCCAACCAAGTATGTCAATGTAAAAGAGAACCGTTTTTAATATAGAGCAAGGGAGTGAGAGAGAGAGAGAGAGAGACTGAGATCGACAGAGAGATAGAGAGAGATTGACTGAGATCGACAGACATAGAAACCTACATGGACAGTGATCGACAGAGACAGCCAGACCGAGATCGACAAAGAGGGACCGAAATCGATAGAGATCGACAGAGAAGAGACCTACATGGACACAAACAGACCAAGATCGCTGGAGACAGACCGAGATAGACAGGGATCGACAGAGAGAGACCGACATCGACGGAGAATAGGCCGACATCGACAGAGAAAAAAACCTTTGATTCTGGCGGTGGTAGTGGAGGTGGCGATGTCGAGATGAGCAGGAGGGCAATGACGCTTGGGTGGTCGAGGTCGAGTTGGTGGTGACTATGCAGTGCGTGTGAGACAGAACAGAGAAGGTGTTGGTGGGAAACAGAGAAGAGGGGGGCTGATGGTAATAAAATTTCAAACCTTTAGCGACTAAACTCTTATTTGTCGATAAAATTTACACTAAACTAAATGTTACACTTTTTTTGAAACATTATACCTTTTCTGAAAAATTTTCTAAACTATACCTTTTCGTCAAAATACTTTCATAATTTTCTGAAGGTTTACACCTTTTACTGAAAGTTTATAAGTTTATACCATTTTGTAAAGTTTACATCAATTTCTGAAAATATTTTCACATTATTTAATTAGTTTACTTGCAAGGGACCTGTTCAGCAGGTCACTAATGTGTAAACTTTCAAGAAAATATTGTATAATCCAATACATAAAAAATATAAATGTAAAATAAAAAGGACGTAAATGTCTTACATACCATATGCAAGCCGAATTTGGATCCTCTCCTTGAATTTGGTGCTTGAGCTCGGTCCTTGAGGGCCTTCGGGTCCACTTTGAGGCCCGATTTTGATAATCTGAACCGTTCATATTTTAATATTTATTCAGTATAAGATACTTGTAAAAAATCAAGTTGATCGGATATCAGAAAGTATGTGTTCAGAAAATTGGGACTACAAACTATTTTTTAATAAACAGTTTTTCGAACACATACTTTCTGATATCCGATCAATTTGATTTTTTACAGTATCTTATCTTGAGTAAATATTAAAATATGAACGATTCGATTATCAAATTAGGCCCAAAGTAGGCCTCAAGGAGAGGATCTAGATTCATGCAAGCCACACAGGAGAAAAGTCCAAAATTTTAATATCTTATTTGAAGTGACTAACATAACTCTACTAGTCACTTGTTCACCGCGTCTCCTTCCTTGCTTTAAGAGAGAAGGAGAGAGAGAAAAGTCAAAAATGTCGTCTTCCACATCATCGTTCCCGTGGTCAAGGCCTGCAGCTCGTAGAAGAAACGACTCTACTACTACTGCTACTACAACACCATCTTCCGGAGACCTCCTCAGGCCGGCGGTAGATCCGGCTCCGAATCCACGGCCCATATTTCAGTGGGTGGGTTTTGGGTTCATCATCTTTCTCTGTTTCCTCCAGTTCCTGCTGCCTGCTACCCATTTCCGACACCCCTCTGACCCCCTCAGAGAATGGCTCCCTTTTACTTCCAATCTTTCCTCCCCCTCCTCATCTGTAAGTTACTCTCTCTCTCTCTCTCTCTCTCTCTCTCTCTCTCTTAATTATTGCTTTTCTCTCTTCAAATTTTCCATACACTTGTTTATGTTTTATTTCTTGGTAACCAAACACAAGGATCAATAATTTTTCCAAATTTTCATTAAATTTATGCAATTATTGGAGCTCAAGTAATAATTAGTTGTGCACCTCACTCTATTCAACTCAGATGTATAATAATAACACAACCCCTGATAATCCTTTTCTGGTTTCTAAATTCTTAATAGATATTGACAAAGATACATATTTTACTATCACAAAATGACAGTCTATTTCAATGTCTTTTGTTCCCTCGTGAAATATATTATTGTGAACAATATGCATAGCACTTTCTATATCACAAAATGAGGGGTAGCATAGCATGTGATATTATGATACCCATGTCACGCAGCAACCAACACATCCATATAATTTCAAATGTAGTAGTAGCAAGTGCGTCTGTACTCCACTTTAGCACTAGAACGAGTAACAATTGTTTGCTTTTTACACTCCCCGTGAGATCGCCAGCCTAATCAGTTTTCCTGATCTTATGAAATCTTCTAGAAAAATGCAAACGTGTGGGGTAAAGCGGTGATTTTCGCCAGCCTAATCAGTTTTCCTGATCTCATGAAATCTTCTAGAAAAATGAAAACGTTTGGGGTAAAGCAGCGATTTTCGCCAGCCTAATCAGAATCAGAATAACATTGAAGCTCAAATTCACAAGTTGAACAAAAAAAAAAAAAAAAACTCTGAAATTGAGATGAGTAGGAGATGACAAAGAACACCTAAATCAGAAAGAGTTCAATAGAGTCAAACAATTTCGTAGTGGCATGAGCCATAGAATCAACCTTGCCCTTTGGTATAACCATGAGACAAGGGATTTTCTTTCCTTTTATTTTTCCTTAAACACTGGACAAGGCAATAATTGACTATCAGCATAAGGAGCTACTACAAATTGAATCAATAAGAACAAAATGGTAGTAAAAAATAATAAATAAATAAACAATTAGTGATAAACAAACAACAAAGAATGCAGAATATAGTAGAACGCTATTGTGAAAGAGATGTCGAGAGTTCATCTAATCATTAATCTTTATTAAAATGTATTATCATATGACGGATTTCTCTCCTCTCTGAAATTTGAGAATGATGATAATATTGCTACAACCTATCAACCATGTTGTCGGCTTTCTGTTACGTTTAGTTCTATCTTACATAAAAGCTTATTGAAATTTATTATTTTTACTACTTCTTTTGATTGATATTGATGCATTGATCTCCAAGAGTGATTGTATTGTTTAATTAGCCAAGTCTCATACTATTCACAGTCTACCAATTCTAAGGCTTCAAGTGATGAAAATTCTGGTTACGTTAGAGCACATGGTGGAGAAGATGGAATGGTGCACATCGTATCATGGATGGACTGTCTGGACCTTCGAGTTCTTGCGGTTCTTATTAATTCTACTTTATCCAGTTCAAGGTCTGTTCAATATGTTTAACACAAGTAACCATCTGTATCTTGGGGTTACAAGTTTTTTTTTCCCCCATTCATTTGCATTTCCCTAGGCAATACTGATTTATGAATTACTAGAATGAATATTTTTGAAAGTAGCATGAATACCCCCTCTTTTGGTGGATAAATAATTGAGAAATTGATGGGTGAAAACTTCAATATGTACATTTTCAGAAGATCCTTATTTGTCCATTAAGTCCATTCAGATTAATTGAAAAAGGGTTATTTTTTAATGCAACAGGTGTTACTCCTAGTTTGGTGCCACTAACTGTTGTGATGAATCTTTTAGGCTGCATTTGGATCACAGATTTGCATAGGGATTTGGAGAGGGAAAATGTAAGGCAAATGTGATCCATTTCCCTTACCCTTTCCAAAGCTCTATCCAAATCCATGATCTAAATACAACGTGAAGTCGTTGAATGTCAACTAACATTTTTTTTTTTTTTTGATGAATAAGAAGACTTTATTAAAAAAGCATTAAGATGATGTAAAGAATACAAAGAAGCCAAAAAAGAGAAGTCAACTGACATTTTTTGCTAGACATTTACCTCCATGACCATGTTTTTTGTGTGTGAATAATGCAAATGATTTTGAAATAAATAAAAAATTTCAAAGCTTTTCTTTTTCTTCTACGTCTCTCTCTTTCTTTCCTTTAAAAATTAAAATTTAATCAATAAGAAGTTGTTCAATCATACTAGTATTACGATCATTATGTTTTTTGCTTCTTTTTTTCCCAAATCATGCTTAATTGTTCCTTGAGTTTCTTTGATTTGTACCCCATTGAGGGTTGAACCATTTCTTATGTAGGCATGGACCTGAGGGTATTGGTACTGTTTCTCTTCATGTTGGTGGAAGAGGGGGAGTCCAGAGGGTGCAATTGCCCATCCTCTCTGAAATTTTGTAATTTTTTTCTTATGTTACTGCATGTGAATTTTAGCTACTACGTAGCTAAGTTTAGCATTACAATGATAGTTTAAACTTTGAAAAAATGATCACGTGTAGATCAATCTGATTGAGTGTCAGTTCTGCTAGACGAGATTTAGCAACTAATATAGATGCTTCATCAATAAAAGTTCATCATAAGGCTGACGGTATTCAAAAGATTCAATAAAATACAAAAGACTGAAATAAGTTTTAGGAGGCTAGTTTTTCATGGATTGATCTATTGAATAGAATTGTTTGGATGGTCTAGTGATGATCCTTTCCTTGATCTAGACACATTGAAATATGAATGGCAATTCCATGTTATGATGTGAAGAAAAGGGTTAATACATGGAACTTCACTTGCCTTAAAAAATGTTTGGAAGAATCTCAACAGTAGGCACAGAGTGTGAGGGATTTCAGGTTGCCTTACTTGCATTTTCCATCTTTATTACTTAACTCTAGTCTACAAGCAGCATTCTCAAATACATGTTATTCTTTTCATAGTTTCACATATTTTGGATTCCCTAGATAGATTTTAAAGGAGCAGAACTTTGAGTGAGAAGAAACATTTTTCATAATTTTGACAACATTTAATGATCAATAATAATTTCCTTTTAAAACTATAATGCAACGAGAATGTATCACAATTTCATGAACATCATTGTTTCATTAAGGCCAGAGACATCAATGCTCGTGGCTCTAAATTCATGAAATCTTTGTGTAAATTGAGTGATATTTGGATCAAGAATGGCCTAAAATCATAAATTGAAACAGATGCTCTAAAGTCCGAATATTCAGCTAGATGGTGGAGTACTTGGAATTGGAAATTGGAATTAAAATTAAAAAAAAAGGCTGCTGGTTTATTATAATCCCATGCCATGTTATCCACTTCACAAATTTAGCCCAAAGTTATAAGGAAAAAAACAAAAAACAAAATAGCTATCTCAATGTGGCTGAAAATTCAGAAACACCTTTACCACAAATTTCTGCATCAGCTGGAAGTACTCTGGTGGTTTTAGCTGAAGGTTTAATGGTTGTCTTCTGGAGATTGTCACACTTTACTTTTTCATGCAGCAATGGTTCTCAATGTTAAAAAGATAAATTCATTTTGGACATTCATCCTAGGTAGAATTTTTTTTGTGTTCAACAAAATGTAATGCAAGTAACGGATTATTAGGGGGTGTACTGATTCTACTGCACAAATCTTTGTTCTTTTGTCTACTAATCTCTTCGATGTGGATTGTAGATATCCAGAACTATTTTCTTTTCATTTCTTTGTCCCTGAAGGGCATGATGACAAAGTTTCCTATTATAAACTTAAAGTGCTATTTCCACATTCAAACCTCGAAATTATTTGGTAAGCTATTGCCTTTCAATAGCCTTATTTATTGGCTTTACATATGAATTTGTTGATGGCTAAGCCATAGCCTGTCAGGGTTCCATTTATGGATTTGATTGTATTCATGCAAAAATGTAGGCAGGAGAAAGTTAAAGGACAAATCATGGCAGCTTATTCTGCGGGAGAATATCCTAGGCCCTCATTTGATGAGATGGCTCCTTTTGTTATACCAACTGTCCACCTTACCTTAAGCAAGTTCATATATGTCTCAACAAATGTAATCTTCAAGGTAGGTTTCTCCATGTAAATGCTCAAATTTTGTTATTTTTATTTCCCTTAGCTTTCTTGGGTCTTTGGGACCTTTCATCTTGCACACTCCCTACCCAACCCACCATAAAACCACTCAGAAATCCACCACCCCTTCACCAGAGGCATAATCCACCTCCAAGTTACAATCTCCCTATCCTGCTCAACAGATGAATTTGTTGACTAGATTAGTTGGTAGCACATTCATGATCAAATTAAATATCACATGCTTATGCAATCTATATTGGTGTAGTTTATGAGGTTATGGGCAAGGACTCTTTGGTAGATTACATTTCTAGTTAAATTAGGATCTCAGAGAATCCTGTATTATTTTGTCAAAAGAAAAGAAAAATCACCAACAGCAATAAATGATCTAGCTTGTTCTATGTCAGGGAGGAGTTGAGGAACTGCTTGGAGTTGACTTAAAGAATTTTGCCATCGCAGTTGCTGAAGACTGCTCTAAACGACTATCTGCATATGTTAACTTTGATGTCTTAGATGCTATTCAGAGATCAGCTTCAAATCCTTGGGTCTCTGGGACTCCTTATTCAGAAGAGGCTTGTATGCCAGACTTAAGTCTGGTTTTCATTGATGGGAGTAGGCTGGAAAAGAATCTCTTGGAAGCCATCCTGTGGTGGAGTAAAGTTCTGAATAAGAGTGAAAGGTTCCACATTTTACTTTTCCTTTCTTATTGTTTAAAGTGCTTTTCCTTCTTTCTTCATAGGCCTTCTGTGCTTCACTTAAAATGTTGATATTTGGCTGCGAAGCAAGTTTTGGTTTCGATAAGATTTGTCCTAGATGTGTTACACAAGGTAGTAGATCAGCCCAATTGAAAAGTAGGCTTTCCTTGCTCAAGTGTTGATTCTAGTTGAATTGAGAGGAATATGATGGCATTCACTTGAAATATTTGATTTTAATTGCAATATCTAGGGGTCATAGCAAGTGTTAGTGTATGAGGAAGAGAGCTGATTAGCCTAAGGTAAGGGAGAAAATGTGTTCAAGGTGGAGCTCTTTAATAGTGTATAGACAATTTAGCTCACTACCATAGCATTGTTTCTCATGTTTTTAACAAGTGAAAAGGAAAACAATTAAACCTTTGTTAAATGTTGAGAAACACCATGGTAAAGAACTAAACACAAAATTTGAAGAGTGGGCTTTATGTTTTGCTTTCTGAAAATTGAATTTCACTTCTATTAAGTGTGATAGTTGAATTTTACAATTACTTATAAAAAATAAAAAATAAAAAAGAGTTCTATTTTACAATGAATTGATGGTGTTAGTTTTCTTGGGGTCTAGGCATGAATCAAGATGGATTTATTTCATTTTCATCTCATTCTTGCATTTTCTTGCTAGGAATTGAGGGGATTGGTGACCAAACGGAAAAATAGAGAGTCTAAAAACAAAATAATATTATGAGCTACTAATCAAAAGAAAGAGAAAACATGTATTATTTATTTTGCCATTAGACCATGTGTCTATCCCCTTTTAGGAAACACTACTGATTCTGTATTTGTAATTTGTAGAATGATGCTTTCTTGATAAATATAGCAATAGTTAATTATCTTTCTTTCTTTTCTTTTCTTTTCTTTTTTTTTTTTTTGTTAGCAAAAGAAAAATTGAAGTAATATGTCATGGATTCTTGTAATTCTGAAAGTTGGAAGTTATGCAAATTGTGATTCTAACTTGAGTTGGTTCATATGCAGAGACAGTCCAAATCCAGCAGTAGCACTTGCACTTTACAACAGACATCTCAAACCAGACATCAATTATAAAAGATTGATTCATAGGTATGATGGGGGAAGAAACATCTATTCTGAATCCTGTGGTGGTGCCATAAGACCCGATGTTAGGAATCTATGGAAGCAGTATCTTCCGCCAATGTCTGATCAAATATTGGGCTACTGAGCATATTTGTCCTTGACGGAGCAGAATGATGAGAAAATAATTATCTAATCAACCTCACTTGAATGGGACAGAGGCTTAATTCGGTTTGTTTTTGGTGATGGAAGGTGTATGAAGGATCATGCTTCTTGCAAACTCTACTAGTCCAATGGGATTTAAGATATGTACACTTTAGCCTTAGGTAGGGCCCATTGTTTACAGTGAAAAACGTTGTTTTAAGATTTACTAATCCTTTAGGACTTGTTTGGATATGGTTATTTTTATTTTTTTATGGTAGAAGCTAGAAACTGAGTTTGAGAATTATATAGCTTGTCAAATTGTGAGGGTCTAATAAAGTGCTTTTAGGTATGTATTCTCTCATTGTGGGAGTACAAATACCCTTTTACTTCTATTCTAATGCTATGTTTACTTGGGAAATTTGACTAGGAATTTGGAAATAAAAAGTGAAAAGGTGTATGAAATTAAATAAAATATAAGTATATTTTATTTTCATTTCATTTATTTTTTTTCTTTTTATTTTCAAATTACTTCGCAAAATCTCCAACTAACAATAGCGTAAACAAATATAGTACGGTTTAACTCTTCATCAAAACAAATATTTTTTTGAATTAATTACTTAAAAGTCCTATTTACAAATGTTATGGTAGTTTAGGTCTTATTTAAGATTTTTGGAGTCAATAAGTCATATTTAGTAAAATTGAGAATATTATTATTTTTTTTGAATTTTTAAAATTAAGAACATTATCAATTTTACATAGTAATGTACTAAATAATTGTTTCACTAACAAGAGTATGAGATTAAATATTTTTGTTCTTTTACTTATTAGTTTAATTCAATTATCTAATAAAATCGATAACATTATTAGTTTTTTTCAGTTTTAAAACCGAGAATATTATTAATTTTTTCATTTTTAAAGTTTTTTTAAATTTTTATAAATTTTTATTTTTTTTAATTTTGCACATCAATGTTTCATCATCATACTCCTTTATAGATACAAAATTTAATTTAGTTTTTTCAATTTTTTTTTTAAAAAAGTTTTTTTTTTTTTTTTGCTCACAATTTTCTTTTCTTTTTTTTTAGTTCTTTCAATTTGAAAATTGATATTTTAAAATTTTGAAAATTAAAATAAATGTCAAATCATCATTTTTTTTTATAGATAATCATAAATGATGAACAATTATTATTTGAAGGATAATTTTGATTATTAAAAATTAAATGGGATTTGAAGGTCCAAAAAATCTTAGTTAAGATTTCATGGAATATAAATTCATAAATTAAAATTTGTTTGTAAATTTTCCTATTTTTTTACTTTTAGTCCAGGAATTTTTTGACCCAAGTGTGGCAGGGTTCGACCCTCCATCAAAGTGTACCCATTGCAGTCACCCAAGTCAATAAAAAAAAAAGGTGAAGGCATATTGATTATGAATTCTGTTCGCGATCATTTCACATTTAGCTTTGCACTAATGCTCTATTTGAATTATTTATTTATTTTCTATTTCTAACATTTGTTTTGAGATATTTTATTAGAATTGAGAAAAATATTTGTTGTAAAGAGTTAATTTTTGTATGGTTAAATATGTGATAAATTAAAAATTAATAAATAACTTGTTGTGGATTTCAATATTTTTATTTTCAACTAATAAATACTAGCATATCACCTATGCTTTGCACGGGATTAAGGCTTGGTTTGACATCATCTAAATAAGTCAAAAATTCAAAAAGTCACTATCTTATTTAAGTCACATCATCCTATTTAAATCACATCACCTCTCTAACACATCACATCAAACCCAACCCAAACCCACCAATAAATCAAAAAGTGCACTTTTTTAGTACATGCCAAACCAACCTTAAATTTAAAAAAAAAAAAAAAAACATTCATAGTTATGTCAAACATATTTTTAAATTATTAGCATAAAATATATGTAATTTTAAAAGAAAATATTGACATTGTATAATTAAAGTAATAAAAATAAAATTTTATTACATTTGTTCGAAATTCACTGAATAAGTAAAACAAAAAATAACTAAAATCTAAATTGTTGTGAGCCTTCCATCAGCATTCCTGCATTATCAATATGATAGTTAGTATTATAATTAATGAACAACACGTATATTATGTATTTATAAAATGTTATAAAGTAAAAATGTTATACTTACATTTTTTTTTACTTTGTGAAAGGTACAGACATTCTTCAGATCAATTTATATTTAAAACAACGGTTACACACGGTGCACAATCTAGTTGACGTGGCATTGTTGGTACAGGTATGATAAATGCATAGGCACAGTCTTGACATGACGCAATATAATCTTTAATCATTCTAACGCCATTATCTTATAAGATTTTGGAATTATAACTTTGTGTTTGAAAAAGTAAGAATAAGTTATTTATAATAAATTTTATAATTTCCTATTTTGATCTCATATTCTTCAAATACGATGATTGGCATCACAAAATAAACTCTGCCCGTTTATCTTGAACAGTAAGATTTATTGAACCAGTACTGTCTTTGACCACAAGGTTAACATTGTATCTTATCAACCAAAAAAAAAAAGACACTTGTTAAAAAGAAATATTGTACCTAATAAAAAATTAAAACACTTGTTAAGTTTGAATTATTATTATACATAGTAATTATTTACCTAAAGAAAATTACCTTGTTATAATATCAATATCATCATGTAGGCAGTGACTACAAACAATGTGACCATAATGATATTCAACTTTTTGATAGCAACTTTTGTACAAATCAATCCAAAGGTTGTTAATATCAATTTGTTCGATGTACCCAAGTATTCGAAAATATGAAACCTACAAAATATTTGAAAAAACATAAATTAATCTCTCTATAAACAAATTATATACATATCGTTTAATTTTCATTAATTGGGATGATAACAATTATATTAAAAAATCATATTAAAAAAAATCAAATTATAAACAAAATGAGATAACTTCAATCATACAAATTATATTTTTTTTAATGCTATCTAACTACAATCACATTTTTTTCATGATAAAAAAAAAATAATTGAAAAAAAGAACCAATAAAATAGTAAATAAAAAGATTATTTAGAAGTATTGAACAAACTACAATCATATTTTTTTCTTTTTGTGAGTGTTTATGTTTATCTAACTTCAATCATATTAAAAAAATCAAATTATAAACAAAATGAGATAACTTCAATCATGCAAATCACAATTTTTTTAATGCTATCTAACTACAATCATATTTTTCTCATAATAAAAAAAATAATTGAAAAAAAGAACTATTAAAATAGTAAATAAAAATATTATTTAGAGCCGTTGAACAAATTACAATCACATTTTTCTTTTTGTGAGTTAACTTCAATCATATTAAAAAAATCAAATTATAAACAAAAGGAGATAACTTCAATCATACAAATCACAATTTTTTTAATGCTATCTAACTACAATGACATTTTTCTCATAATAAAAAAAAAATAATTGAAAAAAATAACCATTAAAATAGTAAATAAAAAGGGCAAATTACATATACCTCCCTCGAGGTTTGGCTAAATTACAGATACCCCATTGAGGTTTCGGAAATTACATCCCACCCCCCGAGGTTTGTATTTTCATAACAATTTGCCCCATGAAGTTTATATTTCATAACAAATTACCCTCTAATTTGTTATGCAAATATAGCATTCAGGGGGGAATTTGTAATTTCTCAAACCTCAGGGGGTATTTGTAATTTAGCCAAATCTCGAGGCGGTACATGTAATTTGCCCAAATAAAAAAGATTATTTAGAACCATTGAATAAATTACAATCACATTTTTCTTTTTGTGAGTGTTTATGTTTATCTAACTTCAATTATATTAAAAAATAAAATTATAAACAAAAGGAGATAATTTCAATCATACAAATCAAAACTTTTTTAATGCTATCTAATCATCATCAACAATTAAAAAAATCAATTACAAATTAAGGCCTCGTTTGGGAACATGCTAATTTAGTAACTTTTTGGTTATTTGGCTAAAATATGAACTAAAAAAACTAGTATGTTTGGGATGACTTTTTGGCTTTTTATGAAAAGATGTGCAAAAAGTAGAGAGAAAAGAGAATCTTTGACTTTTTGGTATGGATTGTTGGCTTTTTGGCTAATTTAGTAACTTTTTGACTTTTTGACTAAAATGTTCAGTTGCCAAACGAGGCCTAAGTCAATTGATAATTAAAAAATATAATAATTAATTTTTCAAAAAACATAGTGAGTTAAAAAGATCAATTACAATTTTTTTGGTTTAAAATACAATCTAATTGTAATGACCCCAAAAGTCATCTTTATTTAATTAGGGGTTAATGTATTTTAATTCACCCATATCTATTGGAATTGAGAATGTTTTATCTTATTTTGGGGTATTGAGTGAGGTGGTGGTATGATGGTAAAGTAAGATTAGACCAAGGAATATAATTCGGATAGTTATTCCACGATCTGCCGTCACTCATTTGCCCTTTTCTTTTTCCACACTTTGAATTTGAATGTGAGGTTAGAACCATTGGAAAGCTTATTTCCGGGGCTTCAATTTGGACACAAGAACGACCTAAAACGGAGCCCGGATGAGAGAGTTACGCATGTTTGAAGTTTTTGAATTTGTCTTGGAACAGGTCCGCTCGAGCGGGCATCTTGACGCTCGAGCGGGTTTTTCGGGACAGCAGCTTTAAAAACGAGATTTTGGATCATTTCTTACATTATTCTTCCTCTCTCTTCCTTCCTCTTTGCCTAAGTCCGAAACCCTAGCCCCAAACCCTTGAATTCCTTTATTTTGATTACGATCCACCATGGTTTTTGGCATCAAGGAGGGAGAATAAGGGAGAATCAATGTTTTTACCCGATTAGAACTTGGATTTGTGAAGGCTTCTTCTCAAGCTCACCCCTTTGCTTGATTGTTGAGGTAAGGGTTTGAATACTCATCAATATTTACATCCATAGATAGATTTGTGGCATTTTATTATCTAAATACAAAAATTTCCATATTTTGAACATGTGGTATATAGTATGAGATTTGGGGTTTTATGGTTTGAAGATGTTGGAAGTTAAATTGATGGGTTTGAATGATGGATTATGAATCCTAGATGTAGAATCATGGGGAAAAATTGGAATTAAAAGTGGTGATTTAAGAAGTTTGATTTTTGTTAAAAATCCTCATTTTTCTTGAAACCCTAGCTTGATTAATGATGATACCCAATGATTTGGCCCAAATTGAAAGAAGAATAATGAAATTGAGGTGTTGAATTATATGTGTTCAAGTTTAATTAGAATTTGGAAATGTTTGAAAATTATATTTAAAATTTGCGAATGAACTTTGTTATGAATGATTCATGGTTGATTCATGCTTGATTTATGAGGGTTTCTCATTAATTAATTATTTTGACACTATATGTAGTGTTGGATGCAATTATACTTCACTCTTTGGTTGTATATCATGGAATTATGTTATATATATGTGTTATGTGTCAAGAACGTGAAGAACTTGAATTCAAGAATGGGATTTGAGAGAGAAATGGCTTGTTGAAGCTTCTAATCTTGTTTAATTTGTTATGCTCAAGTAGAATCCATGTTATGATGATTTTAGGTTAAAATATTGTCTTAATTTCACCTTGGATTGCATGAAAATGGCATGAAAGAGGAGTTAGGGTATCAAATTGGAAGTTCTGAATTTCAGGATTTCGCTTGTTTCGCTCGAGCGGCGGAAGCCCCGCCCGACCGGCCAAAGTGGCGCTCGAGCGGGGGACTCATTTTCAGAAAAAAAAAAATTGTTTGTTCAGTTTTGTGTGCTTGACTCTCTGGTATTTTTAGAATATTTTTCTGATAACTTTAAGATGATTATAAATTCAGGTGAAGTGTTATGACACAAGATGATTTAAGAGGAAAGAGAACTAATTTACAAGTTATGATTATGCAAGACACACTCTGGGAGGAACTAGCACGTTATCACGACACAGTGAGTAGTAGTATAGCAATCGTACATTTAATGATCATTTATGTCTCTTCTTGGTAATGAATATCAGGTAAGTCCTGTCAAGGTAGCTCTGCTAATTCTTGTGACTAATGTAGCATTTACAATTAGTACTCTATTAATTACTACCAACTATGTTACCACACATGAACCACCAAACAAAGGTGTATGCTTTTAGATGCTACTGATTAATAGATCAAATTAACTACGACGTTTCTTAAGGAATAAAGAGAAGTTATGAGTCATCAAGGGTAGACACTTTCGAAGAATCAGAATAATTGGAAAGCTATGTGTTTTCGCATGAATGGGAAATTATTTAGAAACCACAACATAAGGGCAAAGGTTTAACATGTTTATGTAACCCTTCCTCATGAGAAAGTGAATTCTTCTATCTTTGTTAAGCTTTTACAAGTTCAAGTATGAACAAGTTTAAGTAAGGTTGCAAGTTCAAGCATATACAAGTTTAAGTATGTTACAAGTTTACGTATGTTCTACGTTTAAGTCTGTTACAAGTTACGTATGGTATAAGTCAAGAATGTTACAAGCTCAAGAACAAGTTCAAGTACGTCATGAGTTCATGTATGTTACAAGTTCAAATATGTTATCAGTTCATGAATATCTCAAGTATGTTTTAAATATGTTTCACGTATGTTTCAAGTATGTTTCAGGTATGTTTCAAGCATGTTACAAGTTCAAGAATGGTTCAGGTATGTTTCAAGTATATGTCACAAGTTTAAATATGTTTCAAAGTTAAATAACATTTCAAGGGCTTTATGCCATTACAAGTTACAAGGGCTTTATGCCATTTCAAGGGCTTTATGTCATTACAAGTTACAAGGGCTTTATGCCATTACAAGGGCTTTATGCCACATGTTTTCAAGGGCTTCATGCCACATATTTCAAGGGCTTCATGCTACTTTCAAGGGCTTCATGCCACATGTTTACAAGGGCTATATGCCAACTTTCAAGGGCTTTAGTGCCATATGTTTCAAGGGCCTTGTGCCACCATGTTTCAAGGGCTTATAGCCATTATGTTATGATGTTTATGTTGCAAAATTTCGAGCTTATAGCCATTATGTTATGATGTTTATGTTGCAAGATTTCGAGCTTATAGCCATTATGTTATGATTTTTATGTTGCAGGATTAAGAGCTTATAGCCATTATGTTTATGATGTTCATGTTGCAGGATTGGGCCTGAGGCCGTCATGTACTTAACACAGATTCAGACTAACTATATGAACTCTGCATTCTTATATGCATTGATATGTATTATGTTTCAAGTTAGGCGTCATTTTATTTATGTATTACTATTCACTGAGCCCGGCTCACTATCTGTTATGTCTGTTTCTGTAGGTCACCAAACAGGTGGTCAGTTCTAGCCAAGACGCCGCTTTCTTTGTCAACCCTCATATGTCCAGGCACTATACCAGCCATTGATTTTGTTAAGCAGTTAAGATGTTGGTTTGCTTATGAGTGTCCATTTAAGGTTGATGTATATAATTTCCATATTTACTTTTGTATATGCCCAGTTATAGGGCAGGGAATGTAAATGTGTATGCGTAAGCTCTGGGTTATAGTTTGGAATTTTATCTATCCACTATAATGCATGTGATGAATGAGATCCTGGCATGTAGAAGTAGCTCAATGGAGTTTGTTTCTATTGTCAAATTTTGATATTTAATGCTTCCGTTCAGGCCACATATGATATATATAGCAGGTCAGGTGTCCGTTCTATAGTATTCATGCCCAAACTTTTAGGGGCGAGTCTAGGGCGTGACACTAATCATCATCAATAATTGGTACATTATGTGACTCTAATGAGTACAATTCATTTTTTTTTTAAAAAAAACATAGTGAGTTAAAAATCAAATCACAAATTAAGTGAATTGATAGTTAAAAAAACACAATAATTTTTTTTCAAAAAACACAATGAGTTAAAAAAATCAATTACAATTTTTTTTCAAAATACAATCTAATCATTATCAATAATTGATACTTTAAAAATCAAATCAGAAAAAAAATCAAATCAAATCATAAATATTTTTATGCTATCTAACTACAATCATATTTTTTTCATAAATAATTGTAAAGAAAAACCATTAAAACAGTAAATAAAAGATTAAATCACATTAAAAAAAAAGAACCATTGAATAAACTACAATCACATCACATTTTTTCCATAATAAAATAAATAAATAAATGAAAAAAAAACCGTTGACTAACTACAATCACATTTAAAAAAAAAAAAAGAATCATTGAATTAACTACAATCACATTTTTTTCTTTGTGAGTTTTATGTTTATCTAACTTCAATCATATTAAAAATAAAATTAAAATAGTAAATAAAAAGATTAAATAACATTAAAAAAAATCATTGAACTAACTGCAACAATCATATTAAAAAAAAGAGCCATTGAATAAACTTCAATCACATCACATTTTTCCCATAATAAAATAAATAAATGAAAAAAAAAGAACTATTAAACTAACTACAATCACATTAAAAAAAATAATCATTCAACTAATTCTAATCACATTTTTCTCTTTGTGAGGGTTTATATGTATCTCACTTCAATCATATTAAAAAATCAAAAATAAAATTAAAACAGTAAATAAAAAGATTAAATAACATTAAAAAAAAATCATTGAACCAACTACAACAATCATGTCAAAAAAAAGTGTCATTGAACAAACTACAATCACATCACATTTTTCACATAACAAAATAAATAAATGAAAAAAAAGAACTATTAAATTAACTACAATCACATTAAAAAAAAAAAAAGAATCATTTAACTAATTATAACCATATTTTTCTCTTTGTGAGGGTTTATATTTATTTAACTTCAACCATATTAAAAAATCAAATTATAATTTTTTATTCGCTAGACAAATCACAAATATTTTTATGCGCTATCTAACTACAATATTAAAACAGTAAACAAAAGGAAAAGTCAAGAAAGAGAAAACAAAAAGAAGACTTACTGTTTGTATACATGGTCACTGAAGTTGAAAGTGTAAAAGTGAGAAATCAAGAAGGAGAAAATAAAAAGAAGACTCACTGTTTGCAATAGGTATGTAAAAAGTTAAAAAGAGTGTATATATTGGAGAAGTTAAAAAGACTAGGAAAAATTTAATAAGTGCTAAGTTTTTTTTTTCAAAAAAAATCAAAAAAATAAAAAAAAATTAAGAAATTAAGGTTCAGATATTGGAATTCCCACAAAACTTGTGGGTTAGATATAGATATAAATAAATAGATAGATATAGATATAAATATTTATATTTGTTTTAAATTTTTTTAATAGACAAATTATTTATTTTGGAAAAGGTACTGCAATACTTATGAAAGAAGTCAAAAAGTCTTGTGGGTTAAGAGAAGTTGATCATTTTTTTTTAATATACAAATTATTTGTTTTGAAAAAAGTACTGCAGTAATTATGAGAGAAGTTAAAAAGTCTTGTGAGTTGAAAGAAGTTAATAAATGCTGAGGTTAATTTTTTTTTAAAAAACAAAAAATTAGAAAATTAGGATTGACATATTGAAGCTCCCATAGACCTTAGGGGTTAAAAACCCCATTTTGCTTAATATATAGTATAGATATACTATTTATTATATTTTTTTGGGTACATCAAAAAAAAGTATTTATTACATTCAAACTCATCTTTTTTTCAAACACAAGTATAATTAGTTATTTTACAAACAATCAATATATATAAATATATTTTGATCATGTTGGCATCATAAATCTGTAATTTTATTATTATGTATTATTTATATAATTATAGGACATGTGCCATCTTCCTACTCATTTAGAGGTTATGAGAAGTTATGAAATGTTGAAAGATGATAGAAAACAAAGTGGAGAATATGGAGTATGAAGTGGAGGTTGAAAGAAGTTATAAAAGATCATGGAGTATGAAGTGGAGAAGATAGAAGAATGGGGTAATTATTAGGCAGGATTTTCCTATAAATATTTGTCTATAAATAGCCATTCATAGCTACATTGTAAAGGGCCAGAACTCAAATAAAAGACAATTGATTTATATTTTTCTTGTCATTTATATTTCCTGCACTTTATTTTATGCACTTCATTTTTGAAGCATATGAGTAGAGGTAAGTTCTTTGTACTTTATTTTATACACTTCTTTTTCAAAACATAGGAGTAGAGATAAATTAATGATTAGTTTGATTGTTCATTCAATCATCTTTCTCCATTTCCCTTTTTCTTCTTTTAATTTTTATTTTCTCTATACTTGGCAATTTTGAAGTCCTCTTTGTTGAGGCAAAAGAACTGTCAACACAATCGCTTGATAATTGACTTGAATTTAATCCGTAAGGATTTTTCAATCCTTGCTGGCATGCTCGTATTTATGATATTTTCCTATGTAGGAAAAATAAGCCAACAATTTTTGGCATGCCCAGTGGGACGTCAAGTGTAAAAAATGAAAAATGAATTGGATTCGTCTATTCCAAATAGCCTAGATGAAATCTTTTGGCGTAAACAAAAAATTATGGATATTTAAGAAGAGATCCATTTTCTTGATGAAATAAACTTTCATCCCTTACAATATTATTTGGTGGAAGAAAAAAGACACCATTTAATTGGAGAAATTCATCAACTTAATATGGAAATTCGCCAATGGAATGATGAGTTGTCAACTCTCACTACCAAGTCTTTAACTGAGGCTTTAATGGCCGAAATTGGTGAATTGTTTTCAGAATTTTTCCATGGTTAAAAAATAGCAAAAGCAAAGAGTTGATTTCATTAATGGCTCGGGGGGTTCAAGAGCCCGTTTTTAAGAGCATCTCCAATGGTTTGCCATTGGAGTTGCTATTGCTATAATATAGCAACTGTGTTGAATTTTGATGCTCCAATGACAAAACATAGCAATGCCAATTTGAGAAATGCCAAAGCTTGTGTCAAATTTGACACAAGCTTTGGCAACTACCATTTATGCCAACTCAGCCAAAACCAACTTTTTCACTCCCTCATTCTTTCCCTCTCTCCCCCAACAACTGTTTCACCATTTTTATGTTTCAGAGTTCACCAAAAAATTTCATGAATAATGCAACATTTTACCATTTTATCCGAAATCAAATGATAAAAAAACAGATTTACAGAAAAATTATAGATTCAAAAATTACAGATTCATCAAATTCATCAAATGATTCATCAAATTCAAACAGATTCACAGAAAAAAAAAAAAACAGATTCAAAATTCAAATTCACATGAGAGAAAAAAAAAATTCAAACAGATTGGGAATTCACCATTTTACCTGAAATCAGCACATTTATATTCACAGAACAGATTCACAAAATAGATTCATAGAAAAAATTTAAACAGATTCACTGAAAAGGAGACATACCTGGTTTTTGAGCATCTTTTTGAGCATATACCGTCACCGGCGGCCGATCGTCTTTTTGAGCATATATAGTCGCCGACCGAAGACAGAGAGATGAGAGATAAAGTGAGACAGTGAGAGAGAGGTAGATCTGGATAGCCGATCAAAGAGAGAGAACACATATGGAGACAGTGAGAATGAGAGAGAGAGAGAGGGAGACAGAGTGAAAGATAAGAGATTAAAAGTGAGAGTGAGAGTGAGAGTGAGAGACGAATCTGAGAGTGAGAGACAGAGTAAGAGAAGAGAGTGAGAAGATTCAATGTTCTTCATCACCGATCGAAGAGAGAGAGAGTGAGAAACGAATCTGAGAGTGAGAAGGACATGGAGGAGAAATGAGAGAGGCAGTGAAAGGGAAAGGAAGAAAATGTTGATGATTCTACACAAATCATCTCAACCATTCAAGATCAACACGTGGATGATGGGGATGGCATTTTGATAGAGCCGTTGGGCTCTGTTTGACTTAAAAAAAAAATTAACTCAATTTGTTGGGTGGGTGGGTGGCTTAAAAAAATAAACTTAATTTTTTATAAATAGAGCCGTTGGGCTCTGTTTGGGCATTTGATAGAGCCGTTGGGTCTGTTTGAATTTTTATAAATAGAAACTCTTTATTTGAATTTTTTTTCACAGCAACCATTGCACATTTCATTTTTCTTTTCTTCTCTCTTCATCTCAATTTGATTTCATACTAAATTTCCGAAAGTATATTATTTTTAGTTTTTTCACACAATCACTATGGAAGGTTCATCAAAAACAAAGAGAAGAAAATCATTTACTACTGAAGAAGATGTGACAATTTGTAGAGCTTGGTGTCACATTACTGAAGACCTAATTGTTGGAAATTCACAATCGCATACTCATTTTTTGGGAAGAATTTTTGAAAATTATTACTTGTTGCAGAATGATCACTCAAGAACACAAGTGTTTATCTCATCTCGATGGGGTGTAATAATGAAATGTTGCAACAAATTTTGTGGGTGTCTAGCACAAGTTGAAAATCTGCAACCAAGTGGGGCGTCACAAGTTGATATAGTAAGATTTCATTTTTATTTATTATGTTAATTTTTTTATTTTGTTTTACATAAAAATTAATTAATTAATTTAATATTTTTTTGATATAGATGCTTCAAGCAAAATTGTTATACCATCAAGATGAAAACAAACATTTTATTTTTGAATATTGCTGGCCAATTTTGTAAAACAATATTAGGTGGCAAGATATAACTTCTACGAATACGGTGAAGTCAAGGATACATACACCATTTTTTCCTGATTCAGCCCCCGATTCCCCTATGGATGATTGCATTTCTCTTGAAGATGACACCGGTCCAAGTGTTGGTAACAATCCAACTGTTGGTGAGGACAGTGTCTCTGCAAGGGATAAAAGGCCGATAGATGGGAAATCTGCAAAAGAATTATTTCGGAGAAATCAAGTTATTGAAACTGAAGTCTAAAAAATGAGTACACAAATAGACACATTTAATCAACACCTTGCTGAGAAAGAAAAGAAAAAAGAGGAAAGAGAAGAAAAAAAAGGATTCAAGCACTACAAGAGATAAAAGAACTTGAGATGAAAAAACATGAGTTTGAGATGAGAAAGGAAGAACACCAAATAATGACTACTGACATTTCTCATTTGGACCCTCAGATGAAAGCGTATTACACAATGCGAAAAAATGAGCTTTTCACCAAGTGGTCCTTAAATTTTAGCAACCCAAATTACTATTTCCCCCTGCCTCCTGATGAATAATTACGGGATAATGTATTTTTAAATTTAGCAATGTTATTTAATTTTTGATGTAATTGTTAGTCTTTATTTGCAATGTAATTTTTAATTTGTAATGAAATTTCATGTTTTTATTTTTTAGTATTTTCTACAAAACAATTTAATATTATTTTTTCAATGTATAATGTTCACTAATTTGTGTTATAATTTAATATTTTCAATAAAGTATAATGCAAAAAAATAAATATATTTTTTCAAATGAAGGCAATAAAAAGATAAAATACATTAGCTGACATTAAATGAAGATAATTTTATTATAATAAAAAGACATTAATTGTCATTAAAAGATAGAATACATACTTAATCCTACTCTCCAGCTCGGGACCACAAGTGTTCAATTAGATCATTACGAATTACATTATGGCCTTGAATAGATCTAATCCTCTACCTATTTAACATAAATTGAGCATACTCCTCATTCGGATCGCGTGACACTTGACAATGGGTATAACCGGTATCAATCTGAAGTTGTGCTGCACTGCATTCATTTTCTGAAATATCACGCTCGTCTTCAATGATCATATTGTGCAAAATAATGCACGTCTTCATCATGTAGTATAGATCCTCATCACTCCAACCTCTAGCTGGAACTCTGACAATATTAAATCGTGCTTGGAGCACTCCAAATGCCCTTTCAACATCTTTTCGACATGCCTCCTGCTTTTCGCAAATAGTTGTCTCTTTATGCCTTGAGGTTGAGATATTGTTTTCATAATCGTTGCCCAACGAGGATAAATACCATCTGCAAGATAATACCCCATGGTGTACGCGTGATTATTGATGGTGTAGTTGGCAGTAAGGGCATGTCCTCTAGTTAATTCAACAAATAAAGGCGACATGTTAAGAATAGTAATATCATTTAGAGAGCCAAGCATGCCAAAGAAAGCATGCCAAATCCACAAGTCATAAGAGGCAACTGCCTCAAGTACAACTGTTGGTTTGTGGTAGTATCCAGTGTAAGCACCGGCTTGGGCAGTTGGACATTTATCCTAACGCCTGTGCATACAATCCAAACTTCCTAACATTCCAGGAAACTCGCGTTGCTCTCCCTCTTGCAATAATCTAGCGACATCTACTTCATTTGGAGATCTGAAGTAAATGGCTTCATACGTAGCAACAATTGATCTGGTAAAAAAATTCAAGGCGGCAATTGCAATACTTTCACTGATTCTAATGTACTCGTCTCTGACATCACGGACACATCGTCTTCGCAGATCCGGCGTCGCAGCTTATCTTCAGATAGCGAGATAATCCAAGAGCACCAGTGGCATCACGAGTTTAAATGAAGTACTCATTCACTTGTTGAATATCATATAAGATACTAACAAACAATGACCGCCTCATTTGAAAACGTCTTCGGAAGTATTCTTCTGGATAGACAGGATTATCTACAAAATAATCTTTACAAATTTGTCGGTCGCCTTTGACCCTCTCACGATCCACTTGTGGAACCAAAACGTATGGTTGGTTGGTTTAGGCTTAACGTCTGTATTCTTTGTTGTTGTGCTGCGAATAGTTGTATCATGATGATATCATCATCAGATGATGAAGATTCATCAAAATCTCCATTGAATATGGCTTTAGTTAAATTGTTCATTGTAGGTGGATGGGTGAGTGGGCGAATATGAAAATTGTAGAAAATCTGTTGGATGGGTGTAGAGAGTTTAGAAGATATGAAAATGATGGATAGGTGAATATGAAACTTGTAGAAAACCTTGTGTTATATTTATAGAGAAAATGTGGATGGGTGAATATGAAACTTGTAGAAAACCTTGTGTTATATTTATAGAGAAAATGTGGATGGGTGAATGATGGGTGGCTGTTGGGTGGGTGGATGAATAATGGATGGTTGTTGGGTGGATAGTTGTTAGTGAATGAATGTTGGGTTAATAATGGATGGTTGTTGGTGGTTGGTTGTTGGTGGGTAATTGGTGATTATTTATTTTTTATGTGTAGTTAAAAAAATTATTAAATATGAGGTGATATGTTTTTTGGTGGGGTGAATTAATCGAACAAATTTTTTTTTCCAATTTTTCTTTTTTTTTTTTAATTTTTTATATTTGTCTAATTGGGAATAATATAAATATATAGTTTTTTTAACAAACAGGTAAAAAAATGTCACAAAAGACAAAAAATAAACAAAAATAAAATCACAAAAAGCCTATAACCAAACAACACTTACAAATTTGGAGGGAAAGTTGGTTGAGATTTGTCAAAAATAACAAATGACGATTAGAGCACCATTGCTATAATTTGGCAAAATAACACTATTCATTGCCAAATTATAGCAATAGTAATAGCAATATAGTAACCACCACTGGAGATGCTCTAAAGAGCCAAATTATGAAATTTACATAATGAAATAGTATGTTCTTGAGCCAAATTTGGCTAAGAATGATATTCCATGCATGACTCAGGGGTCTAAAAAGCAATTTTTAGAGAGTCAAGTCATGAAAATAGCATACCTATAGGGAATTTTCATAAGCCATTAATGGCTAACATGGAAAAACAGTTCACTTTGCCAAATAATTATGAAAATTAATTCGGCGAAAGTCATGTTTTTAAACCAAACATGGTCAAGAATAATGAACAAGCCACTGTTCATGAATTCAAAATTTTTGATATTTTTCAAAGTATCAAAAAGTATGAATTTTCATGGTCACACAATACCATGACTTTTGTTGTTAAAAATCCCTTTTGGATTTGTGGATCACATCAAATGTTGACTTTGATAGAATGACTAACAAATAATATTTCGTTATTGCAATATATTGGGCCAAAAATATGGTTATTAATTGATTCATAAAACCATCACCATTTGGTTTTGTGGCAACCTTCAAAGCATGTCCCAAGACACTTCGAAACATGTTATTAAGAACATGAGAGCGTTGTTAAACCTATTTTCAAAGGATAAATAGCTGCACTGTTATATGTATCAATTGCAATATCATTTTATAGGCACTAATGGCTAATTAAAATGCCAAACTAATTTTATAGTGTAGCTCAACTTTTCGTGCTCCTTTTGGAAGACGATAGGCCCTACAGTTCGGACTCCCGCGATTCTGAATCTGATCTCACAAGTACAATGTGAACTAGATAAACGCCAAAGAGTCCAAATTCGGCAAATCTTTTGAAAAATCGATTTTGAATCAGAATGCCAAAAATGGATTGCTTTGCTAGATACAGAGTCGCCACCTAAATATTTTTAAAAATTTAAGAAACCCATGACTCGTGCCAAAGGCCACGTGTCTGTCATCACCAAGATTGTCTCAGCTCGGGAACTTAGGTACGAAAGGGGAAGGTCATAATTGAGTATCCCACTTGCCCGATCAAAGACCGGCCTCTACTAATCATGATGTGAATCTTATTTACATTATATGCGCTTGTTTTGGTTATTAGGCTATTGTTACTATGTGATGCGCACACAATTATAGACTAATTTGCAAAAATTGAAACACTTTGATTCATGTTTGTTTTGAAAAGTGTTTCAAATATATACCACTAGAAAAAGTGATCGCATATGAACATTACTCAAATTATTCCAATTCAAGCAATTAGCCTTCATTCATAGGCATTCAAGCAATTTATCACTTAAACAATTACCCTCATGATAAGCATGCTAGTCATGACAACAATCACACGCATGCAATATACTAAAGCACAAAAATTCTCACCTAGTACTCCAAGGCAAGTCAAAAGAAACAAAAGAGTTAGAAAACATGCGTGATCCTACGGATGCAAAATGAAGAATACAACACATGCAATATGTAATTAATAGGCTCGGCTACTAATTATGACATGTGAATCAATTTGATAGCATGCTATTTAACACGTATTCAACGAAGTAATAAACGGCAATGCTTGTTAGAATGATGAACCGAGCCTCGATTCATATAAGACAAGTGGATGCAAACATGGAATATGTTAAATGAAACATGATGTTCTATTCTATCCATTGTAAGCGAGTAAATAAAAGGGAAAAAGACGTGGGGTTGGAAGACATACACATTATTACAATTTGGCCCTCGCACAAGAGAGTCCGAATGAATGCCCTAGCTAATCACTATGAATTAACTAATTATTACAAACCAAATGAATAAATTAACTGCACTAGCTAATTAACTAATTATTATAACAACAAAATTTAATTAACTATTCTAGCTAATTAAAATAAGTACAATACAAAATTAACTAGCTATTCTAACTAATTAGTTACAAACCCACTATTTCAAGCACAACATTAATATTATTACAACATCACTTCACGGATCCCGAGGATCGAAGGAGGGCTCATGCATGAATGCGGATTTTCACCCGATAATGTTCTTCGTTTTGCTACTGGAATGCCTCTGTTGCACAGTTGAAAAAATGCACTGTTTTTTACCTTTGCTTTTGTTGTGCTCTGCTGGAAAAAGGGGATTGCATGCCTGGAAAAAGTGGTCGGCAACCACTAATAGTGGATTGCAAGCCACTAATAGTGGGTTGCCGTCTAGAAGAAATGGCCTACTGGTCACGGATGTTGATTCTTTCCTGTAGCAACAAAGGACAAACAGAGCACAAACCAGAGTATTTTCAGGGGATGTTTGTTTACATTGCCTCTCCTTATCAGCAAACAGGTCAAAGGAGGGGTAGGTTTGGTTCGCAAGCCATCAATCAACGTAATTTCATTGCGTGGTGACTTATGAACCAAGGGACACAATTCAATAAATACATAACAAAAGACCAACAAAAACCTGCTCTCTATCATAGATTGATCAAAGGAAGTGGTTGACATTGACTCTTAAATCGTTTACATCACTAACGAGTATGAGACGATTAAAGACTAAATGGGTTCAATTAACGTCCGATTGAACCCAAGTTGATTTTATCTTGCATCACTTTTAGTTGCAATTTTATTACTTCATTTCAATTACCATCCATTCCTTAGTTCATTCAGTCCAAAAGTGAAGATTAAGTCCTCTAATGGAAAGAAGTACCAAACCAAGCGTTGTTTTAGGCATGAGAGAGATACCATGCCGTTCGTAATGAATCCCCAAAGGGATTAAACTATTAAGCACAACAACCTCAATCTCAAGCTTAAACAAACATCTAGTCTGAAATAACTTTCAAAACAAAGAAAAAGTCAAGAAAAGAGGAGGGAGGTTGGAGAGGCGGTTAGAGATGAATACAACTATGTAAAGTAAGAAATAAACACTATCAACTCAAATAGGTTGATACCTAATGCCTAAAACACTAAGCCTATAAGAAGTATTTGTAATAACCCTAACCCATGATTAACGTTAATCCATGATTTAATATGTATAATAAGTTATTGAGATTAAATCCTGAATTAATTAAATGTGTGACGCATTATTTATACTTTTATCTGTCTCTCATAGGAAAATCTGTTCATGTTTCTATTTTGGTTTGCAAATTGAAAGCCTTATTGGCATCCGATTCAGAAATTGACTTGATTTATGTGTTATTTGGGATTTATAGAATTTTGTGGTAGGTTTAATTGAAATTCGATTCGAAACGATTAAATTAGAATAAATTAATGCCCAATTGATTAATTGATCAACAAAGTAATTAGGCTATTAGCCAAGCCTATATAAGGCCATCTCAACACCTCATATATACTTTTTGCACTCCCATTTCCTCTTGATTGAGTTCAAATGTGTAGAGAGAGAGAGAGAGAGAGAGAGAGAGAGAGACTAAGAGGAGAATGGCTTCAACATAGGAGTTGATCGAGAATTTGGAGATTTGGCTAGGAATTTCAACCAAATAACTCTAGAGAGACCATAGTTGAGCATCTAAGGTAAGAAATCTAACCCTTAGTTGTGTAATTGAGTTAGTTTTTGTAAGAATTCAAGTAAAGGAGGTGGACTAACATGAGAATGAGCTAGGATTAAAGAATTGTAGCTCAAATCATACATGCATGTGCATATCATGAAGTTTTGAAGTTGTTTTTACAAGAAATTCTCACGTGCATGTTCATATCTTAGTTTTGTTCAAAGAATTCAACTTGTTTTTGCATTTAATGACTCATTTGATCATGTTTTGGAAGGTTAGAATTCACGACATTACTTGCAAGTTATGTTAGCTAAGTTTTAAGTTTTGTTTACTACAATTGGCATAGCTTTTGGGCTTGATTTTGCAAAATAGTTTGTAATTCATCATGTACTATGAGTTTCTCAATGTTTTACTAAGTTTTTGGTCCAAAAGGATGTGTTTTAAAGGTTTTGAAATGGAGTTTTGAGCTTAGGAGCAAATCTAAAAATTTCAGAATTCTGCTCTTATGCTCGAGCGAGGGAATCTACGCTCGAGTGACCACTCTGAGTGCGTGCACTTCCACTCGAGTGACCAGAAGTTCGTTCGAGCGTGAAATGCATGCTTCCAGAAGTTCTTATATTTTGCAAGCCACTCGAGTGACAAAAGTTGCACTTGAGCGAGGGCATGTCTCTCACGCTCGAGCGAGCGTCGAGCGACCATTGAGCGAAAAAAATCAAGCAACCAGCACTTTTACAAAAGTTTATAGACCGCTCGAGCGACCACTCACATTTTGCATGTCCGCTCAAGCGTAGGAAGTTGCGCTCGAGCAAGGACCCTGTTTTCAGCAAGTATTGTTAAGTGTTTTCAAGTGCATTTTTGCATCCTCATTCCATCCTAGGCATTCCTAAGCCATGATTAAGGCAAAATAATGAGGATAAAAGTATAGACACACCAAGGTAAGATAGAACAAAGTAAATGTTTTAAAGTGTGTAATTCAGTATGTATTCATTTTGTACCTGTGTAGGTCAGGCGTCGCAAGATATCTGAATTGCCTACTCTATTCGTCTGTTTGGAGCCATCTCTTATTTGTGAGTAATTATTCTGTAAAGTTATGTTTAACTTTAATTATTTTCTGATGCTATGAAATGATCAGTTTTCTAAAATGCGATGTTTTGTGTGAATGAATGATCGTTCAAATTTCTGAAATGTACTCGTGACATCCATAGCATCAAGTGATATTTTGCGTCCCTTTATGGGTCCTCAGGTCCTTTTATGGGTCATCTGAATGCCTTTACGGTCGTTCCTTTATGGGTCATCGGAAACGTCTCTGTGCACACGAGTCATCGGAATGCCTTATGGTTGTCCCTTTATGGGTCATTAAAATGCCTTCACGACTATCCCTTTATGGGTCATCGGATTTGTTAACGCTAATGGATGTGCCACTTACTATGATGTGAAATGTATGAACTTTGAAAATGAATACGAACATGAATATGAATATGTTTATGATTTGAAAACTGAATATGTATAAGACTTTGTTTCTGATATAAATTTTGATTTCTAACTCTATGATGGACATCATTCATTAAAACCCTTTACTTTGTTATTATTCATTGGGCTTCCGCTCACTATTTATATTTATATGTAGGTGACCAGGCGCGTAACCAAGTGCGCAACCAGGCTTAAGATGATGCTTGAAGGGTTTTGTGTTTGTTAGCCACTCATTGTGCCTCCTGAGGAGGTTCCGGATCATGTCAAGTCCCGTGGCCATGTCTTTGTGAATATTGAAGACTTTGGTTCTTTTGTTGTTTACGGACAAATTTCTGTTTATATGTACAGTACATGGAGTGACGTGTATCAACTATATCTTTTAACGTCACACGTATCTTTATTAAAGTTTTTAGAATATCTATCTCATGTATGTCTTCATAGCTCAATAGACTATGTATATTTCTGTTTATTGCTTCCGCAGCCTCTAATTTTATGTTATTTTGTTAAGAGGCCTTCGGTAATCCAAGGGTTACTGGCCAGTTACGACACTAAACCTATAGGGGTGGGTTTGTGTCGTAACAGAATGGTATCAGAGCACGTGTTCTACCGCACACACGAGTCCATATGAGCTTAGGATGTCCTATTAAGAAGTAGGGGCATTCCATCTGCATGTTGTAGACACCCCATTTTTGACCGACCTTAAGACTCAGATGTCATTGATTGAGCGCTCGGTGATGGTACATGTTGTGCTCGTTTAGAGGTTTCGGAGTTTTGGTTGAGAGCCTCGTCTCTGGGCCTCTGAACTCTTTTGTGCTTCGGCTCGGTTTGTGGACCAAACTTTGTTTCTCTTCCCGGAGGGAGGAAGAGGTGTTGCAGACCATCTCTTCATGGTCGTAGACCACTTTTCCCGCTTGGAGACTAGTTTTCGGTTTTTGGAGCCTTCGGCCGCGCGCCTTGTCTCGGGACTGCTTAACGTTCTCCGTTTGGCGTGATTTTTGAACTACACCTTGTTGCCTCTGCCTAGAGGAACAATATGGTCCAAAAGACCACTTTTGTGGTTGCATACCACTTTTGGTGCTCGTCAGCTAGTTTTCGAGGCTTTCGGCTGCATGCTTTGCCTCCCGATCTCTCGTCTTGCATCCGCTTTGGTTTGTTTTTGGTACAAACCTTGTTTTCCTTGTTTGGAAGGTGGTACAAGGGTGGGAGACCACTTTTTCTCCTTGGAGACCACTTTTCCTTCTGCCAGCCAGTTTTCTGATCGGATAACTGGCTTGCTTGGTCTTTGGGCCACATTTTCTAGTCGGCTACCACACCACTAGTCTTCTTTCATGCCCTGGACTCTCTCCCACCATGGCTGTCACGCCCCACTTTTTATTACTCGATGTCATTACCAAATTCATTAACTTAATTCACTTTCAGAGATAACATGCGGAAATTTACTCATACATTCAATCCGTAGGAGTGCTTAACAATACTCTCATTCGTATGCAAAGTAAATATTACATGAACATACTCAAGAAATTGCCCTTGGGCTTACAACATTGAATAATCAAATGAAGGGTGTAACCCTTTTACAGATATGGCATTCCGCCAACAACAAAGAGGCCCCGTAACCAGCAATTAAAAGATCCAAATCTTGTAGCACATCCTGCTAAATACCTGAAAAAAAGATTTCAACAACGTGGGATGAACATATAGTCCAGTAGGGATCTCAACATGATCCTCAACAATAACAACAATACAGATAGCTATGATCATGCACACTCATTCTCGTACTAGAACAGTAATGTGACAGTTTATACAAAAATATATATGTATGAACCTTTCTTTTGAAAACAACCGTTTCATTCAACGCTACAAGCGATTCATCTTTCCATATTCCTCTCATTAATCCCCATTCCCATTCTTTCATAATATCAACAACTACTTAGGCAAACAATTACTAAGCCCGATACACTCATCCATTTCCCATACGTACGACAGACGTATCCTTTCAACATGTTTATTTTTAAAACATTCATTGGAGTAACTCGTTTCTCTGAACTTAACCAATCAAATCCATGATACTTTTAGTTACAACAAAACTACAATAATTCCACCTTGCTCTACTAGCTATGCGCTTAGTAAGCCAAGGATATCTTTACCAATAACTACCATCAACTTCGCTCTACTAGCTATATGCATAGTAAGCCACCGCACTTTTCACAAAGAACATACCATTTTACCAGGTGCTATGGAAGGGTGTGGCACCTCGATTATAAGCGCATACAGTTCTCCGGTAGCTAAATTTGAAGGTTATAAGCGGCATATAACGCCAACAACCACCATGCACACAAGGCATATCCAACATGTATAATGCATATACATAAACTACCAAGATAAACAATGTGTTAAAATAGATGAACACATACGTGTAAAGCGTACACAACAATTCAATACAACCGTATCATCCTCCACCGATGACCAAGGACAAACCTCTAGATGCAAGTATATTATACATCTATAAACTTACTTAATTATCATGAAATTATCTGCTTAACATTAATACCATCACATGAGTATAAGATACAACAATCCAACATTCATACCTATTCCTAAGTACCATTCCCATTCCGCAAAACCAATCCCGCTTCCTTGTATTTTCCACAAAATCAAGTTCAAGGACAATAAGCCCTAACTCATTTTAATCAACTACATTCCTTTCAAAGCCATTTTACTTTAATTACACAAATTAAATCATAATCACTATACTAGGGTTTTCCTCCTCTTTCTCATTATTGAACATAAGCCTCAATCATCTACAATAGCCAACAATGGTTTCCTTTAAAACCCAAAATACCCAAGTATTTACCCTAAGATCAAACCCTCTATTAAATTATTAAATCAATAAATATTAGGGTTTCCTCTCCTTTCAACAACACTTGCTAATTAACACCCAATTGGTCCAAGGCACATCTAATAATCAAAGATCTAAAACCAACAACCAACCTAATGTTCAACCTCATGAATTTATATAAATTTCAACATGATGTAGTTTTCATGCAATACAAAAGTAACCACATGTCTATCTATAGTAGGAGTATTGAAAAGAGAACAAGGAGAATCCCTACCTCAAAGAAGAACTCAAATAGAGATGATGACCCCGAAACCAAAGTGCTCCAAATCCACAATTTCTCCGATTAAAAGCGAAGCCGTCGACGATCCACGCAACTATTGTAAAGGCCAAAGGTGAGCAAATCACTCCTACTAGATCAATACCAAGAGAGAAGGTAGAGTTCTAGAGTGAGAGGCTCAAGAATGGTGTTTTTGAAAAGTAGGAGAGAGAAAGAAAAGTGAAAAGTGATTTTAAAATGTCAAAACCCGAACTTAAACCCGATCCTCCGCTCGGCGCTCTGTTCTCCGCCGAGCGGACAAATAAAAGTACCCGCTCGGCGCTAAAACCTCGCCGGCGCACCAAAGTCCCGCCGGCGCTCGAATACCCGCCGGCTGGATGCAACCTTCGAAAATCTGCGAGCAGCGAAACTCTGGGAGGTGATTTCTCGCTCGGCGCTCGATCCTTTCGGCGTCTGCCAAAAACATCTCCGCTCGAGCGCCCTAATCTCCGCTCGAGCGCAAAGGCTAAAACCTGGGCAGCTTATCTTTGGTTCTAAGTTCAACCAACCTGCCTCCAACTGGCCCAACACATCCTATAACTCAAATACAAGATAGGAAAGGATGTAAACAATATAATACTCAACTACCAACACCCACGGACACACGTCCGGATCACTGTACAACAAGGGGTAAACCCGGGATCGCTATAACGCCGACCAGTTTGTGTCTTGGAAGACCACTTGAAGTGGTCGACCGACCACTTTAAGTAGTAGGCTGACCACTTCAAGTGGTCGGCTGCTTTTTGACACCTTTTTGGAAATATTTTCCTCCAGATGTGCCAACTGGAGGGCTTTTGGGCTATCCTCCATACACGTGTATGAAGGGATTTGTTTAAGGCTTAGCTTTTCCAAGAAGCTTTGCCTTTTGGTTTCTATAAGAGAGAGGCTCTTCCTCCTTTCTCTGGGTTCAGAAAATGGAGCCTTGAGTTATACATATATAGCCTATATCTATAGTTCTTCATTTTGCTCTTATTTTGTGTTCAAAAGTGTAGCTTTGTCTTACTTTTTTACACAAACACACACTCAAACACCATCCTTTTGCTACTGAGGTGCTTAGGAGCTGATTTTGGTGTTCTTAGGTTGCTTTGAGCTTGAAAAAGTTGCTAGAGTTCCAGCTTTAAAAAAGATCTTCAAGGGTGAGTCTTTGACCTTTAAAACCCCCATTTTTGCTTAAGATTTTGGACCCTTTGGGATGCTGTTTTGAGCTTAACTTTCTACTGAAAAAAGTTCTATATTTAAGTTCTTAAAATAGTTGTTTAAGGTCACTTTCTCGTTTGGGGTGATTTACTCCCTCTTAGGCCTTGTTTTGAGCCATCCCTTTAGGCTCCTTGTGAAGTTTTGCATGACCTTTCTACCACCAAATCCTGAGGATTTTCAGTGGTGGAAAGGTGGTTTTGGTGTCCTAAAAAGGAGAGAGTCATCCCCTCTCCTTGTATTTTGTTTACTTGCTTCATATGCCTCATGTTTGAGCATCTTTGTTAAGCTTATGTTGGCCACATCTTAGCATGTATTTGTGGTTATTTTGCTGAGACATGCCACTGTTTTTGCTTGGTTTGGTCACTCCATGCATGGTTAATACACTTGTAGTGTAAATCACACAAACTAGCTTTGTATGCTTCATGAAGTAGCATGTCATTCTAGCTTGTTTTCTTTCCATTTCAGCATGTTTTTGGTGATGTTTTGCCATGTCATGACTCTATTTTGGTTTGGTAGTCTAACATGTATCATGTTGTAACATGTCGTTTTAGCATGCTTTTGGCTTAACTTCATGAAACTTTTGTCCATGTTTTAACATGCTTTAGCTCTAATTTTAGTTGTTTTGGCCAAGCATGACTTGGTTTGTATAGCCATGGTTCAATCTAGCTTGTTAGCTTTGTGTATCAAGTCCATTAGCATGCATTACTTGGACTATTTCAATGATTTGGCATCATTTATTATGTGATTTCAGTCCATGTTTTATGGCCATGCATTCACATTTGTTACTCATTCAATGCGTTGGAGGGTCTCCCCATTTATGTCTTAACATGAGTCATTGTGTATGCCTTCATGCCTTTGCTTGCGAGCCATCATTTCAGTGTTTATTTGGGGTTATTATGCCATGATATAACTCTGATTTTTATTGGTCGAGTCATTCTATGCTTGGTCTTAATAGGTGTAGTGTAATCCGCCTTATTTGCCCTTGTATGCATCATGCCTCATGCTCACCATGCTAGCTTGTTTTGGCTTCCTTCCATGCATGTTTTAGACTCATTTTAACATGTTCTAGGACTGTTTTGGGTTGCCTTGGTCACATGCTTCATGTTTTGTATACTTGTAGCACAAATGCTCGTGCTTGCCTCAAGCTTTGAGCACCATTGCATACTTCATTTATGTTGTGTACATGATTTAGCATCACTTAACATGACATTTCAGAGCATTTAGCATTGCCATGTTCCTACCTCAATCATGCTTTAAGTGCCTTTAAGTGTTATGCATTGTTGCCTTACTTGTAGCCTAGTGTGTATGCTTGCATATCTAGGTCCTTGAGCCTCCATCTCAGCATGTATAGGTCCTTGTTTTGACCTACTTGAGCTCTGTTTATGGTTGGTTCATGCATATTTGCCATGTATTGCATGCCTCCTTTGTAGTCCTCTATACTAGCTTTAATGCTTTAAGGACCCCAGCTGTAGACACCCCATTTTTGACCGTTCTCAAGACTTGGACGTCACCGTTGGAACACTCGGTGATCATCCATGTTTGTGTTCGTTTGGAGTTCCCGGAGTTCTTGGCTGCGCGCGCCTTGCCTCAGGACTTCCGAACTCGACCGTTTGCGTTTGGTTTTGCACCAAACGCTTGTGTTTTGCTTTGGAAGGGCAGGGAATGCCTTATGAGGCATCCCTACACACCACCGGCTGGGGCTAGAGGCCACCGGCTGGCTGTAGCTTCTATCGGCACTTTATTGTGCCGACCGGCACTATTTTGTGCCGACCGGCACTAAATTTTACCATTTAGTACTCTTTCTTGCCGAGCAGAAACACTTGCTTTATCAGATATTTTATTGCAGCTGTAAAGTGTTTTGCTCCCCTCCATACACGTGTATGGAGGGATGAGCTCTTGTTTGCTTAGCTTGTAAGTCTTACAAGTTCTATAAGAGGAAGACTCTTCCTCTTGGTTTGAGGTTAGGGTTTTTAGAGACAAAAAACCAGAGCTCATATACATATATCTCTGTCATATATCTATATCTCCATCTCTCTCCTCTTGTGTGTGTGATTTTAGGCCAAAAAGTGTAGTTTTACCTCACTTTTGCTCCTTTACACACACCTTTACACCTTAGCTCGAGATTAGGAGGCTTGGAGGTTTGTTTTGTGTGATCTTGGACTGGTTTTGATCACTAGAGAGTGGCTGGAACCTTTGTTCTTCAAGGGATCTTCAAGGGTAAACACTTTACTTTATATTCCCCATTCTTGCAACCTCTTTCTACCCTCTTTGCTTTGTGTTTTTGAGTTTGTGTTTAAGATAAAAAAACTCTTGTTTTTACTTGCTCTTGAACCTTCATTAAGGTCATTTTGTGGTTTGAACAAGGGCTCACCCTTTTAGGCCTTATTTGGCTATTTTGGTGACCTTTATCTTAGACCTTGTTGGCTTGGTGTTTTTGGCCTCCTCACCACTGAAAACCAGTGGGTTTTCAGTGGTGGGGGGAGATGATTTTAAGTCTCATATAGGGGAGAGACACCCCTCTCCCCTTGTCTCTTTGTTTGCCTTTGTTTTGGGCTTAAAGAATAGCATGTGTGTATGGTGAGTTTTGGCTTCATTTCAGAGTATATTTGTGCTCAATGTGACATGTTATACCTCTGTTTTTTGTCGTATTTATGGTCCTTAGCATGTCTCTCATACTTGCTTTGAAATGCTCTTTTATGCTTAAAAGTGTGCCATATGTCTAAGCCTTAATACTTGCATGTTTTAGTTTGATTTCATGGGGATAATAGCATCATCTTGCCATGTATAAGGGCTGTGAGCCACTGTTTTAGCCATGTCTGGTATGTTTAGCATGGTTGTCTTGTACTTTAGGCTTGTAAGCCTTGTATGTTTTGCCTCCTAGCATGCTTAACTTGCCTTGATCCCATGATTTGGCATCATCTAGGGTCATTTTTCAGTCCATAAATCATGCTTGTATACATGCATGTGTAGCCTATTTCATGTCATAAGGGTGTGCTCTTGTATGTCTAGGATTGAACATTGTGCATGCTTCCATATTTGGTGCATTTTTGGGGCTGCCATGAGGGGATTTGAGTGCCATTTTGCATGATAAAAATCTGTTTTGGTTGCCTAACATGTGCCATGTTTAGTCTTGTTGAGTGGTGGTTCAATGTCCCACTTTGTGCCTTAGCCTTGTGCCTTATGGCTTGCATGCTTGTGTGGCATCTTGCTCTTGTTTTGAGGCATGATTTGCCACTATTTTAGGGGAGTTCAAGGGCTGCCCTCTATGGCTTAAGTCCATTATTGCATGTTTGTATCTCGGTTGTTGCATGTTTGATCAATGAGGCCTTGAGTGTATGCTAGTTCCATGCTTAATTGGTCCATGTTGCATAACATCTGTACCTTGCATACTTTAGCTCTTTGCATGCTTAACATGATAAGTTGCATTGCATTTGAGCCATGTTGCATTCATGCATTCCATGGCTTGGCTTGGGGATTGTCAAGCCAAGCATAGGATTGAGAAGAGTTCACACTCCAAGTGGTGCAACTCACCTCAATTCTTGGTCACCAAGGCCTTGGACCAACACATGATAAGGCTTTGGATTTCATTTGCTTGTGTTGCATGCATTTACATCAAAATGCAACCTTAGTTCTTAGGGCTATCATGCATCAAAATGCACCATTGGTGGCCCAAGAACCAAGAGTCTTACCTCCTTGAGTCTCAAAGCATGATAGGAGGTCATGACCATGCTTACATATGCCCAAAACCCATGCCATGCATTGCTGTCTTGCTGCTGCTGTCAATCTGTCTGTTGCAGGGACTTTCTGCCGGCCGGCAGTTTATTGTGCCGATCGGCACTGTTTTTATGCCGATAAACTCCACATGCAGCCGGTGGTCAATCTCAGCAGCCGATGAGCTCTTCCCCCAGCCGGTGGGGTATTTCAGATCATTTGGGAGGTATTCTGAAACTTTGGGAATTTTTGGAGAGGCAAGGCAGTAAAAACAGAAGCAGCAATGCCATGACACGGATTTTTCGGGCAAGGCGGACATCGAGCATGCATCATTCGCGCATCCCGAGGCGAGGGGCTGTGGCCCCCTTTTATTTCACATTCATTTATTCAGTAATTAGAATTTGTAATATTTATTCATTTATTTTGGGACTGTATTATTATTTCGGTCCCTCCGAGCGAGGGCGAAAATGTAATAAGTGTGCGTGAGTGGATGCATGTCTTCCAACCCCCACTTCTTTCTATCCCTTTTATTTACCTGCTTATAATGGTAGATTAGGGCACTTTTATTTTAGCATACCTTATGCAATGCATGCGTGCATTCATGCATTTGTTCACATGCACCGGGCTCGGCACATCATGCAAACTGCATCGTACTTTCAATTCCAAATTGAATACGTGCTATTCGTGCATTCCACATGCCATGTTTAGGGTTAGCCGAGCCTGTCTAGATTACATTCCGTATGCGATGCATTAGTCACTTAACATAAACTAGGTCATGCATGTTTTGCTAACCAGTTTACTGTTTTGGCACGGAGTACGATGTAAGTATTTATGCTTTAGCATATCACATGCGTGTGAATGTTTGCCATGACAGTATGCTTGCCATGCGGCTAAATGCTTATGTGTCATAAACTGCTTGAATGCCTGTGGGTGAAGGTTGGATTACCTGAGTTGGAACCACTCATTGAAATCCGTATTTTAGCCTACTTGCGAGTAGCAAAATCTAACACGTTTTTCGAGACAAAACGGATATGCAATGCTTATTCCCAAATTAGGCGATCTAGTCTATACTTTTGTGTTGTGCGCATCACATAGTAAATTCTAGGCTAATAATCGGAACAAGAACGCATAAAGTTTTCAAAAACGGATATCACGGTTAGTAGAGGCGGTCTTGACCGGCGAAAGAGGTGCTCATAGTGACCTTCCCGATCGTACCCAAGCTCGAGCCAAGATCACTTTGGTGATGACGGACATGTGGCCTTCGGCACCGAGTCAGGGTTTCCTAAATTTCCCGTTCTAAAATATTTAGGTGGCGACTCTGTAATCTGGCAAAGCAGTCCATGTTTGGCACTACTTTTCAAAAATCTGTTTTTTCTTCAAAACAATATGCCAGAGTTGGACTCTTTGGTTCAGATTTAGAACCGTGACACAAATTGAGTCCTAACTGTAGAGTAAAGCCCACGGGCGCGTCTACACCAGCATGCTTTACTTGCATTGTTTAAGCGATTTGGCATCATTTTTCTCTAATTTCAGTGCACTTAGTGTTGTTACACTTGCACATTTGTCACTCTTTGAGCCTTCTTGATGGTTGTGCTCTTGGGCCTAGTTGGATGGCCAATGCATTGTGCATGCATACCTTGCCTTAGGTGTCTTAATTTCATCCTTATGGCCACTGTTTTGGGCATGACTGAGGTCTGTCCATTTCGGTTTAAGTCCATTAAGTATATGGTTTGCATGTTGTTGCATGTTTGGTGCATTGCATATTGTTGCCCTTGTTGCATTGCATTGTGCATGCATGCATGCATTACATGGTGTTTAGAACCTTATGATTGTCTTGCATTGAGTATGCCATCTAGTTCTTAGCATTTAGCATTGAGTATGCCATGTTATCCCTCGCATTATGTATGCTATGTTGTTAGTTGCATTGTGCATGCTTGCCCCTTGCATGTTGTTTTCATGCCCCTATGTTGCATTGCATTGAGTATGCCATGTTATGTGTTGCATCGTGTTTGGAATAGTTGTTAGTCCAAACATGGGAAACGAGGGACGTTTCATACTTCAAGTGATGAAACATACCTCAATTCTCGGTCGCCGACGCTCTTGATCATATATGATAGAGTTTTAGGCTTTATGTGTTTGCTTGTGCATTCATTTTACATTGAATTGTGTAACTTCGCCTCTCGGCCATCATGCATTGAAATGCGCGATTGGTGGCCCAAGGGTCGAGAACCACACTCCCTTGAGTTCATGACATGATAGAGAGGTTGGTTGTGCACACATACCTTGCAAATACATTGCCATGCCCTTTCTTGCTCTCTGTTGCAGCAAATTGCAGTTCAGCAGCAACAACTGGCCGGCCAACCAGAAAAACTAGCAGGTCGACCATTTTTCTAGTTTTTCAACAACCAAAAGTGGTCGGCAAGTGTCTGGAGAGACCAAAAGTAGTCGGCCACCCTCCCACAGGCTTCCCTAGGTGGAGTTTCATCTTTCTGGAGCTTGGTGCAGAGTTCTGAGGACAGATGAAAATAGAGGCAAATCGGGGCATCGCATTGGATTTCCGAACGAGGCGACCGAGCATGCATCCAGTCTTCTCCCTCCGAGAACCTCCTGTTTTACTGCTTTCCTTAGCTGCCATGCTTAGATAGCTAGCTTTTGCTTTGGTTTGTACTTTAATTAGTTAATGCGTTAGCTATTCAATTCGTTTTGTAATAATTAGTTAACTAGGATTAGTTAATTAATTTGTTGTGTAATAATTAGTTTAATTAGCTTAGATTAGCTAGTTAGTTTCTTATTTGGTCCCTCTTTCGAGAGGGCGTATTGTTGTAATAAGCGTGCGTGTGTGTGATACATGTCTTCCAACCTTCATTTCTTTCTTCCTTTTACTTAACCGCTTACGATGGTTAGTTTTAGGGCATATTTCATTTAGCATAACTTATGCTCGCATGTTTGCATCCATTCATCTGTCTTGCATGCACCGGGCTCGGCGCATCATACTAACTACATTGTATTTCAATTTCAATTTGAATACATGTACCAAGTTGCATTTCACATGACATTCTAGAATAGCCGAGCCTATCTTCATTACACTTTCGCATGTGTTGCATTAGCCATCTTAACATGATCTAGGATCATGCATTGAATTCTAACTAGTTCTTTGTTTTGGCTCGGAGTACACTGTGAGTGTTTACGCTTCAGCATATTGCATGTGTGTTAATGTTGCCATGAAAGCATGCTTGCCATGAGGCTAACTGCATAGTTGATTAACTGCCTGAATGCCTGTGGGTGAAGGTTGGATTACTTGAATTGGAACAATTCATTCAAATCCCTAATTTAGCCTACTTGCGAGTAGTAAACTTCAAACCATTTTCCAAACAAACGGATATGCGATGCTTTGTTCCAAATTAGGCGATCTAGTCTATACTTGTTTGCTGTGCGCATCACCTAGTAATTCTGGCTAATTAACCGGAATAAGAACACATGTGTTTTCAAAAACAATATATCATGCTTAGTACAGGCCGATCTTTGATCGGGCGAGCGGGGGTGCTCATTAAATGACCTTTCCCAATCGTACCCAAGTTCCCGAGCTGAGGCAACTTTGGTGATGACAGACACGTGGCCTTAGGCAAGAGTCAGGGTTTCCTAAATTCCCCAAAAATAAAATATTTAGGTGGTGACTCTGTATTTGTCAAAGCAGTCCATGTTTGGCACTTCTTTATAAAAAATCAATTTTCCAAAACGATTTGTCGGATTTGGACTCTTTGGTGATTTATCGGTCTCACATCGCACATTGTGAGGTTAGATTCAGAATCGTGACATTTGAGTCCGAACTTGTAGTAGCTAGAGAACAAAACGGATTCCGCGCCTTCGCAACACGGAGCCTGGGAGTCCTCGGGCGTGTCTACGCATGTGTAAGTGTGTGTTCATTGAAAGTGAAAACTAAATCTGAATATAACCACAAGATATGGAAACAAACGATCTGAATGTTGTAAAAGAACTATCTGCCTATGTTTATAATGTTCCGTTTACCTATAGCAAATGGAAAGTACAAGAAGTAATGGAACAACTAAATCATCCAAAGCTCGAATGAACAGAATCGAACAGATGCTTACAGCTTTGACCGAGGCAATAACTCAACAACAGAGGCAACAACCTTTGCCTCCTCTGCTAGTACAAGTTGAACCGGACAATAATGACATTATCAACTTGACTTAGAAGTTCATGAAAATGAAACCACCCACTTTTCTAGGTGGCATTGAGCTGTTGAAGGCAGAAACATGGCTACTTGAGATGGAAAAATTATTTGAGGTCTTTCCTTGCTCTAAGACTCAAAAGGTTCTTTTAGCCACCTAGACCTTCAAGAAAGAAGCCCGTAGATGGTGGTTGCTAGTCTGGAGTAATAATGAGAACATGAAATAGGCTCAATTTAATACAATTTTCTATGACAAGTACTTTCTGTAGTGCTTTTAGGACCGAAAGGTTTCAGAATTTCAAGAACTCAAGCAAGGTAGAATGTCCGTAGCTGAGTACGAGGCTAAGTTTATTGAGTTAGCCAGATTTGCTCCTCACATGGTGGACATGACTATAAGAAAGCCTACAAATTTGAGGGTGGATTGGATTTAGATATATTGGATCGGGTAGGAGTCCTCAACCTATCTATGTATGTGAATGTATTGGATAGAGCATTGATGGCGGAAGCCATTTTGGCAGCAAAGAAACAAGCTCTTGTTCCAACAAGTTAATAGAGGGGCAAAAGATCGGGGTCTAATTTCAAAAGAGGATGGTCATTCTCAAAGAAGCAAAATACAGAATCTTACAGTAGCTCAAGCCAAAGTAGTGGATCTGTACCGACTTGCTCAGAATGTGGTAGGAAGCACAACGGGGTTTGTTATCAAGCATCAGGTGCTTGTTTCAGGTGTGATAAAACCGACCATGTGATGAAAGATTGTCCTGTCAGACTAGAAAATACCAATCACCCCACATCAAGTTTTGCTGGATCCGCTTTGGCATCAAGAATGAACACAAAAGCTAACACTGGGAAGGAAACCTTAAGACAGGGTCAAGTATTTGCTCTTGTGCCTAGTGATGTACAGAACACTGAATTCGTGGTGTCAGGTATAATTTCTATCTATGCTCAGAATGCTTATGTGCTGATTGATTCTGGTTCCATGCATTCATTTGTATCGCATGCTTTTTCTCAGAAATTAACTAGACCGTTAGAACCTATGAACTATTTACTATCAGTGTCTATACTGACTGGGGGTTCTATGATATGTGCTTGTGTTTATCCAGTATATGATATTGTAATTGGTGAAATGACATTGTATGTTGACTTGCTGCCCTTGAACATTGATCATTTTGATTGTATTTTGGGTATAGATTGGTTAACTAAATACCATGCCACCATTGACTGTGCAAGTAAATCTGTTGTGTTTAGACCACCTGGTATGCCTGAATATGTTTTTACTGGAAATGGAGTAGTTCCTCCACCATACTTGATTTTATTTATGAAAGCCAGAAAATTATTAAGAAAGGGTTGTTGGGGCTACTTGTGTTGTGTGTTTGTAGAGTCTTCGGATGGTACTAAAGTGGAAATAATACCAATAGTCCGTGAATTTCCTGATGTATTTCTTACTGACCTACCCGAGGACTTAATTGATAGGGAAATTGAGTTTACTATTGATGTAATACCTAGAACATAACCTATCTCCAAGACTCCTTATAGAATGTCCACTTTCGAATTGAAAGAATTAAAAACTCAACTCCAAGAACTGTTAGACAAGAAGTTTATTCGTCCGAGTACTTCACCTTGGGGTGCTCTAGTGTTATTTGTCAAAAAGAAAGACGGGTCATTAAGGCTATGTATTGATTATCGTGAGTTGAATAAAGTAACTGTCAAGAAAAAATATCCATTACCCCGAATAAATGACCTATTTGATCAACTTCAAGGAGTCCAAGTGTTTTCTAAAATTGACTTTAGATCCAGATATCACCAGTTAAAGGTCAAGGCAGAAGATGTAGAAAAAATTGCATTCAGAACTAGATATGGACATTATGAATTCCTAGTTATGCCATTTGGGGTAACTAATGCACCTATAGCATTTATGGACTTAATGAATAGAGTGTTCAAACAATTCCTTGATGAGTTTATTGTTGTGTTTATCGATGATATATTGATTTATTCTAAAAGCAGGGAAGAACATGAGAATCATTTAAGAATTGCTTTATAGACCCTAAGGAAAAAGAAATTATATGCAAAATTCTCCAAATGTGAATTTTGGCTTGACAATGTGGCATTCTTGGGACATATAATCAACAAGGACGGTATCTCCTTTGACCCACATAAAATTGAAGCTATTATGGACTGGCCTAGACCGACAAATGTAATAGAAGTTCGAAGTTTTTTAGGACTTGCAGGCTATTATCGCAGATTTGTAAAAGATTTTTCCAAACTTGCTTTACCACTCACTCAATTGACACAGAATGCTACATCATTTGATTGGACTAATCAAAGAGAGACTATTTTCCAAGAGTTGAAAACTAGGTTAGTAACTGCACCAATTTTGACTTTACCTAATGGTACTAATAGGTTTCAAATTTACAATGATGCTTCCTACAAAGGTTTGGGGTGTGTTAATGCAAAATGAGAAAGTGATTGCTTATGCTTCTCGGTAACTCCGCCCCCATGAAAAAAACTATCTAACCCATGACCTTGAATTAGCTGCTGTAATTTTTGCTTTAAAAATTTGGAGCCATTATTCGTATGGAGTGACTTGTGAAGTATATACAGATCATAAAAGCTTAAAATATTTCTTCACCCAAAAAGAATTGAACATGAGGCAGAGGAGATGGTTAGAGTTGATTAAAGACTATGACTTACAAATTTTGTACCATCCAGGGAAAGCAAATACTGTTGCGGATGTATTAAGCCGAAAGTCTATTGGGAATTTGTCATGTTTGCTCACCGGTCGGAGGGAGTTATTGTGTGACTTGGAAAAGAATGAAATTGAAGTGGTTTTGTGTGAACATGGTGGAATTCTAGCTACTATTTTTGCTCAACCCGCAATTATTGAAGAGATAAGAGACAGGCAACTGCAGGATACATTTTTTAAAAAGGTTGTGAATGAAATTGACTCAAAACCTAGATCGGGATTTTTGCTTGACAATAATGTGTTGAAATTTCAGAATTGCCTTTGTGTACCAGATTGTTGTGATTTAAGAAAACGTGTTATGACTGAAGCCCACAATTCTAAGTTTGCTATGCATCCGAGAAACACAAAAATGTATCATAACTTAAAATAGAACTTTTGGTGACAGAGAATGAAAAAGTGTATTGCAGACTTTGTGGCTAGATGCTTGCATTGCCAACAAGTTAAAGCTGAACACCAACGACCTGCTGGATTACTTCAGCCACTCCCAATACCGAAATAGAAATGAGAGGACATCACAATGGACTTTATCGTCGGTCTGCCTCGTTCTTCTCGAGGTATGGATTCTATCTGGATTATAGTTGATCGTTTGACTAAATCTGCCCATTTTCTGCCTGTTAAAACTATTTATAATAAGGACAAGTTAGCTTACATATATGTGAATAAAATTGTGAGGTGTACTAGTATCTATTATATTTGACAAAGATTCGAAGGTTACATCAAGATTCTGGCAGAGTTTGCAATAGGCATTGGGAACCGAATTGCGATTGAGTAGTGCTTACCATCAACAGAAAGACAGTCAATTCGAAAGAACCAATCAGACTTTGGAAGATATGCTGCGAATGTGTGTGTTGGATTTCCAAGGGAATTGGGAGACTTATCTTCCATTAGCCGAGTTTGTGTACAATAACAACTATCATTCAAGTGTTGGGATGGCTCCTTATGAAGCTCTGTATGGAAGGAAATGTTGTTCTCTTATCTGTTGGGCTGAAGTAGGTGACAGACCATTGTTGGGCCTAGAACTTTTGTAGGAAACCAATGAAAACGTGAAATTGATTCGATAGAGATTGAAAATCGCCCAAAGCTGCCAAAAGAGTTATGCATATGTCCGTAGGAGAGACAGAGAATATGAAGTCGGGCATCATGTGTTCATAAAAGTAACTCTTATGAAAGGGTAAACGCGGTTTGGGGTAAAAGGTAAGTTGGCACCGAGATACATCGGGCCATATGAAATTCTTGAGAAGATCAATTCAGTAACATACCGAGTAGCCTTACCTCCGGTGATAGAAAACATACACAACGTTTTTTATGTTTTAATGCTTCGAGATTACTTACGAGATCCACTCCATGTGATAGAACCAACTCATGTGCTTCTGAAAGATGACTATACGTACGAAGAGAGGCTAATATAGATTGTTAATTGAAGAATCAAGAGATTGAGAAACAAGGAAATTCCATTGGTGAAAGTCAACTAGCAGAATCATAGAGGAATCTATGCAACTTAGGAGATAGAAGAAGATATGATGAAAAGATACCTTGAACTGTTTCCTTTGGACTCGATATTCTTCCTAAATGAAGGTAATTCAAGTTTGAAGGACCAAACTCTTTAAGGGGGAAAGACTGTAATAACCCCGACCCATGATTAACGTTAATCCATGATTTAATATGTCTAATAAGTTATTGAGATTTTTCCTGAATTAATTGCATGTGTGACTCATTATTTATACTTTTATCTGTCTCGTAGGAAGATCTATTCATGTTTCTATTTTGGTTTGCAAATTGAAAGCCTTATCGATCCGATTCAAAAATTGACTTGATTTATGTGTTATTTGGGACTTATAGAATTTTGTGGTAGGTTTAATTGAAATTCGATTCGGAATGATTAAATTAGAATAAATTAATGCCCAATTGATTAATTGATCAACAAAGTAATTAGGCTATTAGCCAAGCCTATATAAGGCCACCTCAACACCTCATATACACTTTTTGCACTTCCATTTCCTCTTGATTGAGTTCAAATGTATAAAGAAAGAGAGAGACTAAGAGGAGAATGGCTTCAACATAGGAGTTGATTGAGAATTTGGAGATTTGGCTAGGAATTTCAACCAAATAACTCTAGAGAGACCATAGTTGAGCATCTAAGGTAAGAAATCTAACCCTTAGTTGTGTAATTGAGTTAGTTTTTGTAAGAATTCAAGTAAAGGATGTGGACTAACATGAGAATGAGCTAGGATTAAAGAATTGTAGCTCAAATCATACATGCATGTGCATATCATGAAGTTTTGAAGTTGTTTTTACAAGAAATTCTCACGTGCATGTTCATATCTTAGTTTTGTTCAAAGAATTCAACTTGTTTTTGCACTTAATGAATCATTTGATCATGTTTTGGAAGGTTAGAATTCATGAAATTACTTGCAAGTTATGTTAGCTAAGTTTTAAGTTTTGTTTACTACAATTGGCATAGCTTTTGGGCTTGATTTTGCAAAATAGTTTGTAATTCATCATATACTATGAGTTTCTCAATGTTTTACTAAGTTTTGGTCCAAAAGGATGTGTTTTAAAGGTTTTGAAATGGAGTTTTGAGCTTGGGAGCAAATCTGAAAATTCTAGAATTCTGCTCCTATGCTCGAGCGAGGGAATCCACGCTCGAGCGACCACTTTGAGTGCGTGCACTTCCACTCGAGCGACCAGAATTCTGCTCGAGTGTGAAATGCATGCTCTCGCAAGTTCTTATGTTTTGTAGGCCGCTCGAGCGACAAAAGTTGCGCTCGAGAGAGCATCGAGCAAAAAAATCAAGCAACTAGCACTTTCACAAAAGTTTACAGACCGCTCAAGCGACAGATCTTGCGCTCGAGCGACCACTCACATTTTGCATGTCCGCTCGAGTGTAGGAAGTTGTGCTCGAGTGAGGACCCTGTTTTCAGCAAGTATTGTTAGCATTTTTGCATCCTCATTTCATCCTAGGCATTCCCAGGCCATGATTAGGGCACAATAATGAGGATAAAAGTACAGACACATCAAGGTAAGATAGAACAAAGTAAATGTTTCCAGGTGTGTAATTCAATATGTATTCGTTTTATACCTGTGTAGGTCACGCGTCGCAAGATATCTGAATTGCCTACTCTATTCGTCTATTTGGAGCCATCTCTTATTTGTGAGTAATAACTCTGTAAAGTTATGTTTAACCTTAATTATTTTCTGATGTTATGAAATGATCAGTTTTCTAAAATGCAATGTTTTGTGTGAATGAATGATCGTCTAAGTTTCTGAAATGTACTCGTGGCATCCATAGCATTATATGATATTTTGCGTCCCTTCATAGGTCATTAGGTCCCTTTATGGGTCATCAAAATGCCTTTACGGCCATCCCTTTATGCGTCATCGGAAACGTCTCTGTGCACACGAGTCATCGGAATGCCTTATGGCTGTCCCTTTATGGGTCATCAGAATGCCTTCACGATTGTCCCTTTATGGGTCATCAGAATGCCTTCACGATTGTCCCTTTATGGGTCATCGGATTTGTTAACGCTAATGGATATGCCACGTACTATGATGTGAAATGTATGAACTTTGAAAATTAATATGAACATGTATATGAATTTGTTTCTGATTTGAAAACTGAATATGTATAAGACTCTGTTTCTGATATAAACTTTGATTTCTAACTCTTTGATGGACATCATTCATTAAAACCTTTTACTTTGTTATTATTCTCTGGGCTTTTGCTCACTATTTATATTTATATGTAGGTGACCAGGCTCGCGACCAGGCTTAAGATGACGCTTGAAGGGTTTTTTGTTTGTCAACCACTCTTTGTGCCTCCCGAGGAGGTTCCGGATCATGTCAAGTCCCGTGGCCATGTCTTTGTGAATATTTAAGACTTTGGTTCTTTTATTGTTTACAGACAAATTTCTGTTTATATGTACAGTACATGGAGTGACATATATCAACTATATCTTTTGACATCATACGCATCTTTATTAAAGTTTAAGAATATCTGTCTCATATATGTCTTCACAGCTTAATGGACTATGTATATTTTTGTTTATTGCTTCCGCAGCCCCTAATTTCATGTTATTTTGTTTAGAGGCCTTCGGTAATTCAAGGGTTACTGGCCGGTTACGACGCTAAACCTACTCTAACCACGCTGAAATTGTGAGAGGACGAAGAACAAATCCCAAACAAGCTGAAATCGTGTGAGGAAAGGAATACCTAAACCACGCTAAAATCGTGAGAAGAGGAAGACTAAATTCCAAACACGCTGAAATCGTGTGAGGAAAGGAACACTTTAACCACGCTGAAATCGTGAGAAGAGGAAGAATAAATCCTAAACAAACTAAAATCGTGTGAGGAAAAGAATACTCTAACGACGCTGAAATCGTGTGAGGAAAAGAACACTCTAACCATGCTGAAATCATGAGAAGATGAAGAATAAATCCCAAATACGCTGAAATGGTGTGAGGAAAAGAACACTCTAACCACGCTGAAATCGTGAGAACAGGTCTTAAGAAAAATACTTTGGGGTTCACCCAGCGCCACGAGGTGGCGAGACGAATATAGGCACACGATTCAGACTGAATTCCTTTTCGTTAGGTAGGCAATACAGGAACCCATGCGAGGCAGAAGGCAAAATTTTGCCTCCAAGCACAAATGAAGAGGAATGCACCAGTGGAGTTCGTTGCATAGGCAGGGATCCATCAAACTCGCACAAACCAATCACAACTCACACGCCACGACGTACACTACGCACCAGCTGCCCGAAACGAATCACACCTCAAAGGACTAAGGAGCCAGATGAACGTGCAAAACCATTTAGAGAAGCCGAGCAAGCACCGGTTAGCACGACTACAAGTAACAAAGGCAACAGGCAACTTCTGAGGGACATACTTTTCACAACAAGCTTCCACTTGAAAAGCATAGGCAACTCGTTCACAAGTCAAAGCCAACAAAATGGCAATTACCCGAGGGACATGATTTTCGCAAGGTAGCTTTCACTGGAGAAGCGCAGGCAACTTGTAGGCACGTCAAAGCTAACCTGATGGCTATCAACCGAGGGACATAACTTTTTGCAAGGAGCTTCCACTTGGAAAGCGCAGGCAACTCGTAGGCAAGTCAAAGCCAGCCTAATGGCAATTAATCGAGGGACATAACTTTTCGCAAGGAGCTTCCACTAGGAAAGCGTAGACAACTTGTAGGAATCCCACGGATGATGAAGAGGAATGCACCAGTGGAGTTCGCTGCACATGCAGGGATCCATCTTGTCATGACCCAAACCCACCCCTAAAAGTTTGGTCCATGATCGACTTGGCCCCGTTTGGTAAAGCTGTGGAAAAGTGATTATAACTTATAGCCTAACAGGTTATAGCTTATAGCTGTGAACATAAGCTGATTTTTGACTTATAAATTAAGCTTCTCCTCTCTCACTCAAAGAATAAGTTGATTTTTGACTTACAAAAAGGGGCAAATTACATATACCCCCTTCAAGGTTTAGCAAAATTATAAATACCCCCCTGAGGTTTGAGAAATTACAGATACCCCCCTGAAGGTACTATTTGAATAACAAATTAGGGGGTAAATTGTTATGAAAATATAAACCTCATGAGGCAATTTGTTATGAAAATATAAACCTCGGGTATCTCAGTATTTTCCAAAACCTCAATTATCTAAAATTTAGCTAAACTAAAGGGGAGGTATATATAATTTTCCCTACAAAAAGCTATAAGCTGTATTGTTAAGCTGAACCTAACACATCAAAATAGCTTAAATTAAGCTATAAGCTGGAAATAAGCCCTAGCAAACAGGGCCATAGGCCTCAAAATAGAATTTTAGAATAATATTTAATCACATACGGGGCCTTAAGCGGAAGCAATATCAATAAAAGACAACATCCATTGAGCTTGTGCATACATGATGATTTAATTGGATTTAAGCATTTAAATACATTTCCAAATATACATATACAATTACTGAATTTATATAGATCTCACACACATTTACATAAGACTTAATAATTTATATGACTCCCAACAATATATTAAGGCCTCCACGTGGAGACATACTGTCACGACCCAAACCCGCCTATAGGTTTAGCAATCAGAATCGCCAAGAATCTGTGGATTACCAAAGGCCTCAACATTATCAAGTAATAAGGGGTCATGAAACAATAATACAAAATAGACAAGGTTCAATGAGTCAGGACAACGATATGGGATGTAAGATTTTAAAACTTATATATATACTTAAACATGCTAGTCCAGACACCAATATTTACAACATAATTACGTATGCACTTCCCAAGATCTATACAAAGGCATACACTAAGACTAGCATAAAGTACAAAAACAACCATGGCATTGAACTTCAATCGGAACCTCCTTGAAGGCACAACGGTTGGCTGACAAAAACAGTACAGAAGGCCATCAACTCTGGCCCTGGTCATGTGTCGGCTCACCAACAAATATAATATAAACTGTGAGCGAAAGCCCAGTGAATAATAACAGAGTAAAGGGGTTATATGAATGATATCCAGCACAAGTTAGAATCCGGCATTTAAATCAGAGCATAATTAGACTTCAAACAGAAACAGATTCATATACATTTTCATATCCAGATTTTGTATAAGATCATACGTGGTACACCCATTAGCTATCAGATCAGATTGGTCCAGAGACCCACATACATAGTTGGTACCAATGACCGCAAAGGTTTATATCTTGCGCGCAAGTAGCCATGGTATTGTTACCACCAGGCAAGGGCCACGTGCAGATTGGCCGCGGTATTGTTACCCCCGGGCAAGGGCCACATGTAGATTGGCCACGGTATTGTTACCCCCGGGCGAGGGCCACGTGAACTAAGGGTGCCACAATTACTTTTCAGAAAATTGGACATTCATTCATAATTCGTAAAATAGCATTTCAGGAAACAGATTATACAATACCATTCAGAAAATACTTAAGTTGAACATAACTTTACAGAGTTATTACTCACAATGGGCTTGGAGACGCATGTACCAGAAAGCATCGACGACAGACGCGCAGACGTGACTCCACACGACACATAATGAATACACACTTGAAACACACGTTCTATTTATACAAAACTTAATTCGTTGGCTCATAGTGTGTTTCTAATCCCTTATCCTCCTTATGGGGTCTTAAACATGGCCTAGGAATGCCTAAGATGGAATGAGAATGCAAGAATGCATTTGGAAAACATTTCATAAAAGTTGCTGAAATAAGGTCCATGCTCAAGCGTGGGTTTCCCCACTCGAGCGGACATGCAGATAAAGGAGCTCCGCTCGAGCGTGAAATTCCCCGCTCGAGTGGGCTGTAAACTTGGACAAAAGTGCTGGATGCATGATTTTCACGCTTGACGGGCGCTCGATCCCCGCTCGAGCGTGAGACACAAGTCCTCACTCGAGCATACATCCCCGCTGAGCGAATCAGAAACATAAGAAAGTTGGGAACACGATTTGACGCCGAAGGCCACTTCGCCGAAGCGTGAGTCCAAAATCTGGAATTTCCAGATTGAACCTCAAGCTCAAACCTTAACTTTTAATGCATCAAATTCGATCCTTTTGGGTTAATTTTCTGGAAAACACTTCAAAACTCATAGTATAACATGTTTCTAAGATCAATTTGCAAAATCAAAGCCCAAAGGTAGTTCAATTAAACACAATTTTCAAAGAAACTTCTAGAACATGATGGATATGTAACATGCATGCATTTAATCGACTTCAAGGCTTCCAATTCATGCTCCTAAGAGCCAATTCTTTCAAAAACAAGATGAAATCATGGACTTCAACCAAAATGTAAACATGCATGCAAGAATTTCCATGAAAACAACTCTAAACTTCAAGATATGCACATACATGCATGATTTAGCTCTAAATTCAACATTTTAAGCCACAACTAGACTTCTATCACTAATATCACCATGGACCATGCTAGAACAACTCAAATACATAAATGAGAGGATGAGTCTTCTACCTTAAGTCTTGAATTATAGGCGAGGAAGCTCAATTTTGCAAATCTTCTACCAATTCCTCAAGTCTCCAAGCCAATTCCTAATGGAAGGTAAGTTTTCTCTTCTCTCACTCTTTCCTACGTTTTTGGTCTCAAAAATGGCTGAGGAAATGTTATGAAGTGTATGCAATTGAGTTCCAAACAATGGTACCTAAGTGGCCCACTAATGGCAATGTCGTAAATAATTGAACTAATGTAATTTAACGTTATTTAATCTAATTTAATCATACCAAATCAAATTTTAATTAAACCTACCATAAAATTCTATGAATCCTAATTAGCACATAACACAAGTCAATTTTTTATTCGAACGCCAATAAGGCTTTCAATTTGCAGTTTAAAGTCAAAGACATGAACAGATCATTTTATGGCAAACAGATAGAAACACGTAAATGATGCAATACACATGCAAATAAATCCCAAATCCATCCTAATCTTCTACAATGCATAATTAAGTGCAAATTAACATTAATTAGAGGTCGGGGTCATTATACATACCCCAAGTGACTTGGCAGACAGGCGAACCTCAGTACAACTCTAGTGTCAATCCCCGATGACTCACCTACAGAAATATACATAAAATAGAATGAGCAAAGCTTAGTGAATAATAGCAATGTAAGAAGGTTAATTGAATAAGCAAAACCTTGGATAAAGTAAATAGACAGATACCAACCATATACAGGTCTTATCCATAACTATATTTCAATACGGTCTCAGGCTCACATATAATACAGACTGGCTTCAAGCCCATGCAGAATACGAAACGGCCATAGGCCCAATACATTATGCAGAGCGGCCTCAGGCCTAATAGATTATACAGAACGGCCTCAGGCCCATACATAATACAGAGCGTCAGAAGCCCGTGATATAATACGATTGGTCAGAAGCCCGGATATATCTGAACTACCAGAAGCCCATATATATACGTAACGTCAGAAGCCCACATATAATACAGAACGGCTTTAAGCCCACAGATGATACAGAACGGCTTTAAGCCCAGATATCAACAGATTGGCCTCGGTCCATCATTAGCAAAACAGAATGATTCCACATACACCAAGATATCATTGTTCCATAATACACATGTGTTCCATTTGGTCATCATGAATTCAGATAGTTAACTTCCAGATAATGTAACATCAAGATAACTATTAACAAGAAGTAAAACGCATCGCTACAGAGATTATTACTCAATAGTGCACAAAATTTTCCCACTGCTTATCACAAGTCCATATAGTTGTCTTCGGATAATGTAACATTAATAATAACTATTAACATAAGGCAAATATATCACTACATTAATAGGGACAGAACAATTCACATCGTAGTGGCCTCGGGCCCACGTCTATTACTAAGGACAGAACGACCTTAGGTCTATATCAATGTCACTATCTAAGCATATCAATTAATTGAATCAAAGCACAACATCAATGGAATAGACCATTCACAAATAACAATACATAAATCATAATCACAGGAAGTAAGTGAAACATATTGTTACACTACTATTACTCACAGTGATCGGCACCCGGTAGTAATGGGACGATGTCCTCGTCTCGACCTACAAGTACCGTGCACAACACATAATATGAGATTATACTCAATCCTTTACTTATTCTCTTTGATCATTCAATCAATTAGCCATAGTGGTACCAAAGCTCATTATTCCTTAATAAGTTATAATCCATGTCTCAGAAAATAGGAGAAATCGATAAGAAATGGTTTAGGTGAAGAAATGGTACAAAACTGGTTGACAGAAAGTGAACAGTCGTCACTAATTTGGGCATAACTATTTTTGTATTTATAATTTGGGAGTGAGACCACCGCCATTGGAAACTAGACTTCCGGGGCTTGATTTTAGGCTCAAGAATCACTCAAAACGGAGTCCCGAGGCAAAAGATATGTTTATTTAAAGTTGCTGAACAGAGTTGTCTCCCGCACGTGCGGGAAACAGAGCCGCACGTGCGGCCCTGGGCAGTTTACAGTCCGAAAATGGCTGAAAAATTGGAACTTCTCATTTTCAAAATCAAACCTCATTTTCATGTAATTCAAGGCCCAAAACTCTTTAATACATGATAAATTTCACATCCTTAGCTTCCATTCCAATTTATATCTCCAAAATACTACTCAATTTCTCAATCACAAGAACAAGATTATATATTAGAACACAAAAACATAAAGTAGCCATGGTTTGGGGTTTAAAACTCATTTACATGGGGAACCCTCTTTAACCTCTTTAAGAACCATAAAACCCCTACAAGAAATTAAGTTGTAACATAAATTCATGTTATGGACAAGGATTCAACATCTTATTGCTTGAAGAAACAAAACCCTTACATATAATCATAAATAACCCAAGAACTCATTCTTTAGTCTATAATCTTCAAGTATTGAGAGGGTGGATCTTACCTTAAGCCTTCACCACCACCTATTCTTGTATAACCATGATGAATTCAAGCCAAATCCTTGATTTCTTCATCATCCTCAAGGTTTCTCTCCTTCTCTTGCTTCTCTCTTGCTCTCTCTCCAGATTTTTCTTTCCTTAGATATTTTCTTGGCTCAAAGGTTAAGTTGAACCACTCCTATAGCATACCTATCTATATATATATAAGCTTCCACAAATAGGAAGGGCCAAACACGCCCTCATTTAATCGCACAAAATTAAATTTCAATTAAACTTCCCAGATGACTCTAAAAATTGTGCTGATAATAAATATGTCCCCTGTTCTGGCTTCTGAAGCCTTTAAGGCCTTCAATTTGCAGTATAAAATAACCCCCCAAACGTGCATTAACGAATCAGACAAATTAGATTTCCAATTAATTTTTCCAAATAGTTCTAAAAATTCCCATTAACATACCCAATTATTTAATTTTGATTTCTGAACCCATAAAGGTCGGTAATTTCAATTTTAAATCCGTAACTCAACAGATAATGCTTCAATTTCAATAGATATAATTAAATTAAAATACATCATATCATAGTTAAATAAAGATGATTTCTTATACGCATTTTGGGGTCATTACACATCCAACTTGCACAGACCAACCACAACTCATGCGCCATGACGTACACTATACACCAGCCCCCCAAAACGAATCACAGCCCGAAGGACTAAGAAGCCTGACGAACATGTGAAAACATTTAGAGAAGCCGAGCAAAGCACCGTCTAGCGCGACTGCAAATAACAAAGGCAACAGGTAACTTCCGAGGGACATAATTTTCGCAACAAGCTTCCGCGCGTCCTAAGAAAAATTCCAAACACACTGAAAACGTGTGAAGAAAGGAACGCTTAAACCACGCTGAAATCATGAGAAGAGGTCCTGAGATGATGCAATAGATGCAAAATGTAGTGTCATCGTGTGATAGATAATATGATATGTGTGTAACAAGCAATGTAGTGAATGATGTTTAGAGAAATGCAGTAAACAAACAAGGCGGCGCTTTAGAAAGCACCTTATAGGGTGAGTGGCGATGAACCACTCTACTCTGACGGGAATCTCCATCTTGTGTTCTTTGAACTCTTACCTTCAACTCACAGTACAAAGGTCCTCAAATGCTGACAAAGGGTAACCTCTGCATGTAGAAGCCACGGATGCCACTTTTTTTTCATATTCACAACTTTTCGTATTTTCCAACGGGGTGACAGACTAGGTTGGTTCAATATCCAAAATTGAGGCACATACACGCTACCTCAACCTATGGGGCTGCTATACAAATTTCAAGTTAATGATACACCCCTGGGTATTTAAACCAAACTTTAGTCTCAGAAATTCCAAACCTTTGTATTCTAAGCATCGCCATTCGAACTCTAATTTCCACCGTCGCAGTTGGTCTCTTAGGAACTCATTGGAAACACAGCCAAGACGTCTCTGATGGGGAATGGTGTTCAAGGAGAGCACTTTGATCGCCATTTTGACTTGAAGCAAGCTTGAGCTTGAGCGTGAGGTCAAGGTATACTCATACTTCGGAGAAATGACAAGGCCTGAGCAGGTGCATCCGGAATGCAATCTCAAAATTTGCTGAAGTTGAAACAAACTCAGAGGCTTCAATTTTCCCTCTTTTCTTTTGCTTTGCGGTCCAGAACCTATGTAGCTTTGTTCTATTGCCCTGTCTGCTGATTGAGGTTGAACCCTGCAGTTTATGAAAGAAGGAATTCTGTTTTGTACATCCTGTTGGGAATGGCATGGCACTCTAAGCACAAAATGATTTATTTTCAAAATTGAAACCAAGAATGAATTCTTAACCGGGTATTGAGCCTACGGCTGACCACAGTACACCACGACTCAATAAAGGAAAAACAAAGTAAAATAACCTAAACACAACTATTTACTAAAATCTAAACAACTAAAAACAAGACTCAAAACAAACAAAAACCACAAACACAGCACTTGGATGTTTTCCACATGTGGGAGACCTCTTGGTTCACCCCGGAGGGGGGGCACTGCTTCTCCAATGTTTCCCACCCTTTCTCATTTGTGATTCTCAAATCACTTTGACATTCAATCTCTTTTTCTCTAAAAAGCCCTTTTCTCATTTTTTCTCTCAGCGCACATCTCTCTTATGTTTTATCTCTTCTCAGGTGTGGTTGATAGATGTCGAAGTTGTGGGCTCTTGAGGAGGGGTCAAATATTTGGCTCCATTTCCAGTCTGTGCTTCGCACTTGGAGGATGAGAAAGCTTTCAGCCCCAGCTGCTAGCTTCAGTTGTGCCATTTTCTGGTGAGTGCACTGATAATGGGGAAAAAGACAGAAAACCTGACTCAACTATGCCCCTAGTTCATTATTTTGACCATTTTTTATTTTTGGCTTACTGCTAAAACAATTTTGACTAACATAAGAGTTTGATTAACATGCTTATTCGACTTTCTATTTTGAAATCATGTAAGTCAGGCTATGAGCATTGAAAATTTTCTTTTTTGGGTCTAAGAAATGGCCAAGTTTTGGAAAAATGGAATAATTTTTGAGAAATTAGTCAACTTCACTAAAAATCTTCAAAACTGTTTTTGCAAATGGCCACTACCCGACCAACGAGAAATTAACTCTTGAGATGCACAACCTCAGATCTGAACTTGATTTGTCTTGCAGCTGAATCTTCTAACGGAATAGGACAATCGATTTTGGACGAAGATGAGCACGAAGATGAGTTAATTTGCGCATGCATAGAATAGCCGAGTTTGAATAAGGATAAGCCAACCAACATGGATGAGACAAGGTGTTGAAAATGGTTAGCCAAACTTCAGATAAAGTTGTCTACGATCCCAAAGATAGGAATCAAAGCACGTGGTTCCCAAGTTAAGGTGCACTCGCATTAACATTCTCCTTTTACGCCTAACTTTTGCCAAAGCCGCCTTCCGGTTTCCAACCTTGTGAGCTCTATTTTTTCTTTTCATTTTTCTTTCTTCTTTATTTTTTTTTTTATTTTTTATTTTTTATTTTTTATTTCTTTCTTTGCTTTTTGCTTTGTTTCCATTTTTTCTTCTTTTTTCATTTTTCATTTTTCTTCTTTTCTTTTTCTTGCTCTAACTTTTGCCTAGGTCGCCCTTCCAGGTTTTCAACCCAGTGAGCCTCTCAAGGATAGGAAAATTTAACTTGTCCATGTTGATTGGCCATAGGATCTCTAAGCCATCTGAATCTACAAGAATGACTATTGTTCCTAACTAAATAGTCTTGATGATGTAAGAGCCCATCCAATTAGGTCTGAATTTGCTCCTAGTGTCATGGATAGCAACTCGATTGCCCTTCAGCAAAAAATTTCTTCTCTTAGTTTCTTGGATTTGGCTTTCTTGCCAATCTCCATTGGCTTCCTTTGATCATATACAACCTTATTGCCCATAGTTTAAGGGTTACTTTCAATCCGACCATGCAAGCCTCATATTTTGCTGATCGTTTGGACATTCTGAATCAAAGTTGGAAAACAATAGGGTAGAGTCTTGAGGACGAGAGTGATTCTATGCTGTACAATCACAAGATCAATTCCAGGCATGTCTTCGTAGGACCATGCAAAACATTTTTTGAAATCTTTTAATAACGCGACTAGTCACTCGTGGCTTTTGAATACAATGTAGAACTAACTGGATCAAACCAAGATCCTTTTCAATGTCCACGCTAATGCATATAACTTCATTCATTAAAGGCTTAGCAGCCTCTTCCTCTCAATTGATCAAATTTTTACAAATCCTGAGGAATTCCTCCTTTTTTGTTTTTATCACAGTGTTAGAAAAGTTTTCAAAAACTTTGGTCAACGCAATGATTTAAAGGGACAAAGAAGTAGGTGAAACGTGATCGTCGTTTATCTGTGATCTTCCGCGCAACTAGCTCAATGGTAGAAATAGATTCAAAAGAAAGAGTGTAAAAGGCAAACACAAAACAAGAAAGTGATATTCGAGTTAACACCCCCAAAATCACCAAACTCTAACACAGCAAGACTGACTTAATGCAACAAGACCCACTCGACACCCAAGTCCAAAAGTAAAATAAACACCATTTTCCAAGTGCTAAAAAGTGCGTACATCCACCACATCTAGAGTAAAATGAGCGCCATCGCCAGTGGTTCATCCTGATCACATAGTCACATTATTCTCCAAGTTCATCGATCTAGCCGATAGACTTTGTAGGACCTGGTGCGGCGATGACCTTGTTGTCAATCAGATCTTGTATTTCGTGGTGAATATGAAAACAACTGTCATTGTCACGACCGGATTGTTGATGAAAGGCACAGTACTTGGCAGCTTTATACCTGGCTGGAAGGGGATTAGGGAGACGCTAAAGGTTAAGGGGTTTGAGATAGCCTTGTCCTATGAGGATTTGTAGAGCTTTGGATAGGGTCATGTAAAGGGGATTGAAGGTGCGGTTACCAGTCCTAACAGGATTGACAGAGGGGTCAGCAGGTGTTGACTGGGTTTGATGATCTCTTGCGGGTGTAGGATTGGAGCCGAAGGGTATTTCGTACAACAACCCTTTTCATGGTTTATCCTGATTCAAAATGCCCCAACCCGAACGACAAAAGTGTCATCCCCTGCCTTTGCAACAACTGCAGACACTTGCTGTTTGTTTAGCCCTTTGACCTTCAAAGCCTCAATAGCCCATTGAAGCTGTTCATAAGGATCAATACTTGCCCTGGCCTTGTTCTTCCGACTTGCTTCAGCTTTGCCAAGGGATTGGGTGACTATATTGAGGTGAGGCCCAATTGGTGGTGGCATGTCGTCACCCAGACTTGAAACGGCTTCGAAGTTGGTTTTTTCAATTGCAACACCCTAAGATTAGAGAGCCTTTTGGTGTGAAATTTCTGGCATATGATGTGGTCGATGATGGAGCCAAAATCCCAAAGGCTAAATCTGCCATAGTTCTCTGCAAATCTTCAATCATGCTCATTAGCTCAGAAGTAGTGGGTTCATGGGTTTGAGATGATTGGGGTTCAAGTGTGTTATCCCAAATAGGCAACCCAAGAGGGGGGGTGAATTGGGTTATTAAAAATTTCATAATATTAAAATTAACACAATATTCAGAATTTTAATAAGTAAAAAAAACAGAATAATAATTATCAATATAAAAGTAAGAGAGATAGGGAGAGAAAATCAAACACTGCGATTTATAGTGGTTCGGCACGCCAGGCCTACGTTTATTCCCCAAGAAACCTCATTGAGAATTTCTTTACTATCAATTGAATAAATACACCACCAAGCTTGTGGATTTGGCACAAGACTTACTCTTATATATTGAGCCTCACTCAACAATAAATTCCTTACCCTTACAAAATCTCTCACAAAAATATGAAATAAGAATAATTGGTACTTAAACCCTTTTTTACAATAATTCTCTCACAAAGAGTAGATATGAAAGTGTAAGAACAAAGGCTAGACTTAGATCTAAAAGTGAAAGAGCAAAATACAATGTACTTAGAATTTTGGACCTTAAGAAAATTTTCTCTTCAAGTTCTTGATTTTTCTCCACACACAACACTTTTATTTATACACAAAAATATACTCGTTGGACGCTCCTTGCTGATGTCATGGCTTACATAAGCACGCTCCTGACGTCATAGCTTACATAAGCACGCTCCTGATGTCATGGCTTACATAAGCACGCTCCTTGATTTTAAATAGTCAGCAAATGTTAATAATTAAAAAGATAAAAGTAAGACTAATTTTTTCTTTACCTTTTTTGTTTTTTTTCAAACATGGAGCCACCGTTTTTGTAGACAATTTAATACAAAGTTCAAAACTTTCAAACAAACAAATAATTTGCTCCATCTTGTTTATAATATATATATATACATATATATATAACTCTATCTTTTTCTTCTTGTTTGATTATAATATGATATAATCAATGTAGTGTAAAAAGTTTAATAGCGCACGTGATGTATTCTATTTATATTATATGCATTATATATATAATGTTCTAATCAAATATTTGTATACAGAAAAATCTCTTTAATAATATTTATGATGGATCTGAAAATATATGCCCTCTTTAAAATATTGTATATGTTGTAGAGATTTTAAACTAAATATATCCTACCACTACATTTGGATATATCACTTTTGTCAAAAGAAAACAACTCATTAATATCACATTTGTCAAGTAATACAACCAATCAATCATTTTTTTCAAAATAATATAATTAATCAATTTTAATTTTGTTAAAAAGTGAATAGTGATCAGCCTAAATTTTCAAAAAGTGAATAGTAAAGTTTTCAAAAATATTTTTATTTAAATAATATTTAACAAATATATATATTTTAAAAAGATAATATTTTGTGTCAAATAAATATGTATATTAAAAAATCCAGAGTTTTGCAAATAATATTTTAGACATCATCAAAATTAAATAATATGATTAACAAAGTGCATCCATCATACACAAGTGCGTGCTTTCTAGAATGAACACATCAAGCTTATGTAAATGGGCTGGGGTGATGTATATGCTAGGATTGTAGGTAGATGACAGTGTGTGAATTAGGTTGAGGTGTGAAGATAATGGATTAGTGATGGCCTGAGGTCCTTTTGGTGGAACTATGGTCTCTTCGTCATTAAGATCCTGAATCTTATGACGGAGGTAGATGCAACGGTTTGTATCATGACCAGGCTGTTGATGATAGGCGCAGTATTTAGCAGGGTCATATCTTGGTGGAAGAGGAGTTGGGAGGAGTCGGGGTTCTAGGAGCTCTAGGTACCCTTTTTCTAGCAAGGTTTTCAAGGCTTGAGAGAGACTCATGTAAAGATGATAGAAATTTCAGGCTTGGGGCCGAGTTAAAATGGTTGGTTTTTGGCTATTGATGGAAGTGGTGACAGTGCTTACTTCTGAGCATTTCGCAACTGTGCTACCACTGGTAGTAGCATTGGAACTGCGAAACAACATTTTTTTTCAAAGGCTCATTATCTTCCACAATGATCCATTGTCTGATGGTATCCTTGATTTGAACCCTAATTTCGTAAAGTTCTATAAATGTAGATAGAGGTAGAACAATCATCTTTTACAACAACTTGCCATGAAGATTCCAAATAACCATTCTTATCTGATCCTTCTTGAAAAGTCTCATGATCATCATCAAGGCTTTAGTCCTTCATCTTGTCACAAACTTAGAGAAACCCTTTTTCGACTCTTGTCGTGTTACCTCGAGATCACGAGTTGTGATCTCAATCTGTGTATTGTAAGAGTACTGAGCAATGAAGGCTTTGGCCATCTCCTCTCAATTCTGTTTGACGAAATCTTCCAACTTAGCATACCAAATGGCCGCTATACTTGACATGGTGCGACCAAAGAGAGAAAACATCTGTGGTCTAGTTAAGCCCATCGACCGCAAGATATCAGCAAACAATCGCAAGTGGACCATCGGATCTCCAAAGCCATCGAAACGGTCAATGTGTGGCATCTTAAACCGATTCGGCAATATAACCGCTAATCGCAGTATCCGCAATTTATGTTCGATGGAGTTAACCTTGTGCTCTCTTGAACAACTTCTAATTTGTTGACTTTGAACGAAGTTGATCGACTTCGAATTCAAATAGTGCCTCAGTCTGATAAATCGGTGCTTTGAAAGCTTGTACTGGGATTGGCTATGTTGGATTGCCCTGATTTTCTTGAACATTGGCAAGATTAGCAAGGGCACCGCACGTAGCTAGTCATGGGTACATGTGATGCAGAGGTCATTGCTGGCCACCAGTATTATTGTAGTCGTTATAATCTCAATTTGACGAGCCAGAATCTCAAATTTTGACAGATCACGCCATGTCAGAGTGTCTCGATTGTTTGTTACAAATGGTGTATCAGCGTCAGTTCTTCAAACCTGCTCTGCTGCCTATCCACCTCTGCTATCTGACACTCAGCCATAACCCGCAACAACGGAACTTCTATTTCGATCGGCAAAACAACTTCCATACCATAAACAAGATAATAGGGGATTGCTCCAGTAGACGTCCGAACTGAAGTTCTATAGCCCCAAAATGCAAATGGCAATTTGTCTGGCCAATCCTTGTAGGTCTCGGCCATTTTCTGCAGAATATGCTTAATGTTCTTGTTGGCGACCTCAACAGCTCTATTGGTTTGCGGCCGATGTGTAGATGACTTATGAAAAGTCACGTTGTATTTCTCCAACAAGTTGACTACTTTTTTCTTGAAATGGGAGCCATTATTTGAAATGATCTCGTTTGGGACTCCATATCGGCAAATAATGTTGTTTCGGATGAACTTAGCCACATGCACTGCTTTCAACACTGCATAGGATTGAGCTTCCACCCACTTAATGAAGTAATCAATTACCACTAGAATATCTTCATGCCCATTTGACCCTTTTGGTGTGACTACGCCGATGACGTCAATTCCCCAGACTAAGAAAGGCTATGGTGAAGTCATGTTGTACAGCTTTGACGTCGGGATGTTTATGTGATTAGCATGAATTTGGCATTTGTGGCATCGTCGAACAAAACCAATACAATCCTCCTCTATAGTAGACCGGTAGTAACCTTGCTTGAGAATCTTCCGGGCTAACATTACTTCGTTCATGTGTGCTCCGCACTCTTCTTCATGGATGGCCTCCATTAGGCGCTTTGATTCCTCTGCATCAACACACAACTTGTGCATTCCCAGATGACCCCTCTTGTATAGTTTACCTCGCAGATGATAAATTGAATAGCCATCGCCAGATACCTCTTATCTTTGGCATTTACACCTGGTGGATAGACCTCCTTTTCCATGAAATTCCAAATATCGTAGTAGCAAGGGTTTTGATGTTGAACTTCATTTATTGCAGCGATAGTGTTGTAGGTCGGGCATATACATCCGCTTCAATGATGATCGAACGCATCCGGACTCCAAACGAGATGTCTATCATAGAAGATAAAGTTGATAAAGCATCAACAAACCTGTTGTTCTCTCTTAGTAGATGCATGAAGGTCAGCTTCTCAAACCTAGGAATCAGAATGTTTAGGGTTTGGTGATAGATCTTTATCTTTTCTTCTTTAACCTTCCAGTCTCCTTTTGCTTGAGACACAACTAGGTTCAAGTCCCCAATGACGTCCAATCTTTTGGCCCCTAGTTCTAAGGTGGCTTCCAAACCAGCAATACACGCCTCGTATTTTGCTTCGTTATTGGATACTTTGAACTAGAGTTTGAAGACTAAAGGTATATGGGAATTGTCGGGTGCTATCAGCAACACCCCTATCCCATAATCGTATTGATTAGACACTCCGTCAAAGTACATTGTCCAAATCTCTTCCTTGACTTGCAGAATAGCTTCATCTCGAATAGGTATTCTACCGCTTTGTTCCTTCTATTAGGTGATCTCGCCAGAACTCGCTATTGCTCTCCCTTTGACAGACTTGTAGTAACGACTTCAAATCAAATTCGAAATGAGAAGCAACCAACGGCTAGCTTACCTGTAAGTGTTGGTTTCTCAAAGAGATATTTAATGATCTAATCTCAAACCGTAATTATAGAGTGAGTTAACAAGCAAGGCCTCAACTTCCCGATAACCCATAATGGCTAAGCAAGCTTTCCTCAAAGGTGTAATAGGTCTCAGAATCCAACATTTTCTTGCTTAGGTAATAGATGGCTTTCTCCACCCTATCCTCAGATTCCTGAGCAAGCATGCATCCCATCGTTGTGTCCATTACTGACAGATACAAAATCAAGGGGTTCCCTGACTGCAAAGGATAACACAGTGGATTCTCAAGGTACTATTTGATCTCGCCGGTTTAATTGACATCGATCATCCCATCAAATTTCTTTTCATTTCTTCAGAGACCAAATAGTAGTTCATAAGTCAAGGTTAATTTTGAAATAAACTGCTTTATGAATTGCACTTTACCTAAAAAGCTTTGTACCTCATTTTCATTCTTGGTGTTGGCATTTCTAGGATGGCCTTGATTTTGGAAGGATTTACCTCGATGCCCTCTCAGGTGATCAAGAAACCCAAAGATTTCCCTCGCTACACCAAAAGTACACTTTTGCTAATTCAACGCCGCCCATACTCTCGATCCATTGAAAGAATTTCTTCAATGCGTGTAGTGGCCTTTCCTTTCCTTGACTTGACAATCATGTCGCCTACATATACCTCGACCTCTTTATGGATCATATCATGCACTGTGGTTGCGTTCATTGATAGGTAGTCCCAAGATTCTTCAAATTCAAACGGCATTACCCGAGCAGCGAGGGTTCCCACGCATAGTGAAGGCAAATTTTTTTCTATCCTCGAAAGTGCCATCGAATTTGGTTATACTCGAAAATCCGCCCATGAAGGAGTGCAATGTATGTGGTGAAATCCACTAATTCATTAATGTGTGGTAAAGGAAAGTCGCTATTCGGACTGCTCGCTCAGATCCCTAAAGTCCACACACACCCAATTTTGTCGCCTTTCTTGGCACTAGAACAATTTTGGCCAACCAAGTTGGATACTCAAACACTAACAAGAACCCTGTATCTATCTGCTTGGTGACTTCCTCTTTAATCTTCAAAGCCCAATCCGGGTGTATTCTCCGCAATTTCTATTTGATAGGTCAAGCCTCAGGGTTAAGAGGGATTCGATGCTGTACAATCTCAGGATCAATCCCAGGCATGTTTTCGTAGGACCATGCAAAAACATCTTTGAAATCTTTTAATAAAGCGACTAAGCGTCAAGGCCCTTCAAGACAACGTGGACCCGATCTGGACCAAACGCAGATCATTTCCAATACCCACATTAATAGCAATGATTTCATCACCTAGGGGTTTTGCAAACCTCTTCTACTTTTGGGTAATCAAATTTTTCAAAACCAGAGGAATTCCTTCCTTATCGTTTTCATCAAAGTTTTGAAAGTCATGATCAATGCAATAAATAAGAGACACAGAGAAATACTTAGAATCTGCAGCGGCAGTCTCATTCAAAAGGTCTAGCTCATCCAATTCCTTAGTTACAACTGGCTCAAAAGAAAAAGAAAAGGACGACCTGGACAAAACCTCGGCATCCAGGTTATCAACCCCAGGAATACCGGACCTAGACTCAAAAGAACCGGAATCGATTCGACTCCACGCACTGCGGAATCGATTCGCTCATTCTCGACTAGAACCGCTAGATGTAGCCTTTCTCCACCGCCAAATGAGAGACGGTGTTAGATGCATCCAAGATGTCGCTAAAAGGGTTCACACCTGCTGGTCCCGATCATAGAAACGGCCAAGTTATCCCCAAGCTCTCGAGTCCTAAAGGAGACATGCCAATCGCCCTACTTGAAGCTTGTTGATATCGAATCACTTTCAGGCTCTTTGTAGCTTTAGTAGTTAGTTCACTGCTCATCTCAGATTACTCTCTTAAAGCCGCAAGTCAAAGAAAATCTCAAAGTCGGGAACTTCGCCTCGTGAGTTGAACCAGGCTCAAGAAACCATGAATGGGAAGTCTTCACCTCACAAACAAAATAACCATTCAGTGGTCCCCAATTGGTCGGTGCACAAGCTCAGATTGCTCCACCGCTTAGCTCTAGCTCACGCCATCTTTTTCCCTTTCCTAACCTAGTCCTCTTTGGTGGGCGTATAGCCAAGACCAAAGGTATGTGGGTTATGTGGCACATCGGCCAATACAGTAACGCCCTTCCAGCCACTCCTTCCCAGTCCCATTCCTGGCATGTGTTGGAGTTTGTTCATGAAGTACACAGATTGGGTGCTAACACACAAGCCCTCGTTAACAGCCAAAATATTCTGTACTACCCAGGCCTCAGCCAAGGTAAACCCTGAAAGGAAAACATCCTCTTCCCCATGCACAATCTCCCGCACAAGTGTAGTGACCTCTAGCGAAGGATGTATAGATGAATTCCCGAAGACTATGGCCGCCCCATTTCCATGGAGGTACTTCAATATTTGGTGAAGAGTGGAAAAGACAGCTTTCACTTGGTGCGGCCAAGGTTGCCCAAGTAGTAAGTTGAAAGTGGCCGAAACGTCCAAGACAAGGAACTCGATGTCTTGTTGAGTCAATGACTTGTACTGGGACCGTGACTGCTCCCATCACCTTCGCTTATATTGTCATACGCCCAAATCACCTGGGCTGTAAGCACAAAATCGGCCGATTTTAAGCCAATAGCATAAGCCGTACGACAAAGACAAACGTTGGTTGCTAACCTGGTGTCGACCAATACCACTGGTATCCACTTTTCTCGACATTCCATTGATATGTATAAAGGCTTGTTGTATGTAGAGCCTTCCGGTGGTAGTTTCTTGTCTAAAAAGGTCAAAGTTAGCGCAATGCCTCCCGGGAAGTCTAATTCCATCAGTTGTTCTAAGGTGGTGTCGATGGACAACTTAGCTTTGTCCATCACGACAAGACAAAGATCGCTCTGCACTCATGGCCATAAGCAGATCCCGTGATAGATATATCACTTGAATCTTTTTTCAACCTGCTTTCAAAGACAATTCCTCCTCCAACAGTTTTTCTTTCTGTTTCTCTACCTCTTTGTCCTTTTCGGAGGCTTCAGGTTGATCCAGATATGGTGGTTTGAAATATTGGCCACTTCTTGTCATATGGTCTACCTCTTCCATATACCAAGTGTTGTCAAAAAGGTCCTCACCCCAATTTTCATAAGTATGGGCCAAATGTAGGTCGTGATCATCCCACTGACTTCCTTTGGTAGTCGACAAGCACTTGTCCAAATTCCATTTGGATCATCTTCTTGTCACATATCTCCCCCGCAAGGTGTTGAGCTTTTTTAGCTTTCCGGTTGTTTTCACCCATTTCTTGCTCAAACCGCTTCAGCGCGGATTCTTGCTCTGTATGTACAATACTAACAATGCCCAGTTCCTGAGCCAATTGTTCTACCTCAATGTTTTCCAGTAGTTTACCCTTCCCATCGGCCATTTCAGCCATTGCAGCGGTTCCCGCTTTTTGTTCTTCCAGCTTCAATTCAGTTCCGTCATTTATATCGAGTTCATCACTTAGCCACCCAGAATTGTCTGTCAACCCGTTCAAATCAAACCAATCAATATGCACGTCTCTTTGATCTTGCTCCTCAAAGAACTGCAAATTGTCTATGTCCTCCTCTAGGTCGGCTAGATCATGCAATCCCTAACTTGGCCCATCTTCTCAAACTACACTGACCTCCATCTCAGTCAGCAACACCACTTCCGGTTTAGCTTGATTGATTGGCACAATATAGCAGAACGGGTTGTACATCCCTTCAGATAAGTCCTCAGAGCCCTTGGGCAACAGACTGACAATCTCCACTGAGGTTAACGTTCCTTTATCTCCCACCGCTATGACCATCGGTTCGCTTGGAGTGTAGACGCGTTCATCATGCACAAGTCTGTGCTCTCAGGGATGAAAAACGCCGGCTTAGGTAGGTGGAAAGGGGTGATGTATATACTGGGGTCATAAGGGATGGTCAGTGTATGGATGAGGTTTATATGCTAGGGTGGAAGGACTTAGTTATGCGGTGGAAGAGGATTTGTAGTGACGTTGGGTTTTTGGGGAGGTGCTATCACCTTATTGTCGATGAGATCTGGAATCTCATGACATAGCCTATAGCATTGATCAGTATCATGACCGTGTTGTTGGAGAAAAGCACAGTATTTGGCCGGGTTGTGTCTCGGGAAGAGAGGATCGGGTAGAGAGCGAGGCTGTAGTGGTTTAAGATGCCCCTTTTTGATCAGGACCCCTAAGGCTTTGGATAAAGGCATGTAGAGTGGGGTAAAGACATTTTGAGATTGGGCCTAGCTAGTTGAGGTTTGTGGAGTTGTGTTGGATGTGTTGGCAGTTTTGGGTGTGGCGGTGCCCATACTCACATCCGAAGGTCGTGCAGAGGTGTTACTACTCGTGGTTGCATTGGAGCTGCGTGTAAAGGGCGTCTTGGGCTGTTCTTTCTCATTGTCTATCAACTCCTATGTCATCGTATCCTTAATTTGAACCCCTATCTCATGGAGCTCAGCAAATGTAAACAAAGGCAAGACTATCATATTTTGTAATAATCTCCCTTGCAGGTTGTGGACCACCATTCTGATTTGGTCCTTTTCAAACGGCTTGATAGTCATCATAGAGGCCTTAGCCCTCTATCGAGTCACAAAGTCTAAGAAACCCTCATTTGGCTCCTGGCAGGTTGTTTCGAGATCACGGGTTGTGACCTCGATCTGGGTATTGTAGGAGTACTGTGCAATGAAGGCCTCAGCCATTTCCTCCTAACTTCTTTTCACTAAGTCTTCAAGCTTGGCATATCAAATGGCCGCTATACCCAATAGGGTCCTCGCCAAAAGTTTACAAATTTCTCAAGTCTAGTAAAACCCATTGGTCGTAGGATATCAGAAAATAGCCATAGGTGGACTATAGGATCTCCGGAGCCATCGAACCGGTCTATATGCGGCATCTTGAATCTGTCTGGTAGAGTTACTGTGGAGTCTGTGTATCCATTCTCAATGTCAGGGATTGAATTCACGCATTATGCCCGCTTAAAGAGCTTTTCTAGCTTGTTGACCTTCAATGCAGTGGGGTCAACCTTGAATTCAAATGGCGCTTCCATTTGGTACACGGGTGCCTTAGAGGTCTGAGGTAGGATCGGATCTACCGGAATGCCCAGATTCTCTTAGACATTGATAGTGACTCTGGGTGCTGGAATACCCGCTGGAGGTGCATGGGATGGGGAGGCTACTGCCGGTTGTGATTGCTGTTGCTAAAGCCTATTTATAACTTCTGCTTGGCGGGCAACATCTAGCTGCATGGCCTCAATGGTCTGCTGGAACTAATGAAGCATATCTTCCATGCTAACTGGGAGATGTTGAGTTATCAGAACTGGTGAATACTTTCTTTCTAGAGCAGAAGTAGAAGACTGAGCTTGACTAGGCGTAGGTGAAGTAAAAGGTGACTGCTGGACTGGTGAATTATGCATGATCCTCCTTCGTCTAGTAACCGGTGGGAGTGAAGCAAACACTGGCTATCCCCTGACAATATCCCAGATTCAGAAAGTCTTCTCACTCGGGTCTAGAGTGCTTGAGGGGTAACAGGACTATCCGAAGCAATTGTGATTATTAACTACCTTGCAAAAAAAAAATAATAAAGCAAAAAGAAAGCGAAAATCAAAAATAGCACATCACCTCAACTCAGATACTAACAACACACAGTTGCAAACAGAAGCTGTAGAACTGCACTCAACACTGATTTCTACCCCCAAAACCAATACCTAAACTTGTAACTAATACATACATTCCTGTAAAGTTTCATTCTAAAAGCACATACTAGTTAAACGAAATCCAAAACACCTCTATGATGGGCAAGGGTTACCCTGTCCTAGTTTCGTCAGGAACTAGGGTTCACTATTCAAGCAAAGTGTTTCACGCAATCCTGAATTCGGGTAAGCAACCTGTTCTAGTTTGGAATAGTCTTTACGGCTTTCGATACGCAACTAGGCCGATTGGTCAAAAGGGCACCTCAGCAAGACTACCTAATATACCTCTCACACCTAACACCAAGAAGTGATCAAACAGTATAACGGTAGTCTAGATCCAAGGGTTTTGTTCCCATTGTGGTAGAGCTCGCAACCGGTCAGCCTTTTGGCAAGCTTTTCCAAGTAAGCCTTCGACAAACCGTTCAGAAATAGCAGATGGCAAACACTGAGACTTAAGCTCACCAATGCAAATGCAAATGCAAAGAAACACATAAGGGTAGATAAAATGTCATATCATGAGTTCGAGTCAAGTTCTCTAAAATCCCCAGCAGAGTCGCCAGAAACTGTAGCTCGGCTTTTTCGCGCCCTCTTTCGGAAGGTTTGAAAGAAAGCCCTACAGTTCAGACTCCTACGGTTTTGAATCTAATCTCACAAGTGCAATGAGAAACTAATAAGTACCAAAGAGTCCAAATCTGGCAAATCGTTTTAGAAAATTGATTTGAATCAAAAGTGCAAAAATTGGACTGCTTCGCCAAATACAGAGTCGCCACCTAATTATTTTATTTTTAGAAAAATTTAGGAAACCCATGACTGGTGCCAAAGGCCACATGTCTGTCATCACAAAAGTTGCCTTGGCTCGGGAACTTAGGTACGAGAGGGGAAGGTCATGAATTGAACACCCCCGCTTGCCCGATCAAAGATCGGCCTCTACTAATCATGATGTGATTTTTTTATAAACACTATGTGCTCTTGTTCTGATTATTAGGTTAGTTTTACTATGTGATGCACACAAGCAAGTATAGACTAGTTTGCCCGAATTGGAACAATTCAATTTCATGTTTGTTTGTGAAAATGGTTTGAATTTATCACCTCAAGTGGGCTTAAAGTTTTTGGATTTGCCACTAAATATAGTGGACTTAAAACATGATTTGTCACTCAACAAAGTGGGCTTAAAACATACATTCGTTGAATCGTTCCAATTCAAACAACAAGCCTTCATCCACAGCATTCAAATAGTTTATTACTCAAGCATTTAGCCTCATTGCAAACATGCTAGACATGGTAACATTCACAATCATGCAAATATGTTAAAGCATAAAACTCACCTAGTACTCCAAGCTAAGAAAACATGAGTTAGAAAAATATGCATGGTTCCTAACAATACAAGATGTCTAATGTAACACATGTAATATGCAATTAATAGGCTCGCTACTAATATGGCATATAAATCGATTTAATAACATGTGGTTAAACACGATTCAAATAAGGTATTGAAATGACAATGTGATTTGAATGATGCCGAGCCTCTGTATGCAATATAAATGAATGGATGCAAGCATAAGGTATGCTAATTAAAACATGTCCCTAATCTAACCATCAAAAGCGGATAAATAAAAGGAGAAAGACGGAGGTTGAAAGATATACACACTATTACAACATGCCTCACGAAGGAGAGTCCGTATGAATAAAGCTAACTAACTAATTAAACTAAGCTAAGCTAAGCTAATTAAGCTAATTATTTCAACACTTGAATAAATAGCTAAACTAATTAAATATTACAATATCAACTAATTAGCTACAACTAATTAGAATAATTAAATAACCAAACACATTTGATATGAGCATGATGGAAGATGGATGGAGGTTGCACGTGCATCGCCTGAAAGCTGCTTTGTCTGCCCCAAACTGCCTCTATTTCATCTTCAGCCACTGTCTCTGTTTCTATAAAATTGCACTACTAGCCACACACCAAGGGCCAGCCGCATTATCGATGGTCGCCGAGCCTACAGAGGGCCACAGTATTGATTTGGTGCAAACTCGCTTTCGGCTCGAGGTGAAATCGCCATGATAGAGCATTTTCAAGCTCGCTTGTCCCTCATTCCTTCTCTATCATGGGAAAACCTCAAGAGAAGGTTGGGATTGACTCCAAAACCATCAATGAGCTTATATGATCGCTAATGATCTCTTGATATCATCTTGGACCAAAAATCAATAAATGTAATGTAAATGGACCACCCTCTTTTTGTCATGAAATGAACTCAAAATAGAAGTTGATACGCTTCAAGGACATCTAAAACACTATGAATTGAAGCTTGTTGCCCCTTGGCACATGGAACTCGGCATAACATCCGACTAAATTCAAACTATTTATGCCATTTTCTTTAAGTGTGTTGATTCAAATTTTAAACCAATTTGATTAGGCTTTGACATTCTTAGTCCATTTGTTCAAATGTGATATTAAAGTCCTCTAAATGAGAAGTGATGTCAAACAAGAAGTCCTTCCAAAACATGAGAATGAGACTACACCGTTGACGATGAGTCTCTGAAGAGATTAAGCCATTAAATGTAGGTCTCCTTTACATGCATTGAGCAACCTCAATTGCTTGAAACCATTCTCATGAATGAAAGATATAGAATGATTGATTGATTAGCAAACTTAGACTCCAAACATGGAAATGAACAAAGAAAGTATATTAAACAACAAGCATGCCAACTTATGTGACCTCAAATGTATTAAACAAGGCGTGAACCAATTGAAAAAGCTTAGACAACCTCAAAACAGTCCTAAATACATGAAATTCTAAGGTGAAACATGTATGAAAAGAGGTTGAAAAACTAGACAATAAAGATGAGAATAAAGGCTAGTAAACAAGGATAAAGAGGGTTGGCTAACCCCTCCATTTTTTAAACTTCAAAGCATGGTTTTTAGCCTTTTCAAACCTCTGAAAATTAGTGTAAATACCAAAGGAAAAGAGTGAAAAGGAGAAGGTGTGAGTTATGAATAAAGGTGTAGAAAGAGCAAGCCCTTTCTACCCTTTTGGTAACTCTTCAAACCCAACTCCAACACTTCAAACAATCAAAACCAACCAAAACAACAATAATAATGAAGTAAAGAATAGAAATGAAGGCAAGAGAAGAGAAAATAATTTTATAACTTTCAAGAAGTAAGCTTGTTCTTGGAGTTTCAAACTTAGTTTCAATGCATTCTCAAGCTTGAATTACACTTCCTCAAGATCAACCAAGGCTTTAGGATGGTAAGACAAGGTTGTATATGATGTATATAGGTGGTGTAAGCAAGCTAGGTTGGCTCAAAGGTAACTTGCCATCAAAGAATGAGGAGTAGAGGGCTTTTAAGGTGTATATATCTTTTCTAGAATTTTGTTCAACCCTCAAAACAATCCTAGAGCTTCAGTTTTATAGAATTCGAGTTGAAAATGTGATAAATATCTTCAAAAATGGACAGCTGGCGGCCCCCGCCTAGAACAGTGTTTATTGCCATCGAAGACCGGCTGACCATTCATAGCCACGGCCGGCCATCACTGAAGCACGGCCGGGCCTTGATGGCCTCCCCTATTTTTTGGTTCAAACTCATCTCAGGGTGAGAAATGGTCCAAAAATGAAACCCAAGGGTTCAAACAAGGTAGATATTGAAGATGTGAGGTTATTTAGGAAGCCCGATTGATTTTGAATCGTTACGAATTCATAATTCAACTTTCATTATTGAGTGCATTAAACCAAGCGTCTGAGTCTTGCGAGTGGTAAAAATGAGGTGTCTACAATACATATATATATATGTATATTTAATATTTTTATATATCTATATATGTATAATTCGGGCTTCGGGTTGCTCGGGTTATTTGATATCTTTTCCCAAGCCCGCCCAAATTTAATTTGGGCTTCTGAATATTTGCCAAAGCCCGTACCAAGTTTGAAAATATCTTGTCCAAGCCCTAAAAAAAATCGGGTTAGGTTCGGGTTGCTGGGGTTGAGCCCGCCCAAGTTGCACCCCTAATTATAGCTGAGTGAATATACTTCCCAGTGAATTCTACCCCAAAACAAATACCGATCGCATTTCCGATATGAATATTCATGTACAAGCCACCGAAAGCACATACTAAGTAAAGAGAGCCAAAACACCCCTATGAGGGGGTAGGGTTACCCTGTCCTAGTTTTGGCATGAACTAGGGTTTCACTACTTCAATCAAGCGGTTTCACGCAATCCTGTATTTGGGTAAGCATCCTGTCCTAGTCTGGAATAGTCTTTATGGCTTTTCTATATGCAACTAGGACAAATGGTCAAAAAGGGTGCCTCGGCAAGAGTACCTAATATACCTCTCACACCTAACACTGAGAAGTGAAAAGAGGATCAAATGATATAGCGGTAGTCCAGATCCAAGGGTTGTGTTCCCAACATGGCAGAGCCTACGATCGGTCAGCCTTTTGGCAAGCTTTTGGGCAAGCCTCCGACAAACCGTCCAGGAATAACAGATAACAAACACAATGATTTAAGTGCACCAATGCAAATGCAATGCAAAGAACATATAAATATAGATAAAATTTCACATCATGAAGTTTGAGTCAAGTTCTCTAATTCCTCAGCCGAGTCGCCAGAAGATGATAGGCCCTACAGTTCGAACTCCCGCAGTTTGGAATCTAATCTCACAAGTGCAATGTGAAATAGATAAATACCAAAGAGTCCAAATTCAGCAAATCTTTTGAAAAATCAATTTTGAATCAAAATGTCAAAAATGGACTGCTTTGCAAGGTACAGAGTCGCCACCTAAATATTTTGGGAAATTTAATAAACTCATGACTCGTGCCAAAGGCCATGTGTCCGTCATCACTAAGATTGTCTGGGCTCGGGAACTTAAGTACGAAAGGGGAAGGTCATGGATTGAGCACTCCAATTTCCGATCAAAGATCGCCTCTACTAATCATGATGTGAATCTTATTTACATTATATGCTCTTATTTGGATTATTAGGCTATTGTTACTATGTGATGCGCACACAAGTATAGAATAATTTGTAAAAATCGAAACATTTTGATTCATATTTGTTTTGAAAAGTGTTTCAAATATATACCACTTGAAAAAGTGATCGCATATAAACATTACTCAAATTATTCCAATTCAAGCAATTAGCCTTCATTCACAGGCATCAAGCAATTTATCACTTAAGCAATTAGCCTCATGATAGGCATGCTAGTCATGGCAACAATCACACGCATGCAATATGCTAAAGCACAAAAATGCTCACCTAGTACTCCAAGGCAAGCCAAAAGAAACAAAAAAGTTAGAAAACATGTGTGATCTTACGGATGCAAAATGAAGAATACAACACATGCAATATGTAATTAATAGGCTCGGCTACTAATTATGACATGTGAATCAATTTGATAGCATGCTATTTAACACGTATTCAACGAAGTAATAAACGGCAATGCTTGTTAGAATGATGAACCGAGCCTCGATTCATATAAGACAAGTGGATGCAAATATGGAATATGCTAAATGAAACATGATGTTCTATTCTATCCATTGTAAGCGAGTAAATAAAAGGGAAAAAGACGTGGGGTTAGAAGACATACACATTATTACAATTTGGCCCTCACACAAGAGGGTCCAAATGAATGCCCAAGCTAATTAATATGAATTAACTAACTATTACAAACCAAATGAATAAATTAACTATACTAGTTAATTAACTAATTATTACAACAACATAATTTAATTAACTATTCTAGCTAATTAAAATAAGTGTAATACAAAACTAAATAGCTATTCTAACTAATTAGTTACAAACCCACTACTTCAAGCACAACATTGATATTATTACAACATCACTTCACGGATCCCGAGGATCAAAGGAGGGCCCATGCATGGATGCAGATTTCCACCCAATAATGCTCGCTTTGTTACCGAATGCCTCAGGTATAGTTGGAAAAATGCACTATTCAGTGTTTGCTCTGCTTTACTGGAAAAAAGGGACTACCTACCTAGAAAAAGTGGCTGGCAATTCAGAAGTAGTGGCCGGTAGGCCACTAATAGTGGGTTGTCATCCAAAAGAAGTGGCATGTCAACCATTGATGTTGATTCTTTCCTGCAGCAATAGAGGACAAATAGAGCACAAACCAGAGTATTTTTAAGGGATGTTTGTCCACCATGCCTCTCCTTATCAACAAACAAGTCAAAAGAGAGATAGGTTTGGTTCGCAAGCCATCAATCGACACAATTTCATTGCGTGACGACTTATGAACCAAGGGACACAATTCAATAAATGCATAACAAAAGACCAACAAAAACTTCCTCCCTATCATGGATTGATCAAGGGAAGTGGTTGACATTGACTCTTGAACCATTTACATCACTAACGAGTATGAAACGACTCAAGACTTAATAGGTTCAATTAATGTTAGATTGACCCCAAGTTGATTTTATCTTGCGTCACTTTTAGTCCCAATTTTATTACTTCATTTTAATTATCATCCATTCCTTAGTTCATTAAGTCCAAAAGTGAAGATTAAGTCCTCTAATGGAAAGAAGTGCCAAACCAAGAGTTGTTTTAAGCATGAGAGAGATATCATGCCGTTGGTAATGAACCCCCAAAGGGATTAAACCATTAAGCACAACAACCTCAATCTCAAGCTTAAATAAACATCTAGTTTGAAACAACTTTCAAAACAAAGAAAAACCCAAGAAATGAGGAAGGTTGCAGAGGTGATTAGAGATGAATACAAGTATGGAAAACAAGAAACAAACACTATCAACTCAAATAGGTTTGTGCCTAATGCCTAAAACACCAAGTCTATGAGGACTATTACACTATAAGCATACATACTATACAAAGCTCAAATGCAATGAATAACTAAAACAGTCCTAAAATAGTCCAAAAAAGTGCTGGAATTAAGACAAAAATAACTACAACAACTAGCTAAAATATTGAGGAATTAAAACTAGCACACAAGCACAAAGAGGGGAGGCTAACCCCTCCACTTTGGGACTTCAAAACATGATTTTTGACTCTGAAAAACCTCTGAAAATCAATGGTAAAAATCTCAAAAAGAGTTGATGGGAGGGTGGGAAACACAAGGGCAAAGGCCTTAGAAGCAAGGTTCAAAGAAGGGTTCTCAACTCCTCTACATTTAATGTCCTTAAACCACAAGTTTTATTTCAAAAATATAGTTAATAAATTATTTAAAAATAGCAAGAAAAGATAGAAAACAAGTAGTATAAAGATGGTACAAAAGGACTAGAAGGTACACCTCTTGAAGATGAATGCTTCTTTGAGTTACAAACTACTAATTTCACACTTTCAATTCTTTAAGAACTCAAATTCAAGCTCAAATCACCTCAGCAAGAAGCTCTCTAGGTTTGGTTTAGAGTGTTTGAGCAAAGGCTATGCAAGTTGCAAGAGAGAGAGGAATTTCCAAAATTTGCTCTTCAAAAATGTTTTCTCATTCCTAAATTTTTCTAACCTTGAAAGCAAGAGGGGAGGTCCTCCATATATAGAAAAAACCATGTGTCTATCTAAAAAATATCTGACATATAGTTGGAATGGTGCATGCACATGGGGGGACAAGAGGCAGAAAATATCTGAAAAAACACACAAGTAGTCGACAGTCCACACTAGTGGGTCTGCAAGTCACAGGATGTTTAGGCTTGAAAAATTGTTGTTCTAGTCCAAGAACAAGGCAAGAGGTTTATAGGGTTTTGAGGCTTAAAGCTGAGGCATTCTGTTGAGGACTTCGAGCATTTGACAAGTGTATACATTCATCATTGAGTGCACAATTGGTGGCGCCCAAGTCTTAAGGGTAGTAAAAAATGGGGTGTCTACACATAGTAATCCAACTCTTTGGATTTAGTTTGAAGAGATGTCGTGAGCACTTTCGAATGACGACTTTGATCCTTTAGTAACATATGTGACTTTCGAAGGGTGGTTTTGTCATTAATAAACACCTTTGAAATGTAACATAGGACGAGAAAGCTTTCGAAATGTGTACATCTTTTCAAATATATGTAACATGGCAACTAATTAATTGTCAAATAATGCCTATTTTTGGCATGATAATTAGTGGTTTTACTGATAAACATTTTTATAGCCATTTGTTACATGAAAATGTAACTAGTATTCTACAAAAGTTGGTTCGAAGAACAACAGTTTTGGTGTCTTTGGAGAATTAATAATTGGTCCGAAGCATAAAATTAATATTTTCATTAATTATGTGTGAACCAGAACATACAAAATTTGAATAACTACAATGTTGGTCAAAAGTTGCTTCGAAAGCTCTTTTGTCATAATTTTGTAAGTTTTGAAGCACTTTATCTTGCATCAACAACAGTTTCGAAGAAACAATATTGGTGGTTATGAACCTTCGAAACTTTGCCGAGTATTTCCAAGAATGTAATTCGTCCTTTGTCGACACCTTCGACCTTCGAAGGATGATTTTGGTCCTCTATGCCACCTTCAAAGCTAGTTATTTAGCATGTGTAACAGCTTACTAAGGTTGATCATTGGTTTTGCCTTGAAAATATGAGGTTATCCTTCGAAGCTTTTCCGCAAGACCTTCGAATGATGAATTTGGTCATTTATAAACACTTAAACCATAAAAGGGTGATTTTTAGTCCTTTATACCACATTCGAAGCTTGTTATTCAGCATGTATAATAGCTTGTTAAGGTGAATCATCGGCTTTGCCTTAAAAATAGAAGGTTCTGAATGATTTTAAGTGCAAGCAACATCAACCTACTTCAAAAGGTTCCAAGTTTTCTAAATGTTTGAAGTACGAGTAACACAAAATTGCTTAATTTCCTTTAAAGGATTGATGCTAATTCAAAGCACATACATAATATCCCTTCAAGGCGTATATATATAATTCGAGATATCTAATCATAATTTCATGCTCATTCGAAGCACTTTATTGGTGCTATTATATCATTCGAAGCACTTTGTTGATATTATTCGAAGTACTTTGTTGCTTAGATTAGGCATGTGCTTGATTCGGCCCTTCACAAATTCAAGTAAACCTCATTTTTAAGGGCCACGGGGGGTAATGTTGGCACCATAATTCTACAATTTTATTATTATGTATTATTTATATAATTACAGGACATGCAACATTCTTCTACTCATTTGGAGGTTATGAGAAGTTATGAAATGTGGAAAGATGATGGAAAACAAAGTGAAGAACATGGAGTATGAAGTGGATGTTGAAGGAAGTTATGAAAGATCATGGAGTATGAAATGGAGAAGATAGAAGAATAAGGTAGTTATTAAGTAGTTTTTTCCTATAAATATTTGTCTATAAATAGCCATTTATGGCCACATTGTAAAGGGCCAGAACTCAAATAAAAGACAATTGATTTATATTTTTCTTGTCATTTATATTTTTTGCATTTTATTTTATGCATTTCATTTTTGAAGCATAGGAGTAGAGGCAAGTTCTCTGCACTTTATTTTATGCACTTCCTTTTCAAAGCATAGGAGTAGAGATAAATTAATTATTAGTTTGATTGTTCATTCAATCATCTTTCTCTGTTTCCTCTCTTTCTTCTTTTAATTTTTATTTTCTCTATACTTAGTAATTTCGAAGTCCTCTTCGTTGAGGCAAAAGAACCGTCAACGCAATCACTTGATAATTGGCTTGAATTTAATTTGTAAAAAATTTCCAATCCTTGTTGACACGCTCGCATTTATGATATTTTCTTTCGTAAGAAAAATAAGCCAACAGATCAACATATTTATGTAAAGATATAAACATATTTTAAAATATAAAAATATTTTAAATAGTATCATATTTTTTAGCTGAGCTAATAATCCGAATATTAAACTAATAATAACCCTCGGTTCTAATACGTAGCCCGAAATTTCTGAGCTCGAATTTTCCCCGAATCCAAAACAACATCGTTTTGAAATTTTTTTTTTTTCTTCTTTTTTCTTTCTCGCTGTTTTGAAGATGAAGATGAAGAAGAAGCAGAAGAAGAAGAGAAGAGGGAGCAGCTGAACACATCATCATCATCATCATCAACATCTTCATCAACATGATCATCATCATCATCAACACATCATCAACAACCAAAAGAGAAGAGGGAGCAACTGAACACATCATCATCAATAACAACATCTTCATCAACATCATCATCATCAACACATCATCATTAGCCAACAAATTTATTTTTATTTTTTTTCCCCTTCATTTTCAGATCTAGATCCACTAGGGAAAAAAAAAAGAAGAAGACAAAAAGCAGAGTGGCGATTGGCGATACCCACCGGTGATCACCGCCATCACAGTCTCCATTTTTTCCCCTTCTTCTCTCTTCCTCTTCTCCTCTCTCACTCTCTCTCGCCTCTTCTCTTCCCTCTATATTCAAAAGCAAGAAAATGAGAGGGGGAAAAAAAGACAAAAAAGGGAACCATAAACGACGTCGTTTTGGGTTTCGAGCCAATTTCAAGCCAGTTAGTTTTGAGCCACCAAGTATAATCCTAATAACCCTTCACTCAATTATAGTGGTGTTTTAGAAAATTGATAAAAAGTTGACTTTTTAATTTTTTTTTAACCTATTTTGCCTTTTTGTGCATAAAAAATATGAAAGGTAATCTAACCCAAAATGAATAAAAAGTTAAAAGCTAACTTTTTATTTTGTTCGCAAAACATAATTTTTTTTTTTTAACCGGTAACCCAAGTTTCAAAACATTAATCACTACATGTATAAACGACAAATTACAATTTTTTAATACAAAAAATAAAGAATTAAAAAAAGATATGAAGTGCTGTGCAGAGTTTAGCAGTTATGCTACATAGCTTGAACTTTCTGAGCTTGAATTTGGCTCGAATTGAAAACGACGTCATTTCGTCGTTTTGAATTTTTTTTTTTTTTTTTAATAACGCAGAAGAAGAAAAATCAAAAAAGAAGAAGAAGAAGGAGGAAGAAGAGAAGATGAGAGTAGCAGAGAGAGAGAGAGAGAGAGAGAAAACCACCCAACAAGCCATTCATTTTCAGATCTTCATCAACATCATCAACAACCATTCATTTTCATCTTCAGATCTTCATCAACATCATCATCAACAACCATTTATCTTCAGATCTAGAAAACAAAAACAAAAACAAAAAATCAACCATTCATCAACAACATCTTCATCAACATCACCATCATCATCATCAACACATTTTCAGATCCACATTTTCAGATCGATCTGGAAAAAAAAAACGGGCTGAAAAAAAAAAATCAGAGGCGAAGGCGGAGGCGGCGACGATCGGCGATTCCCGATTCCACGCTCTTCTCTTACTCTCTTTCTCTCCCTCTTTCTCTTCTTCTCTCTTCTCTCTCTTTTTCAAACATAAAGAGGAAAAAATAAAAAAAAATTATCCAAAACAATGTCATTTTAAACGCTTAAAATATTCGAAAGAAGTAGACTCAAACTACGAAGGATTATTTCGGAGTTTAGTTCCTTTCTTTCTCTCTCAACTCTGCAAAGACATTTTATCACATGGATGGCTGGAGGAGGTGACGCCATTGCTAATGTAAGCATAACCCAACAAAGAAGCGTGACAACATCGCAAGCGTCACCTGCTAACGAACACTCCCTCTCTCTCTCTCTCTCTCTCTCGATCGATCTCTTTCTCTCCACTTTCTCTCTTTTGATTCTCTTAAAGCAAAAGAACGAAGCTTCCTCATGACACGTGTTGTATAATCCTTGAAATGAGCCTTTCATCTTTGACGCCTCGGATGATTGGATCTACATACTATATTATATAGCAACATATTTGGAAGTTTTCTTTTTGTTTCTGCTGTTTTTTTTTTTTTTTGCTTGCTCTCGGAAGTTCTCTTTTTTGATTGATTGTGGCTTGAATTCAACTGGGTTTTTAAATGGGTTTTGTGAGCTGAGCTGAGCTCTTTATGCCTCCAATTCAAGTGTGCTCAGATTTATTGCGCTCGCGAGATGAGATTGTTTATTGGATTGTGTAGTTTCTCTGTTACTTGTCTCAAATCTTGTTTACTTCGTGTTTGTTTATATGTTTCTTAAAGCTGCTTACAAAGTCTTTTTGGAGAATCCATCAACAACTGTTGTGGTCTTTGCACTTCTTGACCTTGAGTCAACTCTGTTTTTTTTTCCTTTCTCTTTTCCCCCAGTTCTGGATTAGGCCAATTTGTATAATACCCGGTTAGAATTTAGGAGCTTAGTTTCATGTTGGGACTTATTTTTTGAATTCTCGTCTATGTTGGTCTTTGATACGAAGAATTGTTTGAGCCATACCTTCATCATAGAGTACATGACTTTCCCATGTGGAAAATCTATAGATGATACTCATTTACTGTTGATTGCGTGGTCTATTCTCTTGCTATATAATTTGTTTCTGTTGATTTGATCGATATAAACCTTAATTGGGCTACAAGAGGAGTCGTCAAATTCTCTGATGTTTGGTTAATGGCAAATTCTGCTGAACCATCTTCATCAATAAACTTTACTTCATCTTCCCATGTATCAAATGGATCCCTTAGCTACAATATACCACCAGCCTCTGGTTCCCAGGGAGGGTCCAGTGTCGAAATCATCAGTTTAAGGAAGCTTAGCTATAATTTAGAACAACTTCTAGTTGACTCCAGCTGTGATTATAGCGACACGGAGCTTGTTGTTGAGAACATCCCAGTAGGTGTTCACAGATGTATATTGGCTGCTCGGAGTAAATTTTTCCATGAGCTTTTCAAGAAAGAAAAGAAGGCCTTTGAGAAGGAAGGGAAACCTAGGTATTGTATGAACGATTTGTTGCCTTATGGTAGGGTCGGTTATGAGGCCTTCCTTATTTTCTTAAGCTATTTGTATACTGGAAAGCTGAAGCCTTTCCCCCCAGAGGTGTCAACTTGTGTTGACAGTGGATGTGCCCATGATGCATGCAGACCTGCTATTGATTTTGCTGTGGAATTGATGTATGCATCTTCAATTTTTCAGGTTCCAGAGCTGGCTTCACTTTTTCAGGTCAGTACTCACAACTCTGTTTAGCGGCAATAATTCAGCCAAATTGATATGATGATCTCTGTGTGTAAGTGCAGGACTGCATAAAAGTCAGGAAAAAATAATGACATTCTTTTGGGACATAGTGTATTTGATTGATACAGTCATGTTTTTTGTTTTAGTATCCTGGAAATGCATTATTACATTACTTTCGGAAGTAGTCATAGTTGTGCACTGATTACTTGGAGAGAGAGAGAGAGAGAGAGAGAGAGATTTGAATGGATATTGGTGTGAGTGGTTCTTCTGCATATGATGCTGGTTATGTAGATCGTAAATCAGTATTGTATTTGATTAATTGTCTCATCTTATAAAGGAAAAGAAAAAACCGAAGGATTATTTGAAAAGGATTATTTATCTTGAACTACCAATTTAGTTCTGTGTATATGTGATGCAAACAATAAAAATGACACCCCCCTGAGGTCTTCTGCTGAAGTGAAAAATAAGGATGGAGTAGAATCAAATGCTTAATGTGTTTCTAATTATTTTGTTTTTAATTTTGACAGAATTAAGCTCTATTTATTTACTGTTCTGCAGATCTAAATTTGTTTATGCTATATTATTTATTTAATAATCCATGAATGATTGCAGCGGCGTCTTCTCAACTTTATTGGAAAAGCTCTTGTAGAAGATGTCATTCCAATTCTTGCTGTTGCCTTTCATTGTCAATCAAATCCGCTTGTCACTCAGTGTGTCCACAGACTAGCAAGATCAGATCTTGACAGCATCTCTCTTGAGAAAGCGCTCCCCTTTGAAGTTGCAGAGAATATAAAATTGCTTTGCCTCAAGTCTCAGACAGATGATGAAAGCGACACACCAGTTGTGGACCCCTTACGTGAAAAGAGTGTTGGACGAATACACAAGGCATTAGACTCGGATGATGTTGAACTTCTGAAACTTCTACTGACTGAGTCTGATATCACTTTAGATGAAGCCTATGCTCTTCATTATGCTGCTGCCTACTGTGATCCAAAGGTTGTGTCCGAGGTGCTTGGTTTGGGTCTCGCTGATGTCAATCTTCAGAACGCTCAGGGTTACACAGTGCTTCATATCGCTGCAATGCGCAAGGAGCCATCAATTATAGTATCACTTCTGACAAAAGGAGCTCGTGCATCAGACACGACATTGGATGGGCGGAGTGCTGTTAGCATTTGCCGGAGACTAACGAGGCCAAAGGATTATCATGCCAAAACGGAGCAGGGGCAGGAAGCAAACAAATACCGGATATGCATTGATGTTTTGGAGAGAGAGATGTGGAGGAATCCAATGGCTGGGGATGTATCAATAATGTCTTCTCCAACAATGGCTGATGATCTGCACATGAGGCTGCTATACCTAGAGAACCGAGGTAACATTCTCCAGATAGTAATCTTGAATTCTTCTTTACTTGATTTAAAATAAATAGCAAAGAGAGAGACAGAGAGAAGTGGTCATATGACTCATGTATGCTAGTCCTGTTATTTGAAATCTGCCAGAATGATTTATTCTGTGGGCTGCTGTAACTTTTTCTGGGGTGCTTACCTTAGGTTTGAGTGTGAAGGAGTTTGAGAAAATATTTTCTGGAATTTTTATTTATTTTTTCTTGCTTAGTGATCTTTAATAACCACACGTGGATGCTTGCAAGGAATTTTAGCACTTCTTGTTCTTTTATAGATCAGAGCCGAGTATTGCTTTTGTATGTTTGTATGTAAACAGTAGCATTCGCACGGTTGTTCTTCCCTACTGAGGCCAAGCTAGCCATGGAAAGTGCAAATGCTGAGAAAACATCCGAGTTTGCTGGTCTTCTGGCATCAAAAGGTTCAAGCGGGAACTTGAGGGAGGTAGATTTGAATGAGATACCCATAGTGCAGAACAAAAGGCTCCTCTCAAGGATGGAAGCTCTTTCAAACACAGGTATTTGGAAGATTTAAAATGTTTTTCTTCTTTTAACTCCCTGTCCTGTCTCCAATGGTTATTCATTTTGAGTTGATTAAGCTGCACAATATCTGTCCATCCCTATTCCTTGGTGCCCAGAATGTCTTTCAAAGCTAGGTGATTAAGGGCCAAGTTTATTTAAGAGCTCCTGTGTTTTGACAATGCATCTTGCCTCAGATGTGGTGATTCCTAGCAGTAGTTATTTATTGTGCCTTCTAAGAAATAAATTAGAAGAGAGAGGGAGGGGGTGGGAGGTTCCTCATCATTCAAATATATATACATATATAATATGTTCAAATTTGAGAAGACCAACTACTAGCAGTCTTGAAATATGATGGGGAATCATGAAGTCATTTATGACCTTTGTAATACAAGAATTTATTTTTCATAATTGCTTTTCCCTAAGCTTTGTAGTTGTCATGGTTGTGGCAGTGGTGATGGGTCGACGATATTTCCCTCACTGCTCAGAAGTGTTGGATAAGTTCATGGAGGATGACCTACCTGATTTGTTCTATCTCGAAAAGGGGAGTCCAGAGGAGCAGAAAGTTAAGAGGACACGCTTCGTGGAGCTGAAGGAAGATGTTCAAAGAGCATTTAACAAGGACAAGGCCGAGCAACATCGCACTGGCTTGTCTACCCCCTCATCATCCGCGTTTTCTTTGAAAAACAGTGTAAATCACAAAGTCAGAAAGTCGTGATGATATATGTCAAGTTAAGAACAATAATGACCAGTTTTGAAGAAAGTTTAAGGTGAGAGGAGCCTTTTGAGTATGGGCTCTGCTTCTGTAATATATATATATACACACATATAGAATTTCCCATTTATCTTAAGGAGAACAAAGTTGCTCCATAAACAACCATGTATGATAAAGTTTGCAAATGCAGTCTACATTTCAAGATTTATAGGGGAAAATCAAAAAGCAATGAATTTGGATATTGGGACTCTTTTCCAATATCAATATATTGTTATTGTGAAAGTTTGTTGCAAAAATAGTTTCTTTCAAATGTGCTTGAATTATGGATTTGAATAAAAATTTATTAAAAAAAAAGAAGGAAAAAGAATAAAAATAAAAGCTATATTTTAATCATTGTTCCCTTATGTTTGGTATTTTCCAACTAAAAAAAAAAAAAGAGAGAAGGTATTGATGTAAAACTTGTCCTTCCCTTTCATTGATTTGAGCAAATAAGCTTGATTAATTCCATTTTGTTACTATTTATACAAGTCAAAATAAATCAAATTTAAATTCTATTTTTTTTTTTTTTTTTTTCAAACATGATTGACTATAAAGCAAGTGCACCTATTAAAAGACACTTAAATTTTGAAACGATGTGAATTGTGCTAATCAAACGAGTTAAACTTATTTCTACTTGATAAATTCAATACTAATAGCAGAAAACATCAAAATTGACTACGGCATTGATGGGCAGTTATTATCAGTTTGTCTACAAACCTTCCTAATAATGAAAGAATCAAAACAAATTCTAATTCCTCTTGTATCTTTAACAATAACATCTATCTAGTGTCCAGTCTATCACCATTTTGCAAAGCTTGAACAAAAACCTTTTGAGTCAAATAGGATCTCCACACACTTGTAGCCTTGGGAGATGCAAAACTTAACGGCTTTGAGGCAAGCTCTGTCTTCATCTACCATGGGAGATTGGTCAATTAATATTTCCATGGCAATCCAAAACCACCCAAGCTATCCCAGCATATTTTAAGACGCATCTTCCAAACAACCATCCAGTAGAACCAGCAATGGAGAATCACATCTCAGCTTCTTTTGGGAAGTCCTTGCAACAAAAATGGGATTTGGCTTTATTCCCTGCTTTTGCTAGTCCTCGGACCAATCTGACAACATGAACTAAGAGCACCCCTCTTGCTTGGACTTGGCTGAGAAAGCAAAGCAAATTACTGTATCCAAAATGCACCTCTGCATATTTGATCAAAATAATTATATATATATATATATATAAATTAAATGCAGCACAGAATTTCATCTTAGCTTGAAGGCAACTATTTTTTTAAACTTTCCCACATTGCTGGACCTTCTGGATCTATATTTACAAAATACTTTACAAATCGTGCATCTGAACATGCAAGGATTGTACTCAAGGACAATGTTTGCTTTGCTGCACCTCTCTCCCTCAGCCACACATACATTGCAAATCTAAGGTTTATTCTGTCTATATCATAACACAAGTATGATGGAAATGCCGCAACAGATTCCAGTGGGTAGTCCAGGCAGTTTCTCAAACAATGGATCTTCTTCTCAAGCACATCTTTGGTCTGGTTTAGCACAGACGGAGCTTGTTTGATCATATTTGCTACAACATTGCAGTCCAACCCGGCCTGTACCAGACAATCAAACCTCTCCTGTAACTGATCACCTCTGCCCCGGAAAAGTTTCAGAGCTTTTGTCATCTCGTCCGAGTTGTCAACAAAACCTAATCTGCGCAAGAATGTTGTCTTCTCCAGAAAATTACGTTGGTTTTGAGAAGATAACTGTTCTATGCCCTTGGAAACTGATTTAGAAGCCAAACTGAAGAGCTTCGAAGGATCTTCCTTTATAATTTGACATAAACTACCTTTCTCAACCTTCAAATTTTTCATTACAGTTTTGGGTCGTTGCAGAGCGCATGAACTCAGCAGTTGCACATTAGTAGCTATGATATTTGCAATGTCTCCAGTTTCCATTCCTATATCAAACAGAAAACACACGGCTTGCCACAGATTCTTGGCACACTTAACTGATAGAATTTGAGAATTTTGTAAGAACAAATAGAAAATCTCATTCATCTTGAGACCTAATTTGAGTAACATGCCAACCAATATATAGATTCTTTTCCCAGATCCTTCAAACAGCAACGCAGGATACGTTTTAAACAAAATCCCCATTTGTGTCTCACCATAACCAACTTCACCAAGAAAGCCAATTGTGTCGAGCATTCTATTCCAATTGTAAATGCTTTTGCCGGATATATACCCTCCAATCCAATCATTTCCAAATCCCAATGCTTTCAACTTCTCAAGAACTGCAACAAATTCATTGTTAACACCACCAACAAGAAGTGAAGGGCAACAACTAGCAAGCTTAATAACCGTGGATCTGGTCAATCCTAGTTCTTCGTAAGCCCTAAGTTTTGAAGTCAATACCCCATAGTCGTATCTGAATATCTCATTTGCTTCCTTGTATATCTTACCAATCTTAGTACGAGGAATCCCATAATTGCAAAGGACGTGGAAGTTCTCAAGCATGACTTCATCGTCACTCAAAAACATCAAGCTCTGAGGAAGAAGAGATATGAGCTCGGATGGAGCCAAACCCAAGCTCTCCAGAAAGGGCTCAAACTCATTAATGGGATTGTATCGAAGGAATTTCGACAAAGCCCTTGACACATCTTGGTCATTTTCAACCTTGGAGAGCAAGCCGTGAAGAAAATGGGGTGAGTTCTTGCTAATGTGCTCTGCATCAGTGAAGTGGAAGCATCTAGTACAATGCAAGTAATCAAAGAGTGCATCTTGCGCCACAGACCGCGCAACACGAGAAATGCGGCTGGTAGGAAGAGGAAGGGGTGACTGAGTTGGCTCAGCAAGAGAGAGTTTGGGATTTTGGGCGGTCCTGTGACTGCTAAAGCATCTAATTCTGAGAGGCATGAAATGGATAGTACAAGGGTTTTCAGGAACAACAGAAGAGACAAACAAATGGCTGAATTGTTGGCAAATCATTTTAGAAACACGAATATAAGATTTCCTTTTACTGATTCTGCATATAAACATGGCAATTTATGGAGTGAGAGTGAAATGAATTGGGGGATAGAAAACAAAAACCCGGAAATCTTTGAGGATTATTCATATAACATAACTACATAGATTAACCCTAGAAACAATCGGATGAGTTTGGGGTTTCAGATACCTCTGATTTTATGGAACTCTCAACCTTTCTTTCTTCTTTTGATCGGACATAACAAAAATGATCAGTCTTTGAGAGCATCTGCGTCTAGCGTAACTCAGAGAGAGAGAGAGAGAGAGAGAGAGAGAGAGAGGCTAAAACCCTAGAAGGAGGGAAGGGTTTACTTTGCTTTTAGCCTGAACAGTGATCTAACTAAGAGTTGGTTTGGAATGTTCTAAAAAAGCGTACTTTTTAACTTATTAGCTTATATGCTAAGTTTGGCTGAATTTGATGATGTAGAGAGATGATGTGATTTAAATAAGATGATGTGACTTAACCGATTAGCTTTGCTTAGTGGATTAAGAGATGAGATTATTAGTAAATAGATAGTTAATGAAGAAATTATTAATGTATGAATTATTAATGAGATAATTAAATAAAAATGTATTTATTTTGAGAAAAATGAGTCGGATCCTATTTTTGGGGATCTTGTGATTCCAAAATAATGTGAACCATTCACGTTTTTTTTTTTTTTCTTATCTCTCTCACATGAATGGTTCAGATTATTTTGAAGGTCATGAAATTCTCTAAATTTGGAAGTCTCAATTATTATTATTATTTTAACAATAGTATTAGAGATAGTTAATAATAAAATTGTTAAATTATTTTTATATAAAATAAATTAAAAAGTTATTTCTTCATTAAAAGAATATTAAAACAAATATTAAAATAAATAGACGTATTTGGTAAAATAAATAAAATTAAAAAAATATTTTTATATAAAATAAATTTAAATCATTCATTATTTTTCTAATTTAAAATATATCCAATTTAATCCACCCACAAAGAGTGAATAGTAATCCACTTGGAATCTTAATCCTACAATGCATTCCCAAACCACAAATGTTATTAGTGGACCCACCTCCTACACAAACCCATTCCTATCCTTTACCCTGCCAAACAACCAAGTCCTTGGAGTGAAACGCCCTCAGTCCAACACGTGACTCACGGAGATTGAAAGATATCAAAACCAGGTCGTTTTAGAGAAGGGAACAAAAAAAAGAGAAGAAAAAAAATAATAATAATTACATGGACGATGTCCATAATTTGAGTCTTGTGTTATTAAGATTTTTGATTTTTTAATTTTGACATATTTAATCTTGAATTTTAAATTTTATTTTAAATCAAGATAATTAAAAATATTGTTGCTCAATTTTAAGGATAAAATCATCAATTTAATAAAAATAAATGTGAAAAAAAAATTAGATAACGTTTGGTAGAGTTTTCTAAATATGATTTGAAAATAAAATTACATTTTGAGTTTGTGAGTTTTAAAATTATGATTTGAATATAGAAAATTTGTTTAGTTATGATTTTTGAATTAAGTTTTGAGTTGAGTGTAGAATTGAATTTTGAAAGTTTAATGTGTCATGTGAAATAAGAAAAATTGTTTGATTACAAGTTTTGAAAAGAGTTTTCAAAACTAAATTCGAAAATCTATAAATCATAATAAAAAACACAACTCAAAACTCTATTGAAATTTTTAATCAACAGTCGTAACCAAATTCTTGTTTAAATTCAATTCAAAAAATTAATTATTAACAAAAAAAACAATATTAACCAAACTTTTTTTTAAATTCAATTGAAAAAAATTAATGATTAACAAAAAATAGTAGTCATACCCAAAAAAATTTCAAATTCAACTCAAAAAATTAATTATTAACAAAAATTTAAAAATAAAAAAAATTTGTATTGAAAATATTATAAACAAAATAATTTGAAGGTCACAATAAATATTTAATTACTGATCAAACTGAACTTATGATTGTATATTTGATTTAAATTATGTTTTTTTCCAATATTTTTCTGTTCAAATATTTTTATATTTTCAATAATTACTGTTACCAATTATTTGCTAGTTAATATAATGTAATTTTTAAATAAATGGCCACAAAATTTATCAATAATATATATATATATATATTAGGAGTCAAACAAAAATTAAAATATCATTTGATTAGTATCTATACAGTTTATCGCACATAATCCAATATTATTGGAATTTTCAATATTATTGGAATTTTTTTATTTGTTAAATTTTATCACTTTTGTGAAAAATCCGTGAACCTGTACCGTCTTCACCTTCATTATTGTGCCTCACCCGTGAACTTTTGTATCATCTATATTATAGCTTCTGTACCGTCTATATTATTGTGCCTATTAATTGATGTATTTGGCATTGAAATAACTAAATTGCCCCTGTGCTATGGAATGCTAAATTCGTATGTTAGTAAAAAATGAAAAGGGCAAAATCGTAACATTATTCCTGTTCTTCAGAGCCATTGCTCTTCTGGAAAACCTCAGTTGGTTAGTTTCTGATAAATAAATATAAAACTCAGCTACAGATTTTTTGGCCATTTGTTTGACTGAGGCTTTATATCAGTAAGTACGTCCAACAATTTCACTTCACAACTTTCAGCAACTTCTTCACCATCTTCATTCTAACAACTTCATTACTTTACAACTGTCACGACCCAAACCTGCCCCTATAGGTTTAGCGTCGTAACTGGCCAGTAATCCTTAGATTACCGAAGGCTTCTAACCTGATTATGAATTACGAGGGGCTACGGAAGCAAACATATAAAAATACATTGTCCATAGAGCTATGTTGACGTATATGAGACAGAAATCTTCAAAACAAACTTATATATGCATGTGACGTCATAAATACATTAGTCTTATATCACCCATTTACACAGATAAAGCCAAAAGGGGACTTAGCCCAATGTACAGATAAGCAAAACAAACAAAAACATCTACAGCAAAGTTAAAAAACTTGATATCTCAAAAGGGAACCTCCCGGGAGGCACAGTGGCTAGCTGATCCAAAATTCTAGGCAGCAGCTTAAGCTTGTGTCACGGCCCAAACCCGTCCCTATGGGTTTAGCACCGTAACCGGCCAGTAATCCGTGATTACCGAAGGCCTACTTAACAGTAATAACAGTAATACAGAGTACAGGGGCTAGCGGAAGCCAAAACAGTAATAAAAGATGTCCAATGAGTCAGGATATCAGATGCAAAAAGACTTTTCATAACATATTCACATTCGGAACAAAAGCAGTATGTACATACATATACAAGCATTCAGGTTAGGGACCAAATCCCTACCATAACAGTACAGTACAAGTCTATACAGTATATACAAGACAGAAACAGAAAGGGGGAATCTAAAACACCCCAAAGCAGCCTTGGCTTGGTAGCACTTGGAACCTCGCAATAAGTCACGATGATTGGCTTGACAAAACAAGAGCTAACTCGACGCTCTTAGCTCCGATCCGGTACCTGGACACCTACATATATATATATAAACAGTGAGCTAAAGCCTAGTGAATAACATATGCGTAAAGAGGTTAAGAATAAATGTCCTCTCAGTATTTAAAACAGTCATTTGAACAGTATATCAGTTATTCGATCATAGCAGTCATAAGTGGTACATCCAATAGTAAACAGTACAGTAGGTCTTAACAGACCGAACAGTCAATTGATGGCCATCATATCAGTAAACAGTAGTGATTCCAAACATGGGAACCGACAGAGATCTCTGTAACGGTAGCAATAATAGTACAGTAACAGTAAATTGCTATGGATGCCACGAATACAGTTCGCAAATAGGACAAATATTCATTCAGTAAGAAATATCATTTCAGGAAGCAGTACGATTGATCATTCAGGAAATATTCATGATTGAATATATCTTTACAACATTGTTACTCACAGAGTTTTGGGCTACAGATAGGCTAGTGAGCTTCCTTGAATGCCAACCCTACACAGTTACAGGATGAACACACACAAAGTTGCACATTTGGGAAACAATAACTTAGTCCCTAATTGACTCGGTGTGGTTCTAAAGCATTAACCTCATTAAGATGCCTTAAACTAGGCCTAGGAATGCCTATGATGGAATGAAGATACAAAAATGCACTTTAAAACACTTTTCAAATTTTTGCTGAAACAGGGGTCCCCCTCGAGCGTGGCTTTCTCCGCTCAAGCAGACATGCAGACAAAAGAGCCTCGCTCCAGCGTGACTTTCCTCGCTCGAGCGGATCGCAAAGCACCGATGTAGGAAATTCACGCCGATCTCGCCGAGCGTGAGACACAAGTCCTCACTGAAGGCATTCCTCGCCGAGCGATCAGAACACATGCAAAAGTACTAGGTACACGATTTCACGCTTGTTATTTTCTCGCCGAAGGAATGCATGAACACAGAGTGTACGCTCGAGCGTGGGTCCAAAATCTGGAATTTCCAAATTGAACCTCCAAGCTCAAATTCAACTAAATTTACCATAAAATCACATTAATTCCAATTAACACAAAACGCAAATTAGTTCCGGATTCGGCCACCGATAAGGCCTTCAATTTGCAGTTTAAAACATAAAACATGAACAGATCATTAACAGTAAACAGATAGACGTGCGTTCAAATTAATACACTCAATCAATCAATCAGAATTTCAATCAATCAGTCACTTAACATGCTTAATCATAGATTAGCACTGATTAGTGGTATTATTAGTAAACAGTGGTGAGGGTTGTCACAGTCTCCCCTCCTTACAAAGAGTTTGGTCCTCCAAACTCAAATTACCTTCATTTTGGAAGAATACCGAATCCAGAGGGAACAGTTCAGGGTATCTCTTGATCATGTCGTCTTCCCTTTCCCAAGTGGCATATACGCTACCATGGTTTTGCCAATCAACTTTCACTAACGGAATTTCTTTATTCCTTAACTTCTTGATCCGTCGGTTTACAATCTGAATAGGCCGTTCTTCGTAAGTGTAGTCATCACTTAGCACTACACGGGTAGGCTCAATCACATGGAAGGGGTCCCAAAGGTAATCCCTTAACATTGAAATATGGAATACGTTATGCATATGCTCCATTTCAGGAGGAAGCGCTACTTGATACGCCACCGGATTGATTTTCTTAATAATCTCATACGGTCCGACATATCTCGGCGCTAACTTGCCTTTAACCCCAAAACAGTCCGCCTTTCATCTAAGTGTCACTTTGACAAAACATGATCACCTACTTCAGACTTCGTCTCGCCTTCGACATCCGCGATAACTTTTTCACGGCTTTGTGCGCTTTTTAATCTGCTGAATCGGCCACTTTTTTCAAGAGTTTCATGTACAATTTCGCAAGCAAGGCCCATCTCCTACTTCGCCGAGATAGAGATCGGCATTTCCTGCCATATAAAGCCTCGAAAGGTGCCGTTCCAATACTCGAGTGAAAGCTGTTGTTGTAGGCAAATTCAGCCAACGGTAAGTGGCTTTCCCAATTTCCCTGAAAATCAAGGACACACATTCTCAGTAAATCCTCCAGAGTCTGGATGGTTCTTTCTAACTGGCCATCTGTCTGAGGATGGTATGCACTACTCAGTCTCAGTTCAAGACTAATGCATTCAGAGGCTTTGCCAAAATCTCGATAAACTTCGAGTCCCAGATTTAAACAACGGACACAGTAATCTGCAATCTAACAATCTCATCAATATAGAGTATAGCCAATTTGTCTGCATTATAGATTATTTTGACAGGTAAGAAATGAGCAGATTTAGTTAGTCTATCAACAATAACCCAGATTGAGTCCATACCTTTACTGGAGCGAGGTAAACCAACAATAAAATCCATAGTGTTATGTTCTCATTTCCACTCCGGTATCGGTAAGGGTTGCAGTAAGCCTGCGGGTCGTTGATGTTCAGCTTTAACTTGTTGACAATGAAGACATTTCGACACAAAATCAGCAATCTCTTTCTTCATTCCCAGCCACCATAAATTCAGTTTCAAGTCTTGGTACATTTTCGTATTTCCTGGATGGATAGACAATTTTGAATTGTGGCCCTCTTGCAGAATTATTCTTTTCATGTAATCACTTTGACACATAACCTTCCTCGAATTTCAAGACATTGTTTTCAAATTTGAAACCCAAATTTCGCCTAGATTCTCGCTCGATGACCTTTTTCAAAAAGTCATCTTGTTGCTGTTTCTCTTTAATCTTCTCAGTCAGTGCCGGTTGAGCAGAAATAGTGGCTAAGGTTCCACCTTATTTACGCAAAACAATTTCAATCTCAAATTTTTCAAGGTCACCTAGCAATTCTTTCTGCCCGGTGAGTAAACAGGCTAAATTTCCGATCGATTTCCGACTCAATGCATCGGCAACGGTGTTAGCTTTCCCCGGATGGTACAAAATTTGTAAATCATAATCCTTTATCAATTCTAACCATCTACGCTGCCTCATGTTCAGTTCTTTCTGTGTAAAGAAGTATTTCAAACTCTTGTGGTCTGTATACACCTTACATGTTGCCCCATAAAGGTAGTGACGCCAGATTTTCAATGCAAACACTACTGCAGTAAGTTCCAAATCATGGGTAGGGTAGTTCTTTTCATGCGGTCTCAATTGTCGGGAAGCATACATAATAAATTTACCATTCTGCATTAAAACACATCCCAAACCCTTATAAGAAGCATCAATAAATATGGTAAAACCATCCGTACCTGAGGGTAGGGTAAGAATCGGTGCAGTCACAAGTCGAGTCTTTAACTCTTGAAAGGTTAATTCTCTCGACGGCCCACCAAATGATATCCCTTTGAGTCAATTAAGTCAAGTAGGGCAATTTTGGAGAAGTCTTTGACAAACCTTCAGAATACTTCGCTAAGCCTAGAAAACTTTGACTTCGTCTAGAATATTTGTTTGCCTAGGCCAATTCACTACTGCTTCAATTTTCTGCGAATCAAGTGAAATTCCATCCTTACTGATTATATGTCCCAAAAACATAACATTGTCAAGCCAAAATTCACATTTTGTCAGTTCAGCATACAGTTTTTGTTCTCTTAGGGTTTGTAGGGCAATTCTCAAATGATGTTTATGTTCTTCCATGCTTTTGGAATAAATCAAAATGCCATCTATGAAAACAACTACAAATTCATCAAGGTATGGTTTGAAAATTCTGTTCATAAGGTCTATAAATGTAACAGGTGCATTGGTAACTCCGAAAGGCATAACTAAGAATTCATAATGTCCATATCTCGTTTAAAAGGCAGTCTTTTCAATGTCCTCTGGTTTGACTTTCAACTAGTGGTATCCAGCTCTAAGATCAATTTTAAAGAACGCTTGGGCACCCTGTAGCTGGTCAAATAAATCATCAATACGAGGCAATGGATATTTATTTTTCACTGTTACCTTGTTCAGTTCACGATAGTCAATGCAGAGCCTCAATGAGCCGTCTTTCTTTTTCACAAACAAAACTGGAGCGCCTTACTTGAAGTATTGAGCCTGATGAACTTCTTATCTAACAGTTCCTGTAGTTGAATTTTCAATTCTTTCAGTTCGGTAGGTGTCATTCTGTAAGGAGCTTTAGATACTGGCTGTGTACCCAGAATCACATCAATGGTGAACTCAATCTCCCTATCAGTCAAATCCCCTAGCAAATCATCTGAAAAAACATCTGGGAATTCTCTGACTATAAGAATACTGTTCACATCAGTTTTAGCATCAGTAAGTATAGTCAATACACAACACAGATACCCTTTACACCCCTTTTTAATCAGCTTAAAAGCTTTCATGGATGAAATCAGATACAAGGGAGGTACCACTCCAACTCCGTTAAACACAAATTCAGGTAGTCCAAGTGGACGGAAAACAACTTGTTTTGTTACACAGTCTATGGTAGCATGATATTTTGTTAACCAGTCCATTCCCAATATCACATCAAAATGATCAATATTCAAAGGCAGTAAATCAATATACAAATGAACATGCCCAACAATAATTTCATATGCCGGGTACATATAAGCACATGTCATGGATCCTCCAACAGGTGAAGATACAGCTAACAGATAGTTCATAGGTTCTAGTGGTCTATTTAATTTTCTCGAAAAAGCATGCAATACATATGAATGTGTAGACCCCGAATCAATCAGAACATAAGCATTTTGAGTACAGATTAAGAGTATACCTGACACAACGGTCTCTTGATTTCAGACATCTTCCTGCACGAAGTAACACTGACCTTGCCTTATAGACTCTTTTCCAGTAGCCTTGGGATTGGGTTTTGGTGCAACAGTTGATGCTGTGGCGCTGGCTGCAGCTTTACTATTGCCCTGAGGAGCAGAAGGGCAATCTTTGACCATGTGGCCCACCTTGCCACACCTGTAACAAGCACCTGAAATTTTATAACAAACCCCTTTATGTTTCTTACCACATTCGTAAGGTGGTATGGAACTATTTCGATCGAACCGTTGTTGACCTCAGATTTTGCTTTTTGTTCAAAGGATTGTTCGCTTTTCTTAAATTTAAAACCCCGCCTCTTATCACGGCATTCAACATCCGGTGTTTCACTGCTTTCAGTGCCTCGATATTTGACTCAGCCATTATTGCTCGGTCAAGAACATCCACGTATTTCAGTAACTTCAGAACATTGATTCTGTCAAGGATTTCAACATTAAGGCCGCCTTCAAACTTCCTGGCCTTTCTGTAATTGGTATCCACCATGTGCGGTGCATATCTGGCGAGTTCAGTGAATTTAGATTCATACTCTACTACGGACATAGTGCCTTGTTTCAGTTGTTCAAATTCAGTCACTTTTCGGTCCCTGACACATGTGGGAAGTATTTCTCAAAGAAGGCTCTCTTAAACTGAGCCTAATCCATGGCAGTATTGGTGTGGCAAACTAGCATCCACCACCTTCTGGCCTCTTCTTGTAAAGTGAAGGTAGTTAGTAGCACTTTGTGTGCTTTAGAACACGGAAAGACTTCAAACAACTCCTCGGTCTCTAGGACCCATACTTCGGCCTTTAGCGGTTCGAGGCCTTCTTGGAATGATATTGGTTTCATTTTACTAAACTTCTGTGTTAGAGTAATTATGTCATCATTCACATTCGGTTCCAGCTATACCGGAAGAGGTGGGGGCTGTTGGTTCTGCTGTTGCCTTAAGGCCTCAGTTAGCAGTTCAACTGTTCTTTCTAGCCTCGCCATTCTGGCATCAGACGATTCTGTTTCATCGGCAGTTCTTGCATTGTCCATTTCACTATAGGAAATTATGGCAATTATAAACATAGGCAGTTGCATACCTTAAACATATTAAAACATTAGCACATATACACTTTTCATGCTCATGCAATGCCCTACTTACTTTTCTAGGACATCCTATAGCTCATTTGGACACGTGTGTGCGGTATAACTCGTGGTTTAGTATCGCTCTGATACCACTCTGTCACAGCCCAAACCCATCCCTATGGGTTTAGCACCGTAACCGGCCAGTAATCCGTGATTACCGAAGGCCTGCTTAACAGTAATAACAGTAATACAGAGTACAGGGGCTAGCGGAAGCCAAAACAGTAATAAAAGATGTCCAATGAGCTGTGACAGTCTGTATGCAAAAAGACTTTTCATAACATATTCACATTCAGAACAAAAGCAGTATGTACATACATATACAAGCATTTAGGTTAGGGACCAAATCCCTACCATAACAATACAGTACAAGTCTATATAGTATATACAAGAGAGAAACAGAAAGGGAGAATCTAAAACACTCCAAAGCAGCCTTGGCTTGGCAGTACTTGGAACCTCGCAGTGAGGCACGATGGTTGGCTTGACAAAATAAGAGCTAACCCGACGCTCCTAGCTCCGATCCGGTGCTTGGACACCTACATATATATATATATATAAACAGTGAGCTAAAGCCTAGTGAATAACATACGCGTAAAGAGGTTAAGAATGAATGTCCTCTCAGTATTTAAAACAGTCATTTGAACAGTATATCAATTATTCGATCATAGCAATCATAAGTGGTACATCCAATAGCAAACAGTACAGTAGGTCTTAACAGACCGAACAGTCAGTTGATGGCCATCATATCAGTAAACAGTAGTGATTCCAAACATGGGAACCGACAGAGATCTCTGTAACGATAGCAGTAACAATACAGTAACAGTAAATTGCTATGGATGCCACGAATACAGTTCGCAAATAGGACAAATATTCATTCAGTAAGAAATATCATTTCAGGAAGCAGTACGATTGATCATTCAGGAAATATTCATGATTGAATATATCTTTACAACATTGTTACTCACAGAGTTTTGGGCTACAGATAGGCTAGTAAGCTTCCTTGAATGCCAACCCTACACAGTTACAGGATGAACACTCACAAAGTTGCACATTTGGGAAACAATAACTTAGTCCCTAACTGACTCGGTGTGGTTCTAAAGCATTAACCTCATTAAGATGCCTTAAACTAGGCCTAGGAATGCCTAGGATGGAATGAGGATGCAAAAATGCACTTTAAAACACTTTTCAAATTTTTGCTGAAACATGGGTCTCGCTCAAGCGTGGCTTTCTCCACTCGAACGGACATGCAGACAAAAGAGCCTCGCTCAAGCGTGACTTTCTCGCCGAGCGGATCGCAAAAGTACTGATGCGTGAAATTCACGCTCGACCTCAGCTCGAGCGTGAGACACAAGTCCTCGCCGAGCGGCATTCCTTACTCGAGCGGATCAGAACACATGCAAAGTACTAGGTACACGATTTCACGCCGAAGGCATTTTCTCGCTAGAGCGGAATACATGAACACAGAGTGTACGCCGAAAGGGTCCAAAATCGAATTTCGATTGAACCTCCAAGCTCAAATTCAACTAAATTTACCATAAAATCACATTAATTCCAATTAACACAAAACACAAATCGCTTCGATTCGGCCGATAAGGCCTTCAATTTGCGCTTAAAACATAAAACATGAACAAGTTATTAACAATCAAACAGATAGACATGCGCTCAAATTAATAAACTTAATCAATCACCAATTTCACTAATCACCACTTAACATGCTTAATCATAGATTAGATTAGCATCGATCGATATTATCAATAAACAAGGGTGAGGGTTGTCACAACCGTCGCACGCCCGCCACCTAAATATATAATATAAACAAGAAGTTTAAAGCCACGAATAATAACAAAGTAAAGGTTTTAGTGAACAATGTCCGAAATAGATTTCAAATCTCTAATCATATCAGAACATAGTCATGTTTGTATTAGAAACAAAGTCATATTCATGTTTGTATTCAATTCATGTGTGGTACATCCATTAGCATTAACATATCTCTTTGGTCAAGCATATCAAGTTCCATAATGGAACCTCCGTGTCGGGTAACATATGTCGATATGGGCCACGGTATTATTTCTCAAGCGAGGGCTTGGGCCACGATATTATTCCCCAGAGCGAGGGCCTCATGACCATAAGCCACAAGATTATTTTCCTAGTAGGGCCTCAAGCTATGATACCACAAATACTATTCAAAAAACATGGATCATCATTTGTGGCTTCCCAAAATAGCCTTTTCAGAAGCATTTCACATCATACCATAATATTCAGAAAGTATTTTTCATATCAAACATAGCTTTACTAAGTTATTACTCACAGATTGTTGTACAGCTCGCTAGCCAACCAACGGGTCAACAGCTTACGGTGCGTGACCTATATAAACATAATAGATACACATCTTGAAACATACACTCGGGTCGTACTTAACTTAATTCGTTTCATTCTTAGAGTGTTTTTAGTCCTTATCATTCATATTATGTCTTAATCTTGGCTTAGAAATGTCTAGGATGCAATGTGGATACCAGAATTCATTTAAGAACACTTGGTCAAAAATGCTGGAAATAGGGGTCCCGCTTGAGCGCAACTTCCTTCACTTAAGCGGACATGCAAAATATGAGTGGTCACTCGAGCGCAACTTCCTTCGCTCGAACGGTTTGTAAACTTTAAAAAAGTTCGTTAGGTGAATTCTCCGCCCACGGCCGCCGAGCGTCCGATTCAAGTCTCGCCGAAAGAACTCTTGTCGCTTGAGCGGTCTACAAAATATGAAAACTTCTAGGAGCTTGCATTTCACACTTGAGCGAACTTCTGGTTGCTCAAGCAGAAGTGCAAGATCATAAAGTGATCGCTCGATCGCAGGATCGTCCGCTCGAGCAGAGAGGTCGAATTCTGGAATTTCCAGATTCACCTCCAAGCTGCAAAACTTGAATTCAATGTATCAAAACTCATCTTTTTGGGCCAAAAACTTAAAGATGCATGTATGAACTTAGAAAACATTGGGAATTCTAAATCATTTCGCAAAATCAATGCCCAAAAGCTTGCCAATCGCTTAAAACTCAACTCAATTCATAGAAAACATAACATGCAAGTAATGCCTTGACTTCGAAACTTCCAAAACATGATCTAATGACACAAAATGACAAGAAACTTGATGAATCCCCAAAGCTAAGGTGAATTAGTAACATGCATGAGGAAATTCTTGCGAAAACAACTTCAAAATGTTAGGAAATATGCATGCATACATGCATGGTTTAAGTTCATTTCTCCAATTCTAGCTAAATTCTCAAGTTAATTCACTTATCTCACTTGATTCCATGCATTAACTAACTAAATTTCAAAGTTAGAAGCTTGATTGTAAATAATAATTATATATTGAGGAAGACCAAGATATTTGAAGACATATGGTCAATTCAATTCAAATATAATCTAAGGGCTCTTGAATCTAATAATTCCATGGTCATCACCGCCTTTAAAATGTGATTACATCCTCGATAGTCCCTCTGCTTTATTGACTGACGGCCTCCCAAAATAGTTTGGGCGTTAATAAAGAAAGTTAAAGAATATTATAAGGTGGAAGACGATATCATGTCAAGGCCGAACAGAAGTCGTTAAGATGGCTCCTCCGAAATCGCTCAACCAATAAGCGTCGTGGTTGTAACAACCCCAATCCATAATTAATTACTAATCCGTGATTAAGGATGTTAATCAAGTGATTAAAATAATTATATGTTAATTGTGTATTTTTGCATGCTATTTGATTTTCTATCATAATCACAAGAATATTTGTTATGAAATCGCTTGATATGAAAATTGAAAGCTTTATCGGCATCTCAAACCGAATTGGTTATATGAATATATTATTCAGAATTTTTAGAATCATATGGCAAATTTTATTAAAAAATTAATTTAGTTTGGTAAATTGTTGTGTTTGGATGGACCAATGTCCTAATTATTGTATAATGGCATCATGACTATATATATGAGCTCTTAAGCTCATTCTTGAGCTCAATTTGCTCCAAGTGAGTGGAAAAATCTGAGAATTTATTTTAGAGAGAGAGATAGAGTGCAATTCTAGAGAGAGAAAAAAAGAGATTGAAGGAGAATTGAAGATCTTGTCTAGGATCCATCAAAATTAAGCTAGAACAAGAGTGATTCAAGACTCTAGGTAAGCCTTTGGCTATTAATTCATGAAGATTATGTATTGTAGAGATGAATTCATGGGGTTGTTATGATCATTTGCATGTATTTCACATATGTTTGTTAAGAAGATGAAGAATTTGATTATAATTCTAACATGCATGTATATATAAGTGTTAAATCATCACTTTGATCATGAGTTTTTATCATTTGTGTTGAGTTTGGAGTGTGAGATGTACATGTAAGCATATGTCAACAAGTTTTGTAAGTAAATTCTATGTTTGAGAAGTCTTAGTAAAGAATTAAAAAGAATTCCACATGCATGCATGAATATATAGAGTTTTGTCATATTGAGTTTGATTTTGAGCAATCATGTAGAAATTGTGATAATTGACACATGCATGTTTGAATTATCATGTTTTGAACCTTGATTTCATGTTTTAAAAAGGGATTTCTTACATGAATGGAGCTTATGAGCTCAATTTGTTAACTTCATGAGTTTTGGAGAAAAGAGTTTGAAAGATTTTACATGCATGCTTTGCTTCTTGAGTTTCAAGATGAATTTTGAGTTATTGGCAAGCTCTTGGGCCATGATTTTATGAAATAATCCTTAATTCATCATATTTTGCAAGTTTACAATGTTATCTCAAGTTTTGGGGCCCAAGAGATGTGTTTTGAAGAGTTGCATTCGAGTTTTGAGCTTGGAGGTCAAATTTGGAAATTCTAGAATTTGCATCTACGCTCGAACGTAAGAGTTCACGCACGAGCAACCACTCGGAGTGCGGGCACTTCTGTTCGAGCGACCTGAAGCCCGCTCGAGCGTGACATGCAAGCTCCCAGAAGTTTCATATCTTGCAGATCGCTCGAGTGAAGGAAGTTGAGCTCGAGCGACCATTCACATTTTGCATGTCCGCTCGAGCGAGGAAAGCTACGCTCGAGCGGGGACCCTGTTTTCAGAAATTTGACTAAGTGTTTTTCAATGCATTTTGGCATCCTTATTGTATCTTAGGCATTCCTAAGTCTTAATTTAGCCATAGTAATGAGGATATAAAGTAGAAACACACTAAGAAAGGAATGTACTAAGTTAAGAGATTACAAGGGTGTGTTTTAAGCAATGTGATAAGAAAGAACAAGAATCAATGTAAAGAAAGCTAAGCCGTGATGGCCATACGAATGTGTAATGATAAGATATGTTTATGTTATGTACTTTTGTGTTTGTAGGTCAATGTCCGAAGATTGATTGACCGTTTACGGGAGCCCACTGTGAGTAACATTTCTGTAAAGATATGTTGATATGAACTATGTTTCAACTGTTATGCGATAAGTTATAATTTCTGAAATATTATTTTAATTATGTGAACGAATGTCCTATTTGCGAATCTATTATGGCATCCATAAATAGTCCCAAGTCATAGGGGACAGCACGTAAATGCGGGTCCATGACACATATGTGATACGAGATCTCATTAGCCACTTCATTGTGGTGATATGTGTTTAATCAATATCCGGAATCGATTACTCTAGTCGGGTGACGATATGTGATGTGTTCTATGGGATGTACCATTATTATGTTCAAATACGAGAATGATTATGCTATGATCTGTTTTACGCTTATGACATGTTCGGATTTCGTTCACTGACCTCTTTACCTTAATGTTATTCACTGGGCTTTAGCTCACTGTGTGTATATATATGTATAGGTGGGCATTCCGGAGATCGAGCTTAAAGGCTTTTGTCTGGATCTGTGTTTTGTTGTCAGCCAACCATCGTGCCTCACGTGGAGGTCCCTAAAGTGTCACGTGTTTTAAGCTCTGTTGTTTCTGTATATATAGCTCGTTTTGTTTTTGTTGGCTGTACTTAAGATGTTATAGCTAAGTGTGTGGGTATAATGTGAAAAGGATTTTTGGTTATGTATATAAAGTTTTAAATATTCTGTTTCATGTAAGTCTACACAGCTCATTGGAGAACTATATTTATGTATTTGCTTCCACTAGCCCCTTAATTTTGTTAATCAGTTCAGAGGCCTTCGGTAATCCAAGGATGACTGGCCAATTACGGCACTAAACCTATAGGGGTGGGTTTGGGTCGTGACACGTGCTGTCAAGGAGCCCTGAATCGTGGAATCGGGCTAAACGAGACAAAAGGCATGGCTCGCGCCGATCAAGTGATCAGTGTTCGCACCGATCAAATGAACAATATCAAGTGGATAGCAGATGCACAAGACGCTCGGACAAGAAGTACACAGAGTTAGCAGAGTCGATCAGCAAGATTTTGTCAAAAGTTTAACACCTTCCGTTCTTTAAATGACGGCCCAAAATGATGTGACCTCCCAATACGAGGAGAAGGGACAAGCAGTGTGAGTACCACAAGGACCATGGTTATGACACCGGCTTGTTATATTAATCAAGGACCACCGAGGAGCCGGTATAAGACCATTTGGCGCAACACGTCTGAAAGAATAATCCATTAAACACGGTAGCCTTATGGTCAGATTCACCTCCACTTGTTGTAATTCACATGATATACAACTTGTCGTCGTCAGCTGAGGTACAGACCATTCAGTTGCAACCTAGCCTGCATAGGCCAATCACATCAGCAAAACGGCCCCATGAAACTGGGAGGATTAGTTTTGGCGACACCGACTTAGTTAGAGTAACTCTCCCCATAACCGATCCTCGTTATCGAAAGGCCACGCGTGAACAAATACACCAGTGAGTGTGTTCTCATTGATTAGGGAAGCACTTCAGAAGTAATGTATTACAAAACGTTTGTTAAACTCGGTTTCACTGACTCAAATTTTTCGTCGGCCGATTACCCATTATTCGACTTTAATGCTAACCCTGAGTATCCTTTGGGCAAAATCACACTACCAATTCGAGCGGAGCACCAGATCAGTAGACGTAAAATTTTTGGTTGTCAAACTTCCTTCACCTTACAATCTCATCATGGGAAGAACTTGGTTGCATACTATGCAAGTGCTAAGCACCTACCATCAATTACTTCATTTTTCGATTACATGGCATTGAACAAATTTGGGTTCTCGTAAATCGACAGGCGTATACTTGTTGTCAGCCAAAGAGACCAAAAGAACTGGAAGTGAATTCGATTGAAGTACTGGATCGGGAAAGCCTCGAGGACATTGGGAAGATCCCTAGTGAAAAGGCAACTGAAGACCTAGATCGGGTCGAAATTGATGGGAGTCCTGACAAGTTCTTTATGATCGGCATTTCCTTGAACGAAGTTGATAGGCACGAGCTTATATCCTTCTTGCTCGGTAACCTCGACGTATTTGCGTGGACACCATATGAGATGCCAGGGGTGGATCCATATGTGGCCCAGTACCGCTTAAACATTGATCCAAAATGTAAGCCAATCATTCAGAAAAGTCGGTGGTCAGCCGCGGAGCATGCTTCGGCCGTTGTTGAAAAGGTTGACCGATTGCTTGATGCTGGGCAATTCGCGAAGTAACCTATCCTACATGGTTGTCCAATACCGTGGTTATAAAGAAGAAGAATGGATTTTAGCGTGTTTGTGTAGATTTCACGGACTTAAACAAAGCTTGTCCCAAGGATTCTTTTCCCCTCCCCAGAATAGACTAACTCGTACATGCAACGGCACATCATCAACGCATGAGCTTCTTGGATGCCTACAAAGGCTACCATCAAATTGTCATGCATCCAAAGGATCAAGAAAAGACCGTATTCCTCACCCCAAGAGGAATCTATTGCTATAAGGTCATGTCTTTCGGTCTAAAAAATGTAAGGGCAACTTACCAGAGACTAGTTATTACCATGTTCAAGGAATAGCTCGGCCGCACCATGGAAGTATACATCGACAACATGGTGGTCAAATCCAAGTAAAAGCATGCCCATTTAGTTGATTTGGCAGATACATTCGACATTCTTCGAAAGTACAAAATGAAATTGAACGCCTTAAAGTGTGCATTTGGCATCGATCCAAAATTTGCCACATGGTTAACCACCGCGAATAGAGGCCAACCCGAGGCAAATCACAAGAATTCCAGAACTTGGTTCTCTCGTCGTTAAAGAAGTTCAAAAGTCGATGAGAATGGTCGCCTTAACAGTTTGTCAACCGTTCTACAGATCGCTGCCGCCAATTCTTTCACACACTTTAACAAGGCAAAGCTTTTGAATGGACCCCTGAGTACCAGGCCGTTTTGGGCTTGAAAACTTATCTCCGATCAAGACTACTCTTGGCAACCCCTCGGCAGGCACCGCTATTTTGTATCTAGCGATTCGACCGGCGGTAGCAGACTTTTAAGGAGGAACTCGAGAAGCGACTCTTTACTATGTAAGCAAAGCAATGGATGACGCTGAAACACGTTATCTACCACTGAAAAAGCTCATCCTTGCTCTCGTTATGGCTGCAAGAAAATTGATGCATTACTTTCAAGGGCACACCATAAGTGTACTAACGGACTATCCCCTTCGGTCGGCGTTCCGTAGCACGAAAGCATCAGGGCGCATTTCGAAATGGGCTTTGAAACTTGGCCAGTACGATATCCAGTTTTTGCCTAGAACTGCCATCAAAGGGCAAGTGCTCGCCGACTTTGTAGCCGAATTCATGGGGTGCCTTTCCGACTTCAAGTCCGAGCAAGTGCAACCTAAACCCAACTAGAGAATATATGTTGGATACATTTGGCAATTGTATTGTGATGGGTCATCCAACCAACGTGGTCGTGGGGCAAGCATAGTAATCATGACCCCCGAAGGGGCAATAATCGAGCAGGCGGTTAAACTGGGCTTTGATGCATCAAATAATGAGGATGAATATGAAGTATTGCTAACCGGCCTTCGGAACACACTTCACATCGGTGTGCAGCGGTTGCTTATTTTCTGTGACTCAAAACTAGTCATCAACCAATTGAAAGGGGAGTATGCAGCTAAAAATGACCGCATGACAACCTATATGACAATGGCGAATTCCTTACTCGCGAAATTCGACTACCACGAATTGAATCAAATAACCCGAGATCAGAACACGCATACAGATGCCCTTGCTTGCCTAGCCTCTACCATCAATTCAAAAATCAAACGGACAATCGAAGTAGGATTCATCCCTGAGCCGAGCATTACACCTTCTAAACCACTTCAGATTAACATCATTGAACCAGGACCAAGTTGGATGGACCCTATTGTCGCATTCCTTTCCTCAGAACAACTCCCAATGGACAAGAAAGAAACCCCACAAACTGCGAAATAAAGTCCTGCGATATTACTTGGGTCCGTATGGAAAGCTCTATAAAAAATCCCTTTATGGGTCGTACTTAGAATGTGTTCACCCAGGCAAAGTAAAGGAACTATTAACTGAAATACATGAAGGTAGCTGTGGTGCCCATTCTAGAGGACGCTCGTTGGCCCACCGAGCTATAACACAAGGGTATTACATTGGCCCACCATGCGAACTGATGCCAAGAATTATGTCAAGAAATACGAACAATGCCAGAAGCTTTTCCCTTTAACTCATCTGTCTACCGAGGAATTAAACTCTATCATTAGTCCTTGGTTCGCTCGATGAGGACTTGATATCGTCGGACCACTTCCACAAGCTCTAGGGAACAAGCGATTCCTGGTCGTCAAGACAGATTATTTTACAAAATAGGTTAAAGCAGAGGCCTTAACACATATTTGAATGTCGATGTTAAGCATTTTGTATGGAAAAACATCATAACACGATTTGGCATACCAAGAGCACTTCGCCTCAAAACAATCTGCATCTAATTGATCAGGGCGCTTCATCGAGAATTACGCAATACGATGGTATACAACCTTAATTTTCCTCGCCAAAGATATCCACAAAGCAATGGTCGAAGAGGTCTCCAATAAAGTCATCCCGACAAAGATCAAGAAAAGGTTGGAAAAGCTAAGGTAGATGGGTCAAAGAGTTGCCCAAAGGTATTGTGGGCTCACCGTGACTACTCTAAGGCGATCCACCGGGAAACGCTGCTCGCTTTTGTGCTTTGGAACCCTGCAATTATCCCCTGGAGATCTACCTACCCATACCGAAATCCAAGGTTTTTGACATGGGCCGTAATGACATTATGTTGGCCTTGACTTGACTTTGATTGAAGAATGCCGAGATCGTGTCCTTGTTTGCATGGCGATATCAACAACAAATTGCTAAATCATATAATCACTGCACTTGCGCCGTTATACGCCGGAGAATTGGTCCTCAAGAAAGTGCTTCGTTATTAAGAATCGCAACTAAAAAATAGGCCCCAATCGACAACCCTTATCAAAGTTGATTCAAATCGTTGAATCAGTATATCGACCAAAGACATAGCCGGAGAAGTTTGCCACACCCCTAGAATTCCACACATTTGCTCAAATTTTATCACTAAGCCAACTTGTATGGCGGCTAGTTTGTTTCAATTTTTCGATATGTTATGAATACATCTTTCAATTTCAAAGGTAATGCCCTTTCTATCGCAATCTGCTAATAATGGTTTAATAACGTAATATAAGACTCAATTCGAGCGCCATTCGTGGATGTCACGTTTGGGCCAAATAAGCCTTCGAATTCGAGCGCCTTCAAAGGATATCATGATTGGTCAATATAATAAGACTCGAATTCGAGCGCCCTTTGTAGATGTCACGCTTTAATAAGCCTTCAACCAGAGCGCCATTCGTGGATATCACAACCGTCAACACAATAAGACTCGAGCGCCTTTGTGGATGTCACGACACAACACAATAAGACTCTAAATTCGAGCGCCCGTGGATGTGACGTTTAGCCGAATAAGCCTCCAATTCGAGCTCCCTTCATAGCTATCACGATTACTAACACAATAAGACTCCAAATTCGGAGTGCCCTTCGTAAATGTCATGATTGGCCAACACAATAAGACTCAATTCGAGCGCTCAGGATGTCATTGGGCCGAATAAGCCTCCTAATTCGTGAGCCTTTCGTGGATAACGATTGACACAACACAATAAGACTTCGAATTTAGAATGCCCCGCATAGATGTCACGTTTAAATGAATAGCCTTTGAATTCAAGCACCTTCGTGGATATCACGACACAACACAATAAGACTCAATTTGTAGCGCCAATAACTCAACTTTTTGAACCCTCAGAGAGCTCAGATATCCCATTATGACTCACACTGCTTCAATCTAATTTCACAAAGTGCAGTGTGAAACTGATAAACACCAAAGAGTCCAATCCGGAAAATCATTTTTGAAAATCGATTTGAAATCAAATAATGCCAAAATTGGACTGCTTTGCCAGATTACAGAGTCGTCACCTAAATATTTTGTTTTGGAAAATTTAAGAAACCCCGACTTTTATGCTAAAGGCCATGTGTCCGCTATCACCAAAGTTGCCTCGACTTGGGGAACTTGGGTACGAGAGGAAGGTCTTGAAATGAGTTATTCTCAGCCGCCCGATCAAAGATCTACTCTACTATCATGATATGTTGGTTTATAAACCTTGTGTGTTCTTATCCTGTTATTAGCTAATATTACTAAGCATGCACAAGCAAGTATAGACTAAAATTGCAAGAATTTGAACAAAAACAACTCATGTTTGTTTTTAAAATGGTTTGAAGTTACCACCCTTGAGTGGGCTAAATGGATTTGACACCTCAAGTGGGCTTAAAATATAATTTGCCACTTTGCAAAGTGGGCTTAAACTCACATTTTGTTAAACTGCTCCAATTCAAGCAACAAAGCCTTTCATCCACGTATATATCTGCGCTTAATCATTTGCTAATATAGCCTCATGGTAAGCATGTGAAACATGGTATTTATGGCACTACACTATGCAATATGCAAAGCGAAACTCACCAAGTACTCCAAGCCAAAACAAAACTAGTTAAAAACAACCATGATCCTAACTATGTTAATAATGCCTAATGCAACACATGCAATGATGCAATTAATAGGTTCACATTAATACGTATATATGATACAATTCGATCACATGCTTTGAAACACGATTCAAAGAAGTCTTGAATTGACAATACGCTTGAATGATACGCCTCTTGGTGCATGCAAGACAAATGAATGATGCAAACATGCAAGCATAAGGTATATAATCAAACGTGTCCCTAATCTAACCATCAAAAGCGGATAAATAAAAAGGAGAAAGACGGGGTTGGAAAACATGCATACACGCATGCATCGCTTTATTACAACATTCATACTTTCTCGGCGGAGGGTCCGAATGAATAATGTTGCTACACTAAGCTAAGCTTAATTATTACAAAACAAAACTAATTAACTATTTTAGTTAACTAATTATTACAACACAATTGAATAACTAGCTATGCTAAGCTAATTAAAAATATTACGGCTTAATTAAGCTTATTAATTACAACGCATGTATAACTTATTCTAAGCTAACAAAATGATTAAATGGCCTCGAGGCGAGGGATGCATGCTCGGGTTGCTCCACCAAAATGCCTTTTGCCTTGCCATCGGATACCTCTGCTTGCACTCATTTGATCACCAAAATTATACCAACTCCTGTAATGCCTTTGTCTAACCTCAGAGCACATTTGTGCAAAATGAGATCGGTGTCTGCTCACAAAAAGTGGTATTGTCGGCTACTATAATCCAAGGTTTGCCGATTTACAAATAAGTGGCTATTATCGGCCACTAAATGGCTTTATCGTACACCAATCTATGAACTCCTCCTTTTGCTACAAGAGAGTAAACAGAGGCAAAGCAATGTATTTTCAAGAAATGTGTGTATCAAGGCCCCTTCTTATCATCGCGTGATAAACTCAAAAAGAGTGTAGTTTTAGCTCTCTCGCTTTCATCAACCAAGCATTTTCAATGATGATGGCTAGGAACCAAGCTAGTACAAGCTCAATGAATGCACAATATATGACTAAAACAACCACTCACCTTATCATGCATGATCATAGATGGTGATTTGTGACTAAGAAAAATGACACGCTTTCATCACTTTTGAGTAATGAAACATGCCATTTTCTTGTGTTTGGATTAACGTCCGATCCAAACACATGCAATGCAACATATGTCATGCTTTATCTTGGCCTTTTTTACTTACTTTGTTCATTTTCTTTACATATTTTACATTACCGATTAGGTCCTTTAATCGAATAAGTCTGGAAGGTGATTGTCCTCCTCTTTTGGAAGAGACACGAACCACAAGTGCCTAGAAACCCTCAAGGGAGGATTAAAACCTGATCTTGACACTTGGCATGCAAAATAACTCAAATCATGTGCAAGTAACACCATGGAAATCATGTTTAGGAGCCTAACTCGATGTAAGCTAGTGAAGACCATAACACTATAGCCATGCAACCGATGCAAGCTTCCAATGGCCCATTCAACTGACTCAAAATAGAGTTAAAAATATGCCAAAAGCAATTAAGCGCTAAAACATCTTTGAGATTAAGGCACAAAATGCTAGAAAAAACATGCTCACATGTTTAAGCTTACCAAATGAGACTCTTAAGACACAACTCTCAAAAGAAAGCAATGAAAGGAAATTGAAATAAATGAGGATGTGGCAGCCTATATAGCGAAGAATTACATGTAAAAGACATTACAACATGCAATCATTCCAAGCAAAGAAACATGTTTAAAGTAGCCTAAAACACTAAGCTAGTGAGCATTTTGCCTTTCTATAACTTATATAAAAATATGTAGTTTCATATGATCAAAGAAGCCCAAAAACAGGCCTAAATCATGCCAAATCAGGCCTAAAACATACCTGAATTAAGCTAGGATTGAAAGCCATAAAAACACTTGTACCATAGGATGCTAACTAGGCATGGGAAGTAGACACAAGAGGAGAAGAAATTTACCCCTCCATTTTTGGACTTCAAAACATACTTTTTTACCACTTGAATTTAACTCTCGAATTTCCAGAGTGTGGTTTTAAAAGGAACCAAAGGTTTGGTTTATGAATATGCTAAAAGATGATGCAAGAAGCTTCTACCGAATTAAGGCAACAAAAAGGGTGTAGACAACCCCTTAGCACTAAAATGATCCTCCAAACCAACATGTTAAGACACAAGAAATCGGGGGTTTTTTAGTTGAAAACTGGGGCCAAAAATAAATGTAAAAAGATGGCAATTCAATTGACTGGCTAAAACAAAGCCTACAAAGATGAAGTCTTTACCTTTTGGAAAGCATAACACAAAATGGAGTCCACAATTCCGAGGCCAAGCCACTCTTAGAAGCTTCAAGCTAAGCCTTAAAAACCTCAACTCCAAGATGAAGATGTTTGGTTAGGGTCTTAATGCAAAAGTGTGAAAATTCCCATTTCAAGCACAAAATAAGGAGAGAGTGAAGAATTCACAAGAGAGAGAAATTTGCTCTGGAAATTATCTAACACCTCTTCAAATGGGGGGTCTCTTCAAATGGAAAAGACCCCCGTTATATAAGAAATCAAACCAAGGCTTGCATTCATCCTCCATACCGTGTCACCGGAGATGGCATTCGATGATCAGCTATACGGTAACAAAAAATATCGAAAAATGGAAAAAAATGGCCGTCGGACCCTTGAAACCAGCCACCTCACCTGGCCGACGGAAAACTGCTGAAGTATTTGACAAGGGGAAAAAGCGTGACCGACAAAGATGACAAAAATGGCCGATAAAGGCCTTCCCCCTCCAGACCTTGAGCACAAGGTTTGGTCCAAAAACA